>CAJQUW010011120.1:0-600000 GCA_907163375.1 Prostheceraeus crozeri
GTCATGTAGGAATCTTCGAAGAACAAACGGTATTTTCGCAGATTACATTGATGTCATTTGTCAATGGATAAACTCTCGTGGATGTATAGGTATTTGGGGTCCTTCCCCACTTCATAATTATGATGATTATTATATCAAGACAAGATTTTGTACTCCAGTTTCCAGTCGTAGCCAGCATGCAAAATATTCTTTTCATGAAATATGTTAGTCGTCTATCGACATATTCTCCATCTATTTCCATAATCAATGTTTATCGTTGATTATGGGGAAAGTAAACATTGTAAACTTTTATAAGATGACAGTAACTAATGCTTATAGGCCCTCTACAGAATAGGACAATAGGCTTCGATTTTTACAATTGATTGGAAAACTTAGTTATTATGAACATATGCAGTCAATGACTTACCTATTGCTTATTCACAAAATTATGGACTTCGGTGAATGAGCAAAATTGGATGGAAGAAGTTGCACACAGTCACAAATGAATGTTTAGAGAAAGTGAAGAGAAAATGATCCAAGTCTTGCATGCGAAACTGACGTCATCTCAGTGGTGATTGCATTGGAAGTTCATCCGTTGTTTAGCGAATGCTGATGGAAGAAGCAAGAGGCGAGCTTTAATATAATTGGTGGCGAGGGAAGTTTCCCTTGTTCATCATTTACGTTTCCGCCTGCCCATGATCGGCACTTGAAAGGGAAGTTTCATAAATCCGTTTGTCCAAAAATGGTTAGCAAAATGGCAGTTCTCTCGAGAAGATACTTTTTATGGTCAGAGTTAGGAAAGTTATAAGTTAAAATGGCTTTGACGGGCCTTCGGGCGTCCAGTGTTTTCCGGTCGAGGTAAATGGAAGTTTTCATAACTGTGCAAAAGGTTCGGGTAGCACAAGTTACGCCGACAGGATGAGAGACAAATGATCACACCGCTTCATCTCCCGACAATGCTGCCAACAGCTCTCTGTCGGGCAGATATTGGCCCATCCATCATATTATCAATATTTTTCCACTGGGATGAGCTCATTATTTATCAAAGGGATATGAACATTTACTAACAGGCATCGTGGTGGAGTGGAAAATAACCTGATTTAAGACATGAAATTTCATGAACATCATTTCACGTTTTAATTCAATTTTTCTTCGATCATGATTTCATTGCTTCATATTTTGCTTAATTTCTTGGAATCTGAATAATAATGTGGACGTATTACATTCTTTCAATTGTTAATTATGGATCTTTGTCTAGTGATCATGATATTTTGCTCTTAAGTGGAGGTAGTTTGTGATATGATCACGCTCATAGCTCATATTACTATAAATAGTGAGCATAATTAAGCTATAGCAACCCTCGAATTGCTTATTTAACAATACTACCTCTTCGAGGTTTTCATGACCACGGAGGATTTGTAAAAATACTCTTTTTAATCTGTATTGCTATCCATTAGCAACTCAATATTTGTATCGCAACCGAGTGTGGGTAAACAAGCGGAAAGCATACTCGCATCTCACCAGAAGTCCAATCAAAATGACATTTCGAGTTGCATAGAGAACGGTTTTCAATATTTGATCATCAAATACAACTTATCATTGTAAAATTATGTACAATCGTCTTTAACAAAATAGTGATCTAAACTTTGACGGCAAAATCAACAAATTAGATGTTTAAACATCAGTTATTTCATCTTCTTATACAATCGATTCAAATTAAAATATTGTAAAGCGGATTTCAATCAAAAATGAATAGCTTCAATCAGTTAAAGATGAGTACTGTTTGATGAAATAATGATTATTGCACATTGTTCCCTGTACAGTAGATGTGAGTGATTTTTCTCAACTGCGATCAACAAGATGATGTCTGTGGCAATAAATGTAATTACTATGAAACAGTTGGGCCGTGATTGATTTGATTGTTCAGGAGATGGGTTGTCAGGATGGACGAGGCGCAGTTTAGAGAAAACTATCGAGAGATGCGAATACATCGCACGTAACTTCTGAGTTTGTGCTAAACACTAGAGTTCGGGAGAGCGATAATTCCACGTATCTTCGTGCTTATCAAGAATACTTTATAGGAATAATGGATCTGTGTTCCTTTCCGAGATCGTTCACTAGCTCGCTGTTGCTCTCTAACTGCAAGAAAAAATGGAATATGAATTTAGAATAAAGAATTTTCCAAAACAGTTTTGATTAGTTGTCATTGCTTTCAAAATGCATCTTGTCGATATTTATTCAAAGCACAGGAGATTGGATTGCGGGGGGAGGAATTCTGATCATAGAGGTGCTGCAGAGGCCACGCACGCAAATCCGAATCAAAAATATCGAGTCTGTGTGTTGGCAACTAAGCAGATATGTTTTTCAGTTTTTATGTGATATGCAGCCACCAATCACTCCCACATCACTTCGTCCGAAGAGAGTTATCGAAAGAAGAGCCATCAAAGTTCAAATCTCGCGAATCGTTTGAAGAAGGTCGATAGGATCAGTGAGTTGTATGACTATCTGTCGCAATTAGCGTCACTTCACTCAAGAACTCAAGACAGTTTATTGACCCAATTTGGTACAAACATAGGATGAGGATGATGACATGAATATTCTTCTTAGCATTGCTGACAGAGATGAATATACCAATAACGTAAATGATGAGTGATAGTGATACACAGCGAGGAAAGCGGCAAGTGCAGCCATTGGGGAGTTTTAAGATAAATTAAGTCTGTGAACCCTCGATCATTCCGGTTTCGATTGCACCTGTATAATTCAAAGTGGATCGTTATATCATTAAAAATTTATGAATGCTTCAAAATCCTTTAGCGTATTCATTACCTGCTTTTTTGTTCAGGTTGCAAGCTGTTAGATTTCCTTGCTTTTAAAGCGCGAGTGACGTGTTGCATTAAATTCATGGATTCATGTGGGATATGAGAAGTTAACGTCGAACACGCTTTGAATGATAGGAAGCAGTGGTAACATCGAGGAACTTTTTGTCCGTTAATTCCTTGTAAAGAAAAAAGAATTGTAATGTTATGACAATATTTCTATATGAGGTAAACAAGAAATACCTTGCTAGGATATTCGAATTCCACGGGACTACGTTCCATTCTCCTGTAACATTTACACACAATCTGATGCTGAGGATCACGAATTCACCACTAATTTGCTGCAATTTCCCACCGTAGAAGGGCTGAAACAAATACAACGCTTGTATAAACGGTCCATATTTGCAAGCATTGCAAATTTGGATAGTTAGTTTTCCCCTTGCTGGCAGACGTCAAGCAGTAAAGGACATTTCAACACTTAAAGGTGAGTTTAACAATGTGCTTTATTATAATTATCTACAAATTTCTACATTGCATTACGCATCAAGGTGGTAGGCACTATGTATAATTGTATAAAACATCATGGAAGATATTTCTACGCGATTGAGCTCAGGGGGGAAATTTTTTAAATTGCAGCAAAAAAGTAGAATCATAACTTGAAACCACTACCTTTCTACATGTATATTTAAATTTGTCATTTTGTTAATGGTCGGTTCAACAGCGCTTATTGTAAGTATTGAAAACCATCTTTGCTGTTGTTGGTAGATTCACTGTCAAAATGTTGATTTCGCAGACCATTCAAGAGAAATTGAGCCTAATTTTGTTTTTACTTCCTTTAAGAAAACCATAGTCAAATTTAACATGCATTTATCAATTTGACCATTTTGAAATGCCATCAAACAGATAGGGGGTCCGTATCATCTTATTGCCAACATGTTTCCATTCGACATTCATTTTTCCATGTTTCGAGTTCAGAACTACAATTCATTTTTTTTCCAATTTTTGTATGCATGACGCCATTTCTAGGTGAATCATGTCTGCTATGGAAAGCAGTTATTTACGAGAATGATTTAAGCTGGGCGGAGGTCAATTAGCGATTGAGCAGCTGAGGAGGATGTAGATGAGCGAGACCTGTAAGGACTGCTGCAATAAAAATATACATGTTACAATAAATTGTTCGTGGTCCATCAAAATTGCTATGTACTCAACTACAGTAGGTTGGCTGCTGGTGAAATTTATCTCACTTTCTACTATCAGTTGACTAAGTGATCATAGCATATTACTAGAGATATCTTTGTAAAGCTTCGGATAATCATGCATTTGTTTTAATGAACAGGTGAATCACTCAAATCCTTCTTCATCCATCTAATTACCGGTTATTGATGGTAGGAAGACTCCTAGCTACTTCATGCCTGAGCTATGTTTCCATAAAAAACAGGAAACATTTTCAATTTGAGAGTAGAGTGGGCCGCCGACTGGGTATAGCCACGCTCGGTTTAAGCAACTGGTGTTGTGGTGTCATAGCTAAAACCTGATTATAAACACTAGCCAAAATGCTAATTACTTCTTAATATGTCTTAAATCTGAGGACTTTACCCAAAAACATGCCACCGTGCTATCTGTGTGGACATACCATACACCGAAAAATGGTATCGAAATTTAGAACGTGTGATGGATGTTCATTTTACGGATCGTAATTGAAGATATACTTTTCAAAAGCGTTCCATGTATACGCGATCACAAGCAAGCACATGTAGATGTAGAGAAAAAATGTATAAAAAATGTTCGTGATGACAAAAATTGCCAAGGTTCAGTTTGCATTCATCCAAAGGGTCGTCAATGTGCCATCTTTTGAAAAGATTACTGCAGCTTTGACGCTGTGCCATGGGGTTCGCCTTTTCGGCGGGGGTCCGCTTGCTAGGGTTTGAAGGTAAACGAGACCTGGCTGGTAATTTTGTTGATAAGCCCTTTCATTATTAGATTCAACGCCCACAAAGGGCTTATGGTTGATAGTTTATTATCATACGTCCGTTTAGCTGTGGCAAGAAAATCATATTGTTACTGAAAATTCTTTTGCATCCTAACCACAACCACTATCTGAATATCATCGATTAGCATGTAACAATCCGACTGTTTTCTACATTACTTACTATTATTTTATTAGTATCATAGCTATTTTCTGTTTATGTCATCATCAATTTCGTGATATAAATGGCATAGGACCGGGTGAGTACAGGTCATCGTATACTATTTTAGAAGTACTTGACTTATTTTGTTGTCTGGGAAATTTAAATTGTTGAGTCCATTTTTGTTGCCTTCGCGATAAGTAGAATCGGATAAGTAGAAAACTCCTTGTTTCCATTGTAGTCTGACTCGATGTAGATAGTGTTCAGCAGAATGTTCTTAATCGATTAAGTTGACAAAATTCGGTACGCAGAAGCACCATAGGTATTGCATCATGATAGCATTATAATCATGTAGCATCATAAGGAAGAAATTATATCACGCATGCTTTAAAACAGGTTTTTTTCTAACTACCTACTGTTATAAAGCACAGCTACACCTGGTTAAAACCACTGAATCATTTAAGTTTGGCGCCAACATTGTAGGAGACAATCATGGTAATTGTCGGAGATATCTACGCATAGAAGTCTTGTCCTTCCTGTTCGATTTTTTGACAACTGCAGTCGTGCTATATTTTAGGTTCACAGGATTCGTTGTAAAAATCGTAAATCGAGATAATTTGATAACTTACACTGCTCTGGCTATAGAGCCTCTAGAAGACACTTCATTTCACGATATGAAGGATAGTATGACAGAATCAATTCACAGTGGATCGGAAAGATGATTGGAAGGACCAGTACATGGCCAACTGCGAGCATCACCCCCTTTGTGTGGATCCTCAATCTGGTGGGGACGAACGCGCTCCCCGTACCCAAAATTTGGATAATGAGCAGCACACGCCTGGTGCGCGTTATTGTTGTCAACCCAGCCACTTCTCCACAAGCGACATACATTATCAACAGCGGGGTTTGTCATAGACAATAAACGCGTGCATGTTCTCTTTAGTCCAGTTGCGTCAGAAACTGTTTTTTGCTATTCTTATCAATTTGATCGGCCACAGGGATTCAGCATTGGACCGTAATCACCGAAACTGATAGTCCAATTTTAATCCCTCCAGATAACTATTGATTGTATTTTGTAATGACTAATGTATTTTAAGTGAATTACTCGTTAGATTAAATTTCGTGTTAGAACAGCAAGGCGGCTCGCGATTCGTGATCGTGTACGTGTTAAGCAGTGCAGTCGTGCTTCGTGTCGTGTTCGTGTTTCAGCTGAAAAAACTTCAGTGGCCGTGTTAAGGGCAAATTTCTTTAGTTTTTCCACAAAGTCCTGTAAAGTCGGCTTCTTCGAACGTGGTTAGGGGTACAATCATGACACCTTGTGGAATTCGGCGGTCCCGTATAGGCCAAATGTAGACTGTCAGATGGCAATTTGCAGATGATTTACTGAGCTATTATCTTACACATAATCTCTAAATTACAGGAGTAACTTGAAATAGGGGATACCTGACCAAAAATGTTGCAATTTGTGCGTTGTCATTGAATAAGTGATGAATGTCTTGGTTAATATTGTCGGTAAAATAAACAACGAACAACACTATCGTTTTAAATGAACGTTTCAACGCCATAACATGATTTTGAGCAATAACTTTTCAGAAGACATTCGAGCTAAATAACTTTTCGTGAAATTTCACCATCATTAAGATAGAGGTTGAGGAAATATTTAGTGCAAGAAAGTCATGGCGTTTAGATTTTGGTATCACTTGTTCATCGATAATGAAAGCAGAGCCGATTATATTACCGTTAATGTTTGTAACCGATAGCTGATTGTCGATTATGGAAGTCTACAAAAACATGATACTCAATTATTTTAGAACTTTTATGGACTTTTGTAAAGCACCCTGTTGATTACAGGACGTGCCTTGTTATTTCTATTGGTTGCGGCTTCGCTCTAGAAGCACCACTGATAAGTGGATCTTACAATTCTATTCCACTTCAATTACAACTAAGCTGATATACTGAATGAAATATTTTTTAGAAACAAATGTTGAAAGTCAGAAAGTCACCAGCAGATGGTTAGGGACTATTATTAAAGTTATTACGTCTATGAAATGCAGAGGCAGTCGAAGTTCGTCTGCAATACTCGGTAATGAGCATTATGTCATTCTCCTCATGCTCTATTCATTTCGGGAAGGTGAAAAAAGACATGAAATTTTTAAGTTCTAGCAATCCAATCAAATGGCAACGCTCATACAAATGAGGAAATGAAGCGAGAAGTAATCTCTGAAAGTCTCTTGCTCGATTGGCGGTTGAGGGAGTATGTATGAAAAGAACATCGCTCGATATATGCTCGAATATCTTGCATAACAAAAAATTTCCATATTCAATATCTTAACATTAAAGTTTGACTGCAACTCACAACAATTAAAGGAATTTTTTTTTAGAAAATGATGGCCTAAAGGGATGTAGGAATCGAAAATACATATTTTCTTTCAAATACTATTACATGCGAATACAATTATGAATTGTATACGATGTTCATGCACTGTTTGCTATACTTTATCTCAAAATATCTGAAGAGCATAGGTAAGTTTTATTTGCATCATTATTCACAAATGGGACAAATCATCGATTACAGGATTCTTAATATCAACATTTATATGATCGGTCCGAAATATAAGGTTCTTCTAAAGGCGTCTCATTTGCCTACAGACACAGGTTTGTCACTAAACGCAAGAGATTGACAAGGATTGTCAGACTGCAGTAGTAGCGCATATCTGAGGTTTACAGTTATTATCTTTATCTGCTGCCTAGGCAATTCAAAGCTTTTTTTCTCACGACTACTTCACCGCTGTGCGTTCGAGGGTTGGCATTCTTCGATTCAATCAGTTTTGCAATTATGTGATATGGTACACTAACGAAATGTCAGTAGTGTGTTGAAAGCAGTATTTAATGACAATCCGGACAATCCACACTTTAATATGGTAATTGAGTATAAGTCACAAAATGTATATGGGGATTTTTGCAATATCAGTTTTTGCTCGATGAAGTAGTACCAGATAAACTCATGGCAACCGAATACCTCCTCCACGTGGTGAACAAAAAACAAATATTTGCAAAATCATTAGGATGAAAATAAGTCTATTTGCAGGGGAGTTACAAAGCTGCCAGTATGACCTTCCGCGTCGGGTTAACATTATTTTCGATTTCGGATGTATAGAAATGTATTGACCGCCCGATCTTTTCTGGTTCAAAATGGATTTTGAGCACCGGGGACCGTGAGCGCTGGTCAGAAGAGGGGGAGGTCTCGTTTCTCTGAGCAGTATTGAGTGGGAAAAAATTTGGGTTGGTTTTTTTGAGCTGATGAGAGGTGTGTGGTGAGGTGGGTGGAGCTCCAGTGTTCTTTGTAGCATTCTATAATTCCTGACTTAAGTAGTCTTGCCTCCACCTGGAGGTCGCTATTCATGATATTTAAAAACGCTGAGTCACTTGATCATAAGAATATAAACATTCTTATTTAGGACAGTCGCCAGTGCACCTGTTCGCACGGAGTACTGGACATGTATTAGAAATTTCTTTCCACTATGAATGGAATATGAAATCATGAATAGAAAATTATTTTAAAAGTCGGGAAGATTGGCATGTAGCTCTGAGTTGAAAGATGTCTTTAGTATAATTTATTCATATTGCATACTTAAAATCTTTTCCTCGCAGGTGCGGTGACTAAGGTTCTGAGTTGAAGAAAGCTCATATCTGAAATTATACAGGAAAAGTCAAATTGGTATAAATTCACAAATTCGGTTGCACCGGAATTGGAACCTGTGCCAGCAGTAATAACCAGTGCACCGATGAACCGTGCAAGCATATTCTTAGTACAGTAGAAGCCGCTTAATGGAATCACACTTGTCCCGCCACATGGAGGTCAATTATCCGTCTGATTCAATTAAGCGAAATTATGAATAGCTTGTATATTTTGCCTAATTAAGAAAGGCAAAATGCTACGAAAACTATATAAAACGATATATAACTTTGTTAGTAAACAGTGAGACGAAGATATCAAGATTAGTATGAATTTGTGTAATTATTTGTTTGCAATCTTTATATTTCTAGATGTAAGGCCTACATTCACAAACAAGTATTAGTAGTGCACTATTCGCGGAATAAATAGTAATTTGTATGAATTTTTAACTGTTGAATTGATACTCAGACTTATAGCAATGTTTAATTAATAATCCATTGAATAAATTGAGTTTTAATAAAGAATATAGCATTTGAACTTTACAAGGAAATACTGAAAAACACATCAAAAAAAATGTTCCATTCTAGAACAATTTATTTTGAGCCCGATGGCTTTCGTGAGATCATAAAAGTAACACTTGTTTTATACGAGTATCTATCTCATAGAGAAAGTGTTCACTCTTAGTTTAATACAAAGAATTGGTCAAATGTTGTTTGCTTTAAATTTATTCGCTGATCCACAATTTGGTTGACTGCTTGTTCAAAATGCTCTGATCGATATCGGAAGTCAACAAGAATTTCGAGAACAAAAAACCTGCTGCGAATCGTAGCCCATTGATTTCATCATCTCTGTCTTATTGGCGCTTCTTCGTCAGATCTTCCACCTCGCTCGAATTGCTTGATCCAAAACATCATGACTTGATCTTTGAAGGAAATCAATACACTACCACTATTTCGTCGTCATTTTGAATACATTATACTTGTAGATGTCATCTACTGATAGCCATGAAATCTCCAAATTCATTGGCATTCGCCTTCCATCCGGAAATGTGGTGCGATACAAACCTTATCGCTTTTCTGTGTCCATCAAGCATCGTGATTTGCACCAACATTAGCGAAGGGTGGACGTGAATCCACATCCCCAAAGCACAATTCCAGCAGCGATAATTCGACCAACAGAATCCAATTTGCTTGGCAAGTTCAGGGCCTACGAAACGACACAGTGCCTATCTCTCGCAAGATTTCCGCACATTCTCACGAAACTTTCATTCACTTCTTGAAACACGGCCCTGATCACACGTTGCAAAACGAATCAGTTTATCTGCGGAAGGAACACTATGTTAGAGCTTCTACAAATTTAAGTCTTTCGGATGAGCAAGCATTTTGTCTCTAAAATAGAACGCTTCGATTTTGTCTCATAAGTTATGGTTCCATCGGTTAACCACTTTCGTTAAAATATGCAGAAGTCATCCACCCCATCTTTGTTGGCTTTGTAGTCATCAGCAGGAATTCCCTTAAATCACGAGGGTTTTTGAATTGCGATCACAAATATTTTTCTTTTCGCCGCTCTGAACAGCAAAGAGATTGCTGTAAATCTTATCTTGAGTTTCTTGTTCTTTTCCTTCGTCCATAATAATGTCAAAGTTGAATCTGGTAGCGCACATATAAAATCCGCATTTCGTCTGCATTCAAATATGTCTTCATCGGAATATCCTTCACGGACCTTAGGCCATTCAGTCTCTAACCACTGTTGGCATGAGACGAGATCTACGCTTTGTCCCTCTCCATGAAGCTTTTTTTGCTGAAGACCTTCTCTCTTCTTCAGACAAGAAAACCAGCCATCTGTTGCCTTGAAACCATCCTTCCCGAGCTTTCAGCAAGTTCTTCGGCCTTCTCTTTTACGAGGGGTCCACTCAAAGGAGCGTTCTTCTCCCTTGCATTTGCTATCCATTTTACCACCGCAGTTTCAACCGCAAGATCTTTTCCTGACCGCTGGCGCTTCCGATCATTGCCTTGCTGACCTTCGATTGTTGCTCTATCCTTTAGAAGACGACTGAGTGATGTCTGGGAAATGTTCAATTTGAGAGCGGCTTCTCGTTGAGACAGTTTGGGTAATTGATCAAATTCGCGTAAGATCAGTTGTTTCTCAGAAATTGAATGGTCACGTCTCTTCATGTTGCCAAATATTTTATCAACTGGAGTTTTTAACATCGGCATGCTGTTTTACCCAGATAATCAACGCACATCAGATCCCCGCCAATCAGATCAGTGTGGGTTGAACTAACTCAGCTAAAAATAGCATCTATGTCATAGCTCATTCCTTGTTGTAGCAAAATTTGATTCAATTAAGCGACTTATGTGATTCGATAAAGCGATGAATTTTCTATGTAGATGTATATTAAAAAAATGGTTCTAGGCAAATTGATTCAATTAAGCGGCTGATTCTATTAAGCGAGATTCCATTAAGCGGCTCTCCACTGTAATAATCATTTTGATAATGATCTGAATGACTCACATTTTAAACTAGGCACGACGAAAGGGAGGTACTCGCATATTTATTTATATGAAGTAATAAAAATAACAAATAGGATAGAATCATTTGAATCGAAGAAGCTATCTTGTAAATGAAAAATGGGCCACAAGTCCGTTTCGAAATTAATGAAGGCAAAAGTAACAAAAAAGAAGATTAGAAATAAGTCACACTGAAATCTTTTGACCTGATTCTCATCGGGGGTGTAATGAAGCCGGTGAGACCCAGTTAAATACCCAGGTTAATGAAGCAGATTGGTGACCGAACCGCGATTTTCAACAAATTGACTTTCTTTTCCTTTTTGAAAACGATCTTGTGGCATTTTTCATTACACGATAAAATCACCATTTTTAAAAAAAGCGACTTCCAAGTCATTATTTGTAGCTATTCTGAAACCACCACTGACAACATTTAATTTTTTTGTTACTATCCAAGTCAATGAATTGTAGATAATTAGACCAAAAACCTGCAGCCAAATTGATTTATGAGCGCCATACCCACAGTGCACATGTTTATTTTAAACGAGTAGAAGTCCCAATTAATCAAGGAGGTCAACAAAAACCGTCATTAATGAGGAGCTTGGAACGCTCCAAACCAGTACAAAAAGTTCAAGTAGTCGATTGTCAGTAATCAGTGACATTTCTTACGAAAACATAAGAAAAATCAGATCGGACGAGCCTTGGGACCGTAACTCACTAGACTTGGTTATTATCACCGGGTTTTAAGGTTTCCATGTGTGTGATGTTTGATACTTTGTTTAGGTAGGACTTTTGGTCAACTGGGACTGACATGTCAGTGCATTTAAAAGTTAGTTTCGAATCATAATGTTTCCCACCTGTAATGAGAATGGAGACCAATACATCTTTCAAAGGAGGCAATATCTACTTCCCACCTATAAATAATCCAATCCTTTTTAAGAAATTTGGAATAATAAGGCAATTAGAAACCGTATATTCTTGGATCTGACAGATTTTATCCCTAGCTACTCTAAAAAGCACAAGCTCCTGTTCCGCATTTGCTTTCTGGGATCCGACCCACCATTGAGAGGGGAAAAAAAGGAAAATGGATGGACGTGTCATCTTCTGCCTGTAAGTCGCACTCCTCTAATTCAAGTCCATGGAGAGAATTATCATTCACAAACGTCTTCGATACGATGACCAAAAATTTCAATTATCTCCGCGAAGAGGGGGAGGATTTCTTTAGTCCTTCGAAAAATCATTGACTGCTCACTGAAATTATGCGGATAGCACTTGAAGTTCATTTGAAAAATTTACAACAGACCGATTTATTGGCAAATAGTGAATTGCTCACCAACTTCTAGTCGGAATTCATTATGGAAATAAGGGAAATAATAAGATCAACTGTTACTATTAAGCAACAATCCATTTAACAGTCAATGTAGGTTAAAATATGCCTTTGACGGATACTGCACAGATTAATTACAGTTTGATTTCGACTTCTATTTATAATCCCCGCTAGGTTTGGTTATCATCATACATATTATACTTATTGCACCAACTATATATTGACCTTTTCAGCTTTTTTAGCCAGAATTTCTTATAATTCAGCTTCGTGGACTGCATCAGTTATACTTTGGGTGGAACAAAAGTTTTGTCGTTAAGGCTCCATATTTTAGTAAAAAAACAACACTCTGTATCCCATAAATAAAAAACACTTTTATTCAGTAATATAATTGATCCTTGTGCAACATCAATGACTTGTTGACCGTGGCCTCTAAGAGCAAGTTCAACACTGTTCCATGTTGTAGTATTTTTAAAGCATCTTCGGAGACACTACGGAAGGTAACTGCACACGAGGCTTCTTCCACCTCCAAAGAGCTTTATAATTGTTGAATGGTCTTTACCAACGCAATGCATTCCTTCAACCAAACGAAGAAAAAAGAAAATCTGTCCACACAAATTGAGGTTCATGGGCTTGTATGGACTTTGCCCAAAGTGTACGTTACAATTCCTTTCAGTCCAAAAAACCTGTGTTCACACGAGACTTGCCTGTATGGGGACGTGCATTATTATCCATTTGCAGACTGATCTGATTCAAACGCACCGGCCTTTGAAATCGAAGTGTTCTTCCCAACGGTCTCCATCTCCAGTACGCTTGAGGGTTATTCAAAATCATTCTTTGAGAGTCTACAGTTGATTTTGTGGAGGGTAAAGCTTGTACAGAGAAAGAAAGAGACCGCTTGGTTTGCCCGTTGAACATGACAAGAAGCATCGACTATCATGCTGTCATGCTTGACAGAGAACGACGCAGATGCTATGCGCAGTTCACTCGCAATTGTCGATGGTCCGTCAGAAAGTTCGTAGGGGATATACCAGACAGAGCAGACAAATCGAAGTTGCAAGTCTTCTCGAAGAATGCGTAAGATGGTGGTGTGGTCACTGTTGAGCTGCGTAGCGAGGATCTCGAGATGAGAGATGAGGATCTGCTTCGATCAGTTCGGACACCAAATTCGTCACTTCATCTGTCCTGGAAGTCCTTGGGCGGCCAGAACGTGCGGACGTCGTAAAGTTCCAGATCATCAATCCTGTCCTTTAGCCAATCGTTTGGACAGTCCTCAGTGATGGAGAATCTTCGCTCTAGGCATTCCTGAGTTCTTCGTGAATTTCCGTAGCCGGGACATGCCAAGTTTGTGACGTGTTATAGCGTAGAAGCGGTAAATGCGATTTTTCTGCACTCATGTTGAGGAACCGTTGATTTGATGAGAAAAAAATGTGAGGACAAACATTAACCTTACTAAAATCGAAAACAATAGACATGCCAAGTCGCTGTTCGTTGCAGTGACGTCACCATCCAATGAAATATTGTCCAAAATGAGTCATAAAACTTCAGTAGAGAATCAATCTACTGAATATCTGATCGGCGAATGCATCAAGGTTGGCAATGATGTATCGCAAATTGACCAATGATACTCATTCTTAAGTCGTTATCAGACAAACGACAAAACTCTTTGTTCCACCCGAAGTACAATGCATTTTCAAACCATGCATTATATCAATTGGAGCATTCGAGGAAAATTTTAATATTTTTCGTGAGATGATATAATTAGGATTACGAACGAATGTTGCGATGCCATTTAGTCGCACTATAGACAATGTAACTTTATTTCCTCTGCTGATGGGAACGCCAAGTATGGTAGCCTTTTGTTTCTCAAAGAATTAAAAAACTCATACCACAGCAGAGGTCATTTATAGGAGCTAGGAAATTACTCAATGAAAGGAAATTTAATGAATTAGATTGCATTAAAAATGTCAAGCTTTTAAAAGAAAAAAGACTGGGTTTTTATGATTGTCAAGCAGCACCCGAACAACAGATCGATTTTATAGAACATGGTTCATCAAGAACATAACGTTTGAAGTCCTCATATTGGAATAAGATCGGAAAGAATTGAAAATGAAAGAGAAAGAAAGGAAATGCAATTCATAAGTCAATTGATGACCGATGTTTTTTCCTTTTGGTTTTGAATATGTAGCACGTCCTTATTTACAACGGTCACCTATATTTGATCCTAAAATCTCCTCTCTCTGTGACCAGTGTGGTTGCTTATATTGGACATAAAGAATTTATGTATTATTCTAACCCTTGCTGTGTTCTTATGATTCTATGCATACACATCCGTGATATCTTGCAAACTATATGCTTTAGCACCATTTGAATTTTACATCTTTTTGTATATCTTTCTATTCCTGATGAAGGATAAATAGCGGATGCCCCACTCGTCTCGTTCTATCGGATCCGAAACCGATAGAATAAATAGTCCTCCAACATCATCAACTTGGGGATTTTTAATTACGACGTTCGCAAAATACATATATAAAGGAAAGAAGATAAATTATTTTTAGGGAATATTATTTAATACGTCCCTATCAGAAACCTATTCAAAAAGTCTCTTGAAAAGTATTCAATATCGAAATGGTCAGGTAAGTGGATCTAAAGATGTGTTGTGCGACCGAACCGTGCATGATTACGTTTCTAATCTCATTATGATTGCACGTGAGACTGAATACGTTAAGCTGGTCCAGTGTGTGTGCTTGTACAGAAGATCTGTGGTTACCACAGTGCGCAACTGATTTACTGTAGGACTTCTTCTACCCAAAATAACATCTGTAGCAGAGAGCAAGAGAAGAAGTCCACATACCTACTGGACGGAGAGAGGCTGCTGCAAACTCGTTGGTGAGCTTTTTATCCATATAACTGACACGGTTCTCCAATCCGCTAGAGAAAGTTGAAGATTTGTTTGTGGGGGCACTCTGCCCACGAGATGTCAATAGTACTCCATCATTGAATGTTAACTGAATATTTTACCTCAGCAAACTGTGGCAGTTCAGGGGAGATATAATGTTTATTAGATTATTATTTACGGATTGGGGAAAATTAAACATAAAACTCTGGAGCACGAAATCAAAATGCAGTAGAAAAGATGCAGCCACCGAACCCTAAAAAACTTAGTCAATGCTTACATTGCATTTTTAAGTTTTCTTCTCAGTAGGAATAGAGCTTGCATTAACAATCTACGGATGTGATAAATGTAAAAATGCAACTGCGCCACAGACAATGGCTTTATGCTTCTAAATAGTATTGAGATAGTTGCTCAGCACTGCAAACACTTTAAAATGTGGGCTCTGAATTACACATAAGGCATTTTCCAGAAAAGAAACATGCGCAAACTAAGGAAAACTCGAAAACTATTTAAATAAACACTTTTGTCAAAAATTAATTTACTAAGAATAGCATCATGAACAACTGCTATTCCTCGCCCCATTTGGCTCCCTTAGAGAAAAGCGACCCACTACTGGAAGGAAATCTTTGCTACTGATTTTTTACTCTTTTCATCAATAGCTTAGAGCACGATCACAGTCCCCTAGGACCAAAGAAGTCCCTCAGCAATAGGATGATTCATTCAGTTACATACGTATCAATCGAAGTGGGGTTAAAGCGTTGCCTCTGGCTTTGAGTGCGAAAAAAATGTCTGGTGCCTGCGAAGATAGGGAAGCTTAACTTGACAGCGAAACGCGAAAGCGAGGCACACATGTTGTGGAGGCGCTCTGGAGGAAAACTCAAAGAGCTAGCCACAGTAAATGACCAACGAGAAGGGGAGGAAAAGATCCATTCAAAGTTGCAACAAGAGGCGAAAAGAAAAGTATAGACGTCATCGGTCCAACATGCATGAAGAAATGAGGACGGAAACATCGTTGTTTTTGTGAAGGAAGAGGAGGTGGTTGGTTGTATGGAAAACAGGCATATGGAGAGGTTTGAATGAAACATAGAGAAACGATTGGGATGGAGTTTACAAGGAAGAATGGCTTCCATACAGGGACCCCCGCTCTTACCTAGAAATTTCCAGAGTTATGAAAGTGCTTTAAGAGATTATGTCAGCATCTAATTGAGCCCAATGTTCAAAGTGGCCTAACAGCCTGTGTATTGAGATTTTGGAAGAACTAAAACGGGAACTAAGGGAAACTAACAGGAAGGATGCTAACCAGAGCATGCACTGAAGTATATGAAACAAGTGTTAGAGAGACGGATAAGAGGGCAGTGTCACATCGACTCGATGCAATGGTGGTTTCATGCCGAGGAAGGGAGCCAACGCCACTGCTATTTTTATCGTCAACTATTTTTGAAACGCAGCTCCAAGAGGAAAGCCCTTTTTGCAAAGGAAATCTGATTCGTTTTCTCTTTTGTGGATCTTGAGAAGGCATTCAACCATGTGTCCAAGAAGAGTTGTGATGCGGTTCTCAGAAGAATCTGGATTTGATGAATGCTGGCTTGTAAAGACTGTTTATGGTTCTCTTTTACGGATGATTTGTTGAACGTAGCTGTGACATTCGGATAGTGGACGAAGATGACAGCTCTGAAGTGACCGTAGGAAGTACACCCAGGTTCTGTGCTTTAGTCTCTCTTCACCCTATTCGCTATTGTGATGAGCACGATCTCATCTGAGAGTGGAGGAAAGGCTTGTCATGGGAAGTTCTCTTTTTGCCGAAGATTGGATGGGTTGTACGTGATTATGGGTTTGGTGGGGGGCTTTGGTTGTACGTTCCACGAGCTTATTTGGTCCAGGTTGCGACCACCTTTAGAACTGCATGACATACTTGGTAGCGCTTGTAGGTCGTACCCCTGGATACTACCATTTTAAATCGCCGGTAGTAGTAACTAAATCAAACCGGAAAGCAGCCGAGTGCTGGGCAGATTTAAATAACCTGGTTAACGCCGGATAGTCTGGGAGGGGTTAAGTGGAAACCTGATGGAGGAAATGGGCCATCAAAACATTATGGTACTAAACACACACTAATGACCTCATTGAGGTTGACGTCATGGAAGGGGGCATCCGGTCATAAAACTGTGCTCAATCTTACTAGTCCTTTGATGATGAATGGAACCTCTACTTATAATGGGGAGGGGTACAGCCCATCTTAAGTATCCCGTGGGCGACCCCTCGCTCAGCCTACGATAAGAAGAATGACGGAGGAGTAAACCAACCAGGTTCAGGTTCAGGCAAGCAGCTTGATGCCTGACTGAGTGAAGGTTGAGACAACTGTTTGCGAGTAAGCATCTTGGAATGTCGGTAGCATGTCACGAAGATCTGGTGAAATTGGTGTGGAAACGATAAGAAGAAGAGAGATTATATCTGTTGCTTACAGGAAACGCGTTGGAAAGGTGGATCTTGTAGATGGCTGTGGTCCTTTACAAGGTCGGTACAAATTTCTTTGGAAAGGCGCAGAAGACGGCGCTGCTGGAGTAGGTGTTCTGATTGCCGAAAAGTGGACGGACAAAATTGTTGGCGTCGACAGAATAAATGAACGTTGCATGATAGTAAGATTGTTGGTGGGTGAAACGTTGTTCCATATAGTGGTCACGTCAGAATCGCGTATGCCCCTCAATCGGGAAGAAGTGATGCTGAAAAAGATGTATTCTCTATCTGGAATCAGATGACACATTTTTTTTTTGGGCGGTTGGGAGATCCAAGACAGAGATACCGTGATAATTGGAGCGACTTCAATGGTCATGATGGAAGGGAAGTGAATGGCTTTGGGTCGAAGGTGTTCATGGTGGATATGGTTTTGGTGCAAGAAATAACGAGGGCCCTCCCCTGTCCGTGTGCTCCCTGCGACTTCGCAGATGCTCTGGAGCTAATTCTATACAACACCTACTTCAAAAAGAGCTCCGACAAGCTCATTACTTACAGATCTGGTGGTAATGAAAGTGTCATCGGCTACATATTGGTTCGAAGAAAGAGATCGGGAAAAAACAAAATTGTCGACACGAAAAGTCATACCAGGTGAGAAAACAGAATGTGTATCGCAGCACAATCCAGAGAGTGCACGGCTACTTTAAGTGACCTGAAGATAAAACCGGTGAAAAGATTTGACACCCAAGAAAAATGTGTGTCACGTATACGACTTGGAAACTGAAGGACACCCCCCAGCCAACGCTAGCTGCACGCTAAGCTGCAAAGCACGCTCAAGCAATATCAACATCATCAACAATTTCAACGATGAAGTTTCAAATCATGCTCATCGCAATGATGAACGGAATTCCGTTGATGCTGCATGGCGTGGCATGAGAAATGCATGGATCAAGTGCTGAGAAGGTCTGTGGTCGAACCAAAGGTTGGGCAGGCAGGAAGGAGACCTGGTGGTGGAATTCAGAAGTGAACGAAGCTGTGAAATATAAAAGGAAGTGTTTCAAACAGTGGGCAAAAGAATAAAAGTGATGCAAAATAAAGAAATGGGTTATCTACGAACAATCAAGACGGAAAACAGTTTGGATGGATTATGCACAAGAAACTAAAAGACGCGAGGTTTGCAAGAATCTTGACACTGATGACGCAAAAAGCGATTCTTCAAAAATTGCGAAACAGATGGCATCGAAAATCGGGATATTCAGGGGAGTGTCGTGCGTTAAAGACGAACAGGGAAAACATCATGGCCAAACCTGATGAAGTGAAACAAAGATGGAGAGAGGAGACTTCATGACAACGTTGATGAATGTTGAAAACAGCTGGGACGGTGCAACTCAGTGTCCTACTGTGAAGGGGCCGTGGCGAAGCATATCTGAAGAAGAAGTTCGAAAATGCTAGCTGAACAACCACGAAGAAAAAGCACCCGGTTGTCAATGAAATGTTTTCTCTTGCACAGCCTGGACGTATCAGTGAAATGGTTATCAGAGCTGGTTTAACGAAGTTCTTGCAAGTTGATGAGATCCCTCATGATTGTGCAAAGTAGTGTGCTTATTCCTCTGTACATAGGGTAAAGGAGATCCTCTACAATGCGAATCCTTACAGAGCAATAAAAGCTGTTGGATCATGCCGTATGAAGGTGTTCGAAAGTAGTACTGGAGAAAGAGACTGCTCTCTCAATAGAGCTTGATCAAATGCAGTTCGGCTTTATGCCTGGTAGAGGTATACTGATCCCATCTTTATAACCCCGACAGGTCATAGAGAGTATCGTGCTAAGCAAAAGAAGATGTTCCTAGCCTTCGTTGACCTTGAAAAAGCCTTCGACAGAGTCCCAAGAGAAGTTTTTAAGGTTGTCTCTTCGCAAAAGTGGAGTCGAGGAATGGCTTGTAAGAAGCGATAATGACATATATCGCCCCATGCAACTACGGCCGTTCGCACTAAGTTCGGAGACTCTGACCACTTCACTGTGGATGTAGGAGTGCATCAAGGTTCGTATATGAGTCCATTGCTCTTTGCCATAGTTATGGATGCCGTAAGTGAAGCAGCGAGGAAGGGATTGCCATATGAACTTCTATATGCAGATGACTTCTCCTTATGGCTGACTCGAAGGAAGATCTTCAAGCAAAATTGCTGTGTTGGGAAAGAAGTTTGTCCTGTAAAGGTTTGAAGATGAATGCCACAAAGACAAAGATCATGTAAGCGGTGGTAAAGACACAGTCGAGAAGAAGTACAAGACAGCAAAATGGCCATGTGTAAAATGCTGCAAAGGTGTGGGAGCGAACTCAATCCAATGTAACATCTGCAATGGTTGGTTGCATGCGCGATGCTCAAAAGTGAAAGGGAGACTCACTGCGGCTATCAATTACAAGTGTGAGAAGTGCTTATCAGCTCCGAAGAATGATGGTGAAGATATTCCCAAGTGCGTTGACATGCACGAAACCCGACTTGAGAGCGTGGACAGCTTCTGCTATCTTGGTGATGTTATCGACAGTTGCGGTGGTGTTGAGTCAGCAGTGGTTGCCAGAATACGGTGTGGTTGTAGAAAGTTTCGGGAGCTCCAAGCCTTCTTAACATCGAAGTCATCGTCCATGCGAGTCAAAGGCCAGCTGTATGCTGCATGTGTCCGGCAAGCAATGATTTACGGTTGTGAATCGTGGCCCCTGCTCGCAAATCATGAGAGGATGCTGCTGTCTGCGGAGATGCGCATGATACGTTGGATGTGCGGAGTGAGAAGATCAGAGAGAAGGTCGAATGAAGAACTGCGACAGGAAATGGGGCTAGAGAACATCTTGGATTCGATCAGAAGAGAAAGGTTGCGCTGGTTTGGTCATGTGCGGAGGAAGAGCGAGTCGGAATGGGTCAAGAAAGTTACGGACATGGAAGTATCTGGCAAGCGTGCTGTTGGACGCCAAAGAAAGACCTGGCGCGATGTCATCGCCGAAGACCTGAAAAGTGCTGGTGCTCAAGAAGCTGATACACACGATCGCCAGAAGTGGAGGAGCATCATCAAGCGGAAATCGTCTAACCCAGCATCTTCTGGACCAAAAGGACGCAAAAAGGGATGAGTGAGTGAGTGAGTTGGTGGTTATGGCAAGCAGCGAGGAGGAACACACGGGAAAAAATGAAATATGGAGGACATGTTCGGAGGCGAAAGGCTTGAAGGTGAACAGCAATAAGACGAAGATGATGGTATCGAAAGATGGAGCACCTAGCTCAGATAGGTCTGGAATTTATCCATATGGTGTGTGTGGTAAAGGAGTCGGTGTAAATTCTATAAGATACATGGATTGCTGGATATACAACACAAGAGATGTAGTAGTGTGAGACAGGGTTGCCAACTCACATCGACAAAAATAGTGACCATACTTCGTGGTTTATGTAGAATTTGAAACAAGTTGATCAATATTTAATCTATAAGTCGTTTTTTGTTTATTTCCATGTCATATTATCACAAAATGCAGTGTATCATACACTGCATACACTGTGTATGCGTGTTTTACGAATTTACTATAAGTTGATTCAAATAATAAAATTTATCTTATTTCGCATACATTATCAAAATGTTAAGTAATTTCTATGAAGTTTGTTGTTTACAATGTACGAGTATACATGCACAAAAGATTCTTGAACATTATGTACATGTACATAAATGATAAATCAAAATTACGGATATATACTGATTACTGACTTCTCTCTGTATTTTCTTATACTTATCAAGGATTCTTCGGGATATTTGTAAGGTTAAAAAAATCACAATATAATGAAAACAATTAGCAGAAGAAGTAAATATACTTCCAAGAGTACTACCGAAATAATTTAGAATCCAGACAAGAACCAAAAATACGACGGAAGACATAGTCACATTTCACAGATCGTCATTATAATTTAATTACACTTCGAAATGTGAAATTTTTATTTTTACAATTTAAACGATGCACACAATTTTTACATTTACAATAAGCGCAATTTACTCTACTTAAACATTTTGCTTCAAAGCTACCTAAAAACATTGACTGGTCACATCGGCAAGAGAAGACCGAAAAAAGGTTTTTAGTCAATTCGAGAACATTGAATCGATTATAGTTTCAGAAATTCTGTTGTAACGGGTAGACACACTTGATTGCTCCAAATGCAGGCGACGTTTCTTTTCTTCCAAATGCTCCACTCGCTGTCTCGTCTCATTCAACTCTTTGTCCACCGCTTGAATGTTCTTTTCAGTTCATTTGGTGTGTGTCTTTTGAAGACGCCAACAGATTCCTGAAGGGAGCGCGTTTGAGAAGCACGTTCAATTCTACACAAAGCCAATTGTTTGGATTCGTTCTTGTACTGTGTTCCAGCCTTTTGTATCCGTTCCAACAAACGTTCGGACAACAAAGCATTCAAAATTGGAGCGGTCGAGCGGTCTCTCACAAAACGAACAGAATCATAAAGCAAGGATCGCATCCTACTTTGATTCAAACATTCAGAGGATTTCATCACAGAAAAGCCACGTCGACTTGCATGTTGTGAGTAACGACCAGCAGAAACGATTCAACTAAGATCATCAGCTTTGGAAATGAGTTTGAGTCATCGACAACAGTTAACAAAGTATCATCTGGATGTTTGGACTGCATGTCACAGAGTTCATCGAGAGTTCACAGAGTTCTTCAGATTCGCGTAGAAAATGTAAGATCCAAGAGTTACATCAGATTGAAGAAAAGTTTTGAACCGTTTCAAACACCGAAGGTACAACACCTCGTTGTACGAGTCCCACATATCTTGGACTTTCTTCAAATCTTGATCATCGGATTCAAGCAATTTGGCTTCGACATGGCGATGCGTTTCAGAGAAGAAAAGCGAATCGTTTTTCGATTCTACACTGATCGGTTCATCGTTCCAATCAAACAATTCGTCGCAGTAATCGTTCGGTTGCAAAAAGATGGAATTTCCCATCCAAAATCGCAACTTTGACAGGAAACCCAAAATGAGTTTCCAAAGTTGCATGTACACCCAAACCATTGGCCTGTGTTGAAGATGTGAGATCATAAAGAGGTGTATGGTGAATGACAAATTGGTCGAGATGAATCAGCAAGAATGGTTGACTGACAATACTTTTCAGATCACTGCTGCTGCATATTTTTACCAGTTTGCAGACGACAGGAAACTGGTCAAGAAGTGTTTCCAAAACTCGAAAAACATCCAAGAATCTCGTGGGGCTGAAGAGTAAGAGCTTTTCAACCCAAGAACTTTTGTGCTGTGCTTGAAAATGAGCCTTGCTTTTGGAGTGGACGTCAGAAAATCAGAGAATAACTCAGCAAATTTGACAAGAGTCTTGAGAATTCCCTGGGAATCATTTTTTATTTCGTCCTTACTCAGCAAATGGATGTTGTGACAACTGCAACCAGGTAGATCAATCAGATTTCCAGCGACCTCTTTCAACCGAGCAGAGACACCTGTTTGGGAGCCTTGCATCGTAGGAATCATAATACGCTCGTAATACGCGTAAACGCTTTAAGGTTCATCCAAGTGTCCAGATGGTGGCTATATTTATTAAAATGAAAAAGAATAGAGCAGGCCGAGCAAATAAGTGCATATATAAGAAAACAATATTTAATTTGTGTTAAATTTTTGTACTAAGTGCAGTTTGTTTCTCTTCATTCTGAAATACGCCCATTCAGGTCTAACATTAATACCAGCGCATACAAAGCTGAGCATAATGTGTAGATACTTTATGTGTATATATTCATACTTAAATTAGTGATTTTTTATTGTTCAATTCTGTTTAGTTTTGAAATAAGGGGTCACTATTTTTTAGTGATTTGGGAAAAAATAGTGACCAAATAGTGACCTTTAGTGACCGGTCACTAAATAGTGACCGAGTTGGCAACCCTGGTGTGAGAGGAAACGTAACAGCAGCATCTACTCATGGGTTTGTATGCACATCAGCAGTAATGAAGATTGGTGACGGAAAATAAGTGGAGGCAACAGGTCAGTACTACGAATTGGTGAACAGATTTTATTACCTTTTTGGGCTGACATGTTGGATGGTGGTGGTGGAGCGGCTTGCAGCTGTATCTACGCGGATACGTCGTGGTTGGAGGCGGATCCACGAGCTGTTGCCTTTCCTGACATCACGGCAATCTCCTTGATGAAGGGGCAAGTGTACGACGTGAATGCAAGAAACAGCATGCTGCATGGTAGTGAAACGTGGTCCACGAAGATAGAAAACAAAATGAAGATGATAAGAGCTGAAAGAAGAATGCACTAGCGTCAGGTGGCTTTGTGGTGTGTCTCTTCGAGATAGAATCCCCAGCGACCACCTCCTAGCATCCCGTGCACCTCTGGGCCTAGTTGGAATGGAAGAAGCGATGAGAAGAAGGTGGTACGGTCATGTGTGAGGAAAGCAGATAATGATTGGGTGAAGGTGTGGAAGTCAGAGGTGCTAGGGCGGACATCTCGAATCACATGGGAGGAAACAGTTCGAACACAGTGCAAGAAAATGGGCCTCTGCGAAGATATGCAAAGGATCGCGCCAGATGGAGGGCTGCCATCAGAGGCAATCGTCCAACCAAGCCAACGGCGGAATAACGGACGTAAAACTTATATGATGATGACGCATCAATCGAAAGAACTTGTCGAAGATGTAATTGATCATTATCAATTATAATTACACTGGACAAAAACTTCAGAATTCTTGGCTAATTTGTAAAAATGATTGAAAAACCGCGAATTTATATACACGAGGCATACATTTATCGAAATGTCCTGACAACGTGGTTTAAAATAGTAAACCACCTCTGGAAATACCAAAATCACATGTGAGATTGGGATTCACTCGTAAGTCAAACGGATGAAGACTTTTTAGAATCTGCTATCTGTGACTGAAACCATGGACCAATTTAGCTCTCACTTGACAAAATAATTAATTAATCAAAATGGAGCTACTAAGAATTCACGATTTACTCCGAGGAGGAGATATTCAAATGAAGTACGGGGAGGCAGAAGTCGCTCCCCCCCCCCGGTGCACGTAGATGAAGGCCAGAAATATTAAAAAAAATTGTCTATTACTTCGTCAATATCAAACGATACACCGGAAATCCTATAGCTCCGAAAATCCGCACCATTGATTGCACTCGTGCTACCAATGTTGCATCAAGGATATAAAAGGTGCAGCGAGGGCCAGTTATTTAGGCCCGTCAGAATGCACTGTGCCTTATGGCGAATAGTATGTTATAGTATAGGCATTAAGCGTACCTTTATAGTGTGCAATATTTGAGTAGTCAAAATCTGCTCTTCTATTTCTAAACATAATCGCTAAAAATTATTACAAGGCCATTTCAGGAGAAAAGCGATATCAGCACATGCAAAGATCTTAAAACTACATCCTTTTTTCAATTTAGTACAACAATACACTTGGATTATTGAAAGGATTGTTGACAGTTAAATGCTTAGTTTGACACCTCATTTGTATCGGCTGAGTGCATTGCTCTACGTTGAAAGCGTCAATATCCATTGGAACGTCAAAGTCAAAATCTCACAATTTGTATTTTATGTCAGTGATTTAAATCTACAGTCTCCGCATCTGCCAAGATAATTTATTTCAGCCAAGCATTTCAGCGAAACAATTATTCAGAGATTGAAATCAATGAGTAGTGAGTTTTTGCAGACAAAAGATTATAAGTTGGTGAAGGCTGTCCGCATTGGAATGCTTTGCATCAGTTAATCGCCATGAATTTAAGTATACTTAAGAGCAGCATAAACGTACTTCTGAGGTGAACGTTTGACCTGTAATTGACAGATTTATCGATACACATGTTAATTGAAAAGAGAAATGAAAATATAGTTGCAACCTAATTATTATTAAAGCTCAATTTGAGATTGATATTGCAAATCTGATATTGCTCTATTTGCAAATATTGCAACTGATTGTAAGTAGCACAGTTACAACACATGTGCAGCGAATTTCAAAAAAGACTATTGAAAAGGAATTCATAAACTTAATTAAGTTCAATAATATGTGGGGAGTTATGTACACTCCATATTCATAAAAAAAAAAAATTTTTCGGTTACCTTTTTTAATTTTTGAGAGTCAAAATGTTGAGTAGATGACATTTTTTATTGAAATTTGTTTACCATTAATTTCAATCACTACGCATCGATCACTTTCAGGTAAAGATAATTTTACTGTTGATAAATACATAAGATACAAAATTTCTTGCACAAGTATAGAAAGGAGGGAATAGAAAGGGGGAAACTATTACGCGGGGCAGAAAAGAGAAAGTGCATAGTTACATAGTAGGCCTACCAGGACTCGAACCTTGGACCCCAGGTTATCTCGACCTCTCGCTCTACCAACTGACACACGCCCGCTTTCAATTGCAGGATCAAGCCATCACCATCACACACCGCTTGTCATAGCAATTATAATAAGTGAATCACAATTATGAATGTCGATGTTAACAAGTATTAGTAAAAATATTTCACATGAATAGAGACCACGAAAACGCTTGTGCATTACTTTCATATTACATTGTTTTGATTTTGGTGTTTATTGTTATTGGGTTGTTGTTTTGGATTAATGAATTGGGCGACTATCTTTATCTTCAAAAATATTTTAATCAATTTCCATAGATCTAGAGCAGAAATTTGTGCTGATCAATATTTTGAATGGTTCATCGTATTTGAAGCTGGTTCGGGTACGGGAGCATAAGCATTAATATTCTCATTTTCTAAAAAAATAATCTGTATTTAAGAGTTTTTGGATTCCATTCTTAATTTTAATAAATATTAGATAATGATGGGATGCAGAGCGTCATTTACTCATTTAAATGGTTGGTTCAAGATTGACTCTCGCATGCAGATATTTTAAAAATACTTCCTGTATATGCAATCAATGCACGCTTTAAATTTTTTACAGATCAATGTACCCAATATTGTGCGAAAGTCTAATAATCACAATTAGCTTCTTATTCGATCGAGTGATGAGATTGTCACATGCTGGTCACATGATGAATTGACAATACCATACTTATGTATTCAGTGCACTCCGTGTTCTGATTCCATAAGTACAGATATACAGTACAAGTAGCAAAATCATTGACTCTGAACAAATCATCTTGATGGCTTGTGCCATTCATGTGGCAAGAGACAAGCTCCAACAAAATACTAAGATTTTGTTGCCATTAACTTATGATCTTGTGCTATATTTACCTTCGTATGGAAAATCACTGTGGAAGAATACTTAGTTTTCGGGCAATTGAGGATAACTTTATCACCAAGCTCCACCCAAGGCACTGATAGGATTGAACGAGCGTATGCTGTAGGCAGAGTAAACACATATTCTTCATCACCATGTTCTGCGAGTTTTATGCTCACTTAAATTGCAAATGAAAAGAAATATAATTAACCTCTATCACATAATTTTCAGAAAAAATGAAAGTATGCATGAATACTTGCAAATATGCTGCAAGCGCAAATAAATATAAAGATAAAAGTTGTTGGTATTGTCAACTGTTTAATATCTGCAGACATCTGCGGCCATCAATAACAAAACCGCTCCTAATTCTGAAGTGATAATATCAATTTATTCGAGAGTACTATATAATGACGTTCTTCTTATTTGTTCCATATGCGAGAATATAAATTCCATTAAAAAAAAAACCATCTGCCACCATTTGACTTATAATAATAACAACTACCATAATGCGGAATCTTCGAAATAACAAAACAGCTATGACGATGTTCATGATCTTCAGATCGTGAAATCAGGCTCTTTCATAAAATCGAGTTTCTGCTTATTTGAAATCATACGGCTACAATGCAATTATAACGTTGAGTGTTAAATGTGTTAGTATGACTTCAGAGCCATGAGCATTTATTAATCAATTTTTTTGAAAATCCGTTCCAGTCTTGCGCTATTAAAGTAATGATAGATGCAAGTCATCTAATCAAGACGATATGTATAGACCACACCCCTGCGAGTCAGAAACAAACCACAACGATAATAGTAAAAGCATCATGTCCTAACAGAGTCAGAAAATGCCATCAACGATGTTAATTTTTTCCTCTCCTTATCACACTAATAAATCACACGATTCAGCCGCCCCTCACTCTCTTGCTTGCACGCAAATACACAAAGTGATCAATCTGTATACACCACATCAGGAACTTTCAGTCGGCACTCCCTATCACAGTGCAGCCGATGAATATAAAAAATCGCTACTACACATAGAAGTGCAATAAGATAAACAACTATTGGTAGGATTTCTTGGTACCATATTCGAAAAAGCTTCCAGGTTCGACAGGCAGAAAGATATCGAGAGCTTCTAGGAGTTAAGATGTTTGTGAGATGGGAGTCACGCGTCAGAAGACAAACCAAGGGTTTCACTTAGCTGGAGGAAAGATTACCGATTTTCAAGCTCGCTGTTGGATAGAACACATCGGTTTGAGAATGTGACAGAGAGACTGCCGAATCTCTGTTGAGGGTTACCTAACTGAGGATATTGAAAGAATCACACAGGAAAGCAGCAGTCTTCATTGACGAATTAATGCGTCATGAATGCGCGAGACATTCTTAAATAAAAACACTAATGCGACTGTGGAATTTTTCCTCATGTTATAGCAATGCATATTATATGAGTTGCTGTTAAGTAAATATAATGTACGAGTAACTCAGCAGCGGCAAGTGGGTTCATTCGGTTGTCTGCTCGGGCCAACGTAGCAATCTCCGGTGGATGCCCGGCTAATTTGTCAGACACTTGTGTACTACCCGACTGTCTGTTATGAAAATAGTCGGCTACCATTCCATCTCAGCAAACCGAAAAGGCGTCTGCTCTTTGCTTATGGGCAGATTTAATACTAATATATTATTTATATACGTGCATTATGATGTAATATATTATTTAGTTGCTTATCGATAGATTTGAAACCCACTATCTCCTGATCGCTATTGAGCTTATCGTGTCCTGAAAGGAGGAACCTTCAAAACTCAAATGTAAAATGAAATGATACCGCTAATTCTGCACTACTTTGAAATGTGAAATTCGAAAAATTTCAAATAATTTTATCAACAAGTAATTTGATAAGTGTATTCACCTTGTTTTATCGAATTGCTACCATCAAAATGATGAAACATTGGTTACACGAATGCACATTTTTCCAAATTTGCACAAACTTGTGTACGTCCATAATTTGACAAGTACTGTGAAAGGCTTTTAACTGTCACACCTGTATCATTACAGGAATTAATTGATACATTAACTTACTGATAATGCTTCCCAGCATTTTCATAAACCTCATGCAACTAATGACGAGAATCAACACGAGCCAACCTACTAACGTGAGTGCAATAGGAGATTAGACATGCAACGCATGGACTTACGTCTTTGGGGTTATTTTTTTATATTTGTTTATATAAGGGGGTTGGCTTACGGTGGGATGTGTTTTTTTGTTTTATTGTTGCCGACATAACTGCACAGATGGACGATGCCATGATCTTTGATTTCGTATAAATACTGGCATCAAGGACCATTTTCCTTTGAGGACATTCAAAGTGAAAAGCAGACACTGGAGGATGATGCGAAACCTGTTCAGCAGTGTAATACAGGTGTTAGGTTTTCTCCACGATCATCCATACACTGGTATCTTCCAACCTACAATGAAATGTTTCCCCGATGAATGGATTGGTAGGGCTTCTTTGCCAAGGAACCCTGAAAAAAAGAGCTGTCGTAATAATACTTTTGAATCTTTAGAGCTGAAAAGGTATATTGTAAAAACATGAATCAAACCGCTGTCCTTCTTTTACTGGGGCTGTGAGATTGGAGGTGGGATTAGCGTCAACATTTAAGTAGGTGACTATCCTTTTCGATATCTCTGAAACCTCGGCATAATTTCAACCAGGAACCCATTCACTACTAAGTCGGAACAGACGGCTTCAAGTCCCAACACCTTCGGCTCTAAAGAGCCAGCAAGCTCAGCACTTGGCATCATAATTCAGAGATCAACTTAGCATCATGTGAATCATCTGCGGTTACTGTACGAGTATTTCTCTTGAATTAATTTCAAAAAAAAAAAAATTTGGGGAAAAAAATTGATATAGAAGTGTCATAGATTTGATGCAGATTTCATCATCTATGTTTCTGGTGTTTTTCGACAAGCACCAGACACAAGCAAAATATCGAATTTTCGAAATCATAATTACAATGTATGCAAAATATTCGCTTCCCCCTGGAAACTGTCTATCGTTTTTGTCATTTTCTAGACCGATTTGCATTATTTGTGTTCGTCAACCCTCAGTCAACAGCTAAGCTAAGTCTACGTGGTCATTATAAAAAGTTGTGAAAATGTATGCATTTTCTCTACCATGTCCAAACCAATGCGCAATTCGTCCTTTTTACTTGCAAATCCAAATATCACATTACTCATCGAAAACGAAACAAGGGATTTCAAACGCGACCAATTTCAAATTGATGATATGGATGAATTTGGAAACATCGATAAACAATAAAAGTTTTTGTTCATAGGGGAATCGAATCGAATCAGTGTGAATATTGAGTAATTTTCAGCCGTTTATGGTTAGCCACGCGCTCGTGGAACAAGTAATACAAAGAGACATACCTTCAAAATACATGAACAAATGATGCTTTGACAGAAGGTCATGACAATGATGGTGAAAGGTTGGGAGAATTGACGGACAAGCAAAAATAGCCATAGCTTTTAAAGCATCAATTCTCTGAAATTATTGTTTCCTAGTTTTCGGTTTAGGAAGCAGTTGACATTACAAAATGTGCAATTAGTATTTCTATAACAGTTGGAAAACTCTTGCTATTTTCAACTAGTGAGCCTATATATATATGAAGAAGAACCTAAATTTCTATTTCACAATGAAACATTTCTACAGCTGCATTCCGATCACTGCATAACTGAAGATACACTAGCAAGTATGGATCTAAGTATTGACCGACAAGGAGCTAGATTTTGATTACCAAGTTAAATCACACCAATATATCACGTTTCACAGTGACTTAGGTAGCTTTAACGACCGCGGTGTTTAGAGGGGGGGCTTCAACAATAAACTACCGCTGCAAGAAATGGAAATACTTTCACAAATGAGTTTAATGAATCGTGCCTGCAGCACCTACACGTAGCTTCAATTACGTAATGACTGCGAACCTTCCATTTTGATTTGTATACATGCAAAGAAAACATTCAGGAGATTCGAGATTTCCGAATCTCGTTAACGTCGTTATATCCATTAGAAACGCTGCCTTGAAGGTTCAGTGAATATCAAAGCAGTTGAAAGATATTGTTTACAATCAATGCCATTATTTCTCTGATCAAAAATTTATTCTCTTCTCAGAATCCAGTTATATGTAGATTTACAATATATTTTCTCAATGCGATGGGCTAATCTACAATCAATTTTAGGTACAGTATGATGCATCAAGTTACTAAAATTCCAGATTTTCAGGTCAATCACTTAATTCAAGGCTTTTCCAGGTCGCGGAACTCACTGTAGATTCCAGGAGCACAGGTACTAACATCTCAGACATAAAAGAATTCGGAGGCTCTTTTCGTGTCTATATGCTTCATAAAATCCTGTAAGTTGCATCTTTAATTCGAGCAAATCGAGGTCGTAGGCTGCACTCGTATTCGAGAAATGCACTCCTTGAATTTCTGACTAGTCAAAACCTTTAGCGCAATCAAAAGAAAAAGACCGACGAGTCATTTTCTCGACGTTTCGGGGACCTTTCTGTGACGGGTCCAGTGACTCTGGTTATGGGAATAGAAAGATAATCCGAAGATGTTGAATTCGGCTGAGACAGATCTTTAGATATCCAATTCTTTAGTTTATTCAATCCAATTTTTAATTTCTTAATAAAGAGGGGGTGGTGAAGAGAGAGTGCAGAAAGCTTGGCGTGGTTTAAGGGAGATGAGGGACCTCCCATCTTTGAATCAGGAGAGTCAAAGTGAGTGAGGTGAAGTATGAATGACTTGACCGTAAAGGCGGATTGCATACTTTCACAAAGCGATTGCATGTTTACATCTGGGAATCGGAAAAGGCACAGATTGATGTGCAGGATTTGTCTTAATGTGCGGATCGCGAACGCATGCTGTACTTATATAGATGCGATGAATTTAATGACAGGATGAGTTTATATACGAGATCACGCAACATTTGCATGATGTCTGACGTATCTTTTTGACATACTATCGTATTTCCAAACATATCATTGCCTATTGAGTATTTTGTCAGCCACTGTGTGTAGGACCCCGCCCGTCTGGGTTTGAGTGTTCAGGTTAGGGTTCGAAACACAAGTAGACAAGTACCTGCTAATGACTGATGGACTGCAGTATTATATTTTATGTCCCTTAATTGGTAGCTGAAGTAGTGGTCGAAGTATTGTATTCCGAATCATATCATAGTGGATGAAGACAAATGAAGAACAAATGAAGAAATGTTGAATTTCATGAATTATTATAGGCTTATTACGAAACCTGCGATAACAAATAGATTCAAGTGAAGAATTAATATTTTCCATGTGTAGTCTTAGGAATAATGTGCAGCACTAGTTCGTTTGGATTCGCTGTAGTAGTGCCACTGTAGTTCTATTGTTTACTTCCGTTATCCACTTTCCATTTGTCCACTATTACCATTATCCACCATGTGTAGTCTTAGTTATAGTGTGTTGCATTAGTTCAATTGTAATCGGTGTAGTGGTGTCATTGTGTGTCTATTGCTTGCCTCCACTTTTACATTTTTATCTATAGGCTTCCTGTAGTTTTATAACGTCCAATTTTAATTTCCTTAACTATTGGTGACCATTGTCACTTCCCATTTTCACTACCAGCATCTATTGTCGGCACATTGTATTTGACGTCTGTGTTGAACGTGTATGCGGCTTTGTTTGGAATCTACGCTAGTAGTACATTAACAGTAAGAATTAGTAGTGTATTAACAGTAAGAAAGAGTAGTGTATTAACAGTAAGAATGAGTAGTACATTAACAGTAAGAATGAGTAGTGTATTGAGATTTCCATTTCTACCGGCTATTGGGCCGAAACTGATCAATTTCAATTCGCTGTCACGAGGAAGTCAATTTAGTTCTTTTCAGAACTGCTTAATATAAAGGCTACTGCAGCATTGCATTTGTACATCTGCGGATTGGAGAAAGCCATCAGTCCTTATTAGGACCACTTCAATTAAATATTCAAATTAGGACGAATTATATTCTATTATAACAGACTGTTGGGATGATTTTCATCATCGTATTAGAAAATAAATATTCGGATCACAGATGAAGAAGTTTTGACTACTTTTAGACTTTAACAAAAAATAAGTTATTTTGAAGCTGATCATTTGTCTATAACATGTAGAAAATATCTAACTTCATTCCGATTATCGTCTCGTGATAACCAAGAGTCCAATAAAACTGAAATAGATTCGAAGTACAATTTTACACTATTTTGTTTTGTTTAAAACTATTTCTCAACAGAATCACTGTTGCAAGTGATGAAAGTTTGTCAATTTCATTTGTAGATGAAATCAAATTACTTCATTGATCTTTGTTTTGCTTTCTTCCTCGATACTCGAGTGCATGAATGGGATTATCATTACCATTTTACTCTAAAAACAGTGATGATTGCCTCATTAGGTGTAGAGAAATTATTCAAATATTGACCATTGCGTTGTAATAGGCGATTATAAAAGCACTTGAAGGCTTTGCATAGACGCTGTTGTTCAAGAATCACCAAATTTCTTGACTTACGTATATTACTTCATACGTAAAAATCACTCCCACTTTAAAAATAGAAACAAGACCAATGAACGCCTACGTAAATGATATGATATAACTGAAATGAAAATTGGCGACGGGATGAAAGTCAATCTAATTTTGTTTGAAGGTTGTATCAAAATGAAACTTCTTCAATATTGTTAATGTTTCAAAATATTATTAAAATTTGTTCATCTGTCAACATAATTCATCTAGCTCTGATTCATCCATTGATCTCATTTGTGAGTATTCTCACTCCTTTTTGGAGATGAGGAATACATTCGCCTTGACAATTTCCTTATAACTGAGGAATTAACTTTTTAAAAATGCTCCAACTTCAAAATGTCTGATAAACCAGATATCTTAACCATAGGAAGATCAACCACCGTATTTCTTCGATATTGTGAACATCTATTATCTTTAAATTCCTTTCAGTTGTAAAGATCAGTAGTAGGATTAATTCCAATTAAATACCACTGCCATCCTCAGGATTGATCAAAATTTAATTTTTTGAAAAAGGTGGTAGTATTGCTTATTTCCCCTCCCCAAATACCTCCACTACGACACACAGTGAAACTAATTCTATAATCACAACATTTCGTGGAAACATTGTTAAGTGTTTTATGTCAGCTGACATTAATTAGCTTCTCAGCTAATCAATACATAAAATCTACGCGATGTAGTCTTGATTACTTGTCGACATGTGTAGACCACATACTTTTGGGAATGAAATGAACACCGAGCACACATAAGGCATTGACTTTTTGAGCATTTGGAATCTGAATTGAGTTACACGGTAATTTTTGCATATAGAAAATCTTTTGCACTTGCTAGCATTTATGCTTAGGTCCATCGCCGTTGACCATTCTAAGAGATGTTCATGAACACATAGGATGTGAGAGTTATCTGTACGATAGACTGGAAAACAAATTGTGTGTCATCTGCGTATTTCACTATATGACAATAGTCTGAAGCGGATGCAAAAGAACTCGTAGCAACACTGTAGAGAAAGGCCCTAAAATGGACCCTTGAGGGACACCAGAGGTTACATCGACGATTTCACTGCATGTATCACCGATTTTAACTTATTACTTTCTTCCATGGTAATACTCAATAATCCAGCGAACAAAAGCAGGCGGATATCCTAACTCAATTAATTTCGTAACAATAACGTTGAGTTTTATCGAGTCAAATGCCTTGGAGCAACCATAGGCACCGATAGTAACACTGTTTGGGGGTCATCAAGACAAGATGTCATATAATGATGGATAGATATCAAAGTGCAACAAGTGGAGGAGTGTGGCCAAAATCCGAACTGATGCGGGACATGGTCCATGATAAATGAGTCTTTGAGTGAATGTAGGACAACTTGGTCCCCTGGATGTCTGATCGAAGAGATGGATTCGCTGGATTCTTTTTTTTTTAACAGGGATTGCACAAGAGGTTTACCAGATTAAAAGAACGTTATATGTTGCGATCGATTCCTTTATTAGAGCACATATGTACTCAACAAGTTGGGAAGCTACACTCTTGGGAAGCTCTTGTCGGCAGGTCCGGAGGTGATTTATTCCTACGTATCTTCTCTGAAAGATTTTTGATAATAGCAGGTGTCACTGTAACCCTCCACTCAGGTTTACCATCTTCAGGTTCAATGTTCAGATAGACACGTTCTGATTTCAAAAATGCAGACAAGAGATATTTGTTGACGGAATCTAGTCCTTTCTTTAGATATGGAAATTGATTCAAAAGAGACGCGAGTTGACTCGTTGATTGTTACACACCACGCAAACTGTAGACAAGTCTACATAGACTTTCTATAGTTATTGGGTTTGATTCTTTTTAAACCATATAATATTTGATTTCTCTATTTCTTCCTCAACTTTAACTTCTAGGTGATTGTATAAAGGAAAATTCTTTACTCGATATGCATGCCATCTTTTGTTAATGAGATCTTTAACGACCGGTTTTATCCATGGTTCATCTTTTAAAGAGAGACGGACATAAAAAAATCGACATGCATTTTTGTACAGGGTCATCCAAATAGGTATGAAAAAAACTCCAATCTGCACCTGTCACTGTTAATTTTAAGTAATATCTCATGAAGATTCATTGTACAAGTAAACGGTTCTCAATACTAATATCTCCACACTAATTCATTAGATTGGATATCAATTAATAATCAGACACAGCAATAACTATTCAGAGTAATGACTTCAGAGTACCGCTAAAAATCGAAATGTGATGGAAATGAATTCTTTGATTTCAGTTTACGTCCAGTTCTTACTTGAGTAACTCATATTTGAAATTACACTTTTGGTGTGGTTTGCAATGATATTATTGATAAACAATGTATGCGCGACAGATCAATGAAGTATATTTCTATATAATTAGCAATTGAGAACTGTTGATCATGAAAAGCAATCCTAAAAACGCATCTACCAAATAAATGCTCAAAGAGAACGTAGGGCATCATCTAGTCGTGTTTATCTCCTAATTTCTCATCCAAAAGATAGATAGTTTGATTACACAGTACAAAATAATGGTGTAGGTCGTTTAATCCCTTATTGATTTGCAACATTTATTACAAAGAAAGCTTCGCATTTGCACGTTCGATTGATATGATTGAAAGACATTATGACCACATTGATATAATAACAATACAAATATGAGAATCAAGTATTTTTCAAACTAAGGGGTTCAAGAAACTGCCACCTCATGGAAACTGTCACCTGGTGCACACTAAATATGTTGGTATCTAAACTGACAAGATCTTCGCAATGCATTCACATAAATCTCCACAATCCGCATGCTTCTATGATAATAAAGATCGGGACTATATCCAAAGCGTCTAACTACTTTATGATCGTCATACGAAGGGCACTTCTTCAAAAAAAATATCGAACAAGCAGAAGGCAGCTCTGAAGTATGTTTGTATTTGCATACATGAGTATCAAGAAAATAAAATTTTGCAAAAGACGGAAGCGATGAAGACGAAGGACTGAAATACATGAATATGTGAAAAATTATTGTGCATCTTTCTTGGAGAGGAAGATTCTGAGGCCTAGAAAAACAAAATGCTAGCTCAATATCCCAATCGTCTGATATGCCCTTTGTCAAAAAGTCCGTAGAATTTTAACCATCAGTTAAAATGAGGAGACTCAAATTGCGAGCTTCACACTAACAGCATGCGGAAACATTTCACATTGTCTTTACTACAAAAATGAACATTAACACTGGTCTCCGTGACACAGCGGCATAATGCCTGGCCTAGCGATCTTTCAGTACAGAAACTGAACCCGGAAAGTGCCATTGGAAGTCGTCAGGAAGGGAATCTGGAATGAATGATCATAACGCTCCAGGTTAACGTCCGACTATGTCAGCAACATCCAAGCCCCCAGTAGTGACGTCAAACCATTACCCATTATACAAATCTTCACCAGTTCGTTGAAAATGTTTCTTGAGGGTTTTACTGTCGGATGCATACACCTGCTACACGACTCTCATGGCACATCGCTCAATAAAGTAGTAATGAGAAAAGGAAGTCTCCATTAATTTGCATAGCAACATAAATTAATTGGTGCCTTCTGTTTTCTAAATAGGAACTTAGGTCGGTAATTCATTGGAATTTCCGACATCAGCTGTTGTACAGCATCGTTTAGTATTAGCATATAAGTATCGCCTAGTAGATATAAAATTCAATAGGAACACTCGTAGATACACATCAAAATCATCACCAATTTTTATATGAGAATGAAATGCCAGACCAGAAGAAAAGGTAACATATACATGTAGTAGTACTGACTGACCCATTCACAAAATTTCAAAATCTGATTTCATAGCTGTTCACTTACTCGTTTCCTGGGACTGGTCACCTACGTTGTGAACAGACATTCAATTTTAACATGAATGGAAATTCATAAAATATAAAATGGCAAATCTTGAATATTTCAATGCATTATTCCCACCAGAACTCACTCATATTGAAAGGTCCTGAGTAAGTGACTTTCAGTGAACCATTTTCATGCACGTGAGCAATGATGACTAATTCTAGAGTCTTAAGTCACCGTTCTTACTCTCTCATCCCTTAACCGTCTTAATCGGTCTTCTAGGCTGCTCTAGGTAGCAGGATCCTTTCTCTAATGGCGCTTCTCAACTTCATTTGTTCTTGAGCGTCATCTTCCTTGATGTAAAGCTTCTGCATGTCGTCAAATGATGTCTCCATTTGTGGAATTGATTTAGGTCATTTATGGTATTCAGCTTAAATATTCCCTTTATCCATCGATTAAAATTCTTTGATAAACTCCATTAGGTCCTTACACTGTGCGCACACGTTCTTCTCTGAATTCTTGGACCGAATGAGGTACATATAAAATATGCTCTCCATTCGACTTCCCATCAGTCAGCAGAGCCTTGAATTAACTTTAATTCAATCAGTTTTTAGGAATATTCCAAACTGACTTCGAAAAGTGGCCTATCATGACAAAATGCGATGCTTCAAACGTTACGATCTTGTGACACATTGAAAGTATAACAGAATCACCTTCGTCTAATGCTAAGAATGCAAAAAAGCCAAAGCTGCTGAGAATAGCTTGATATATCATTTCTCGATATTTTGCCAACCGGCCTTCTCAGTAGATACAATGCTTACATTTAAAAGCAAAAAGAATAACTTAAATTAGGCATGATCACTTAATCAGGCTTCAATTTACGCATATCCAATGTACTTCTTTAAAAAATTGTACCACTTAATTGCTTTCCTAACGGAGAGCAGTGGAAGCAAGAATACTCGTCATCAACCAAAGATATAGAATTAAAAATGTCGAAGTCAGACGACGAACGGGTGAGAAAAATGATGTTACATAAGAAGCAAGGTATTTAAAATGGAATTGGGCTGGGCACGTGGTAAGAAGAGGCGATGATCAATGGAGTACCAGTCTTACCAATTGGATCTCACGAGTTGGGAGAAGATCAAGAGGAAGAAGAAAATATAGAGGGACAAGTTTCCAGAAAGATAAGCTCACAAGGCCCAGGACAGAATGGTGTGGATCTAAATTACGAAATTACGAGGTCGGCCACTTTCCAATCTTGACGGTACTGGCTACAGCAAGACAGTATGACTGCATTTCTTGAGCAAGCCGGTTGGTGCAATGTCAAGTTTTTCTCAGCAGCTTCGGCTTATTTTTACTATCTTCACAAAAAAATCCTGGTTGCTGATAATGAACATTCTTTTAAGCGTTGAATCTTCATGACAAGGCGATTTTTTATTTTTACATTTACCCAGACTACAAAAACGGATACAAGTACATAATAGTTCATTTTAAAACTGAAACATGCTATATAATGACGCATGGTTGGAAGAACAATCAGAGAAAATGACTGCAATATCTAAGCAGATAAACAAACAATTTGAAATAATAATGAGGAGTTACGTACCTTGCGTCCGGCGTGAAAAGAAGTGAGATACCATTCTAACACAGCCAACATCCGCGATTCTGCATCTCGACAGTCTGTTATCCTGTGGAAAGCAATTTCGTGTATAACTTTCGAAAAATACTTTTCTCAACCAAGTTTTCAGAATAGTCCACAATATATTTCCATTATGCTTCCTTCTTTCGCTGTTAGTAGTTTATGGCATGAGACTTCTGACGGTACAAGACAATAACTAGACGTCGATGACATTTACAAAGAAAGGTTAGAGCTGTGATTAAATCAAATTTACCAAATATAGAATCGTAAATGGTTGAAAGGAAATAGCAGGAGCAAATAACGCGAAGTAAAACAGAGGTGGTTACTATTCATCTACAAATATGAAATTACTATTCTTCGACCATACATCAGCAAATATTCTAAAAAACAAACAATGTACTACAGTAAATCATAATATGAAAAAAACAATCATTTTGACAAATATAATTAATATTAAAATTAATGGCAACTGAGATGACAGAATTATTGATATAAAATGCAAGCTATATGAAATATTTAGACATGACCAGCTAGACATTATTGAACAAATCTCGAACATCAAACATTTTTGTTTCTGTCTTTCAGTAATGTTCCATTTTTATATAAATGCTGGTACAATTCTGTAAACGTCCGACTTACTTAACTTTAAAGATATTCATGAAGAATACTATTTTGTTTGCTTTAAAGATACACAAGCATCTTTCAAAATGCTTCATAGAAGCGTTGTTTGTCCTTCTAGTAAGTATTTTTAAAATTTTTAGACATTTTAGGATATAAAAATTTTCTTTTAAATCATACTTTGTACCTATTGAAAAGTAACTAGTCATTAGCTTGTTTTTTTTAACTTTGTTACCTTGACGCACTTTGCTACGCTGAATTCACATACTACTTCAACTCACCTTAAGAACATGTCAGGATGGGCCATACAGTCAGCAAATAATTCCAATAATGAGCGCTTTTCCAAAATGAAAGTTGGAAGGACGACCTGTAAGAAAATAATTGCCATCATCTATCACCCAATGGCACCCTCAGTCTGATTTTTCTGGAATATTTTAAATTGACCCTCATACTGGCATCGCAAGCTAAATTTGCACTAACTATGCCACACTCGGAACGAATGATTAGTCTGCATCTTAGATTAAGAGGAGTTCGAGTCTGTATGAAAATAAATCAAAAGAAGTTAATAAGTTGTTGAAAAGTCCAGTTAATTGTGGTTTTCGAACTCTATCAATAAATTTTCATGTGAGATAGCTGATGGCGGGAGGACCACAATGAATCGGTAAAAATATCCATTTTTATCTCCCGAGTAATTTAAATGAACTAAGTAAGAATAAAAAAATATATATGCACACAGCCGACGTTTCGGGTCCAGACCCTTTCTCGAGGCAACAATGAAATGACAGTGTCTAAACTGGCTCGTTAGATAAGTAGATATTAGACCCCTACTCCGATATATTTTTCATCGGCGGCGGCGTTTGCTTCCGCAGAAGTTATCGGCAGCGGCGTTTTCGGTGCGCTGATAAAGTCTAATCGGCGGCGGCGTTTATCGGCATAAATCTGTTGAGTTCATGAGAATAGAAGTTGGATCTCTCCTTAGTATCTTAGTATAGGCCTATTCTTCGCTATCCTTCGCTTAATCGAAAAAAACGGATAGTCTAAATCTCATTACTGATTAAAATCAGTACAGAAGAAGTCGGTAAATATTCACCATCTGAAAAGGTTGTGATGCATATAGCCCACCCGATCGGCATAATTCACGGAAGTTGCTTTTTATCAACTAACACTTCTTAATCAAACAACAATTGTGATTTTTGTGTAATTAACAGAAATACGACACCCTTATATAAAGCCGAGTAACCGATAAATTATTTGTATGAAATCATGGGTTCATTATTGTACAGTAGACGTAATATACATACGCGTATGCATCCTACCCTTGAATTCTAGCAAAGTGAAAATGTTATAGCTTGACCTATCGATACCCATACAAGCTTATTCACCAACAACTTTGCTCGTCAGAATGTAGGGCTACTCTCTTGGTTATACCCAACTAGAAAGTACGTTTGGACTGTTACTCAGGAACATGCGATGTGTTCCTAAGTTCCAGTTGAAATGCAGCAGAGACAGTTAATCCATAAAATAAAACGAAAAATGTCTCCGCCGGCGCGACGCCGAAGAAGTGACCGGCGGCGGCGGCGCAAGGGTCTAGTAGATATGTCCGGTTGTCTCATGACGTCTGCACCCAAAACGTCGGCTGTGTACGTATATTTTTATTCTTAATTATTTAACTACTATTCCTGCTGGCATTAAAATTACTCGGGAGAGAAAATGGATATTTTTACTGATAAGAAATTTTCATAATCGTTTCATAATCACGCGATAAGAAACTTCAATGACATAATCAAAACATTTCAAGTTATTTTCAATTTTATCAACATAAAATAATACTGAATAGCAATGACAATATTTAATTCTTGATGATGAAACGATGTTGAATGAAGAAAAATTATCAAACTTGCAAATTCATTACCCCCATGATCGAAGCAGAATTTGTGAATTTTTTCACTCAGGTACTGCTCAAACTGTTTAATCTCAATTGAATTTCTCAATATCTGAAAAAGGTTTTCTTTCTCAGACTTTTCCTGTCATCCAAAAGATATTTTCTCCGCAGGGATAGCTAATCAATTAATACCAGAACGCTCAATCAAGTTGAAAACGCAAGAAATTCATTGCTCGTACCTTAGTAAGATCCATTCCTAGCTTCAGCTGGGAGAGTAGATGGAGAATGACACTTTTATGTTCCTCCACAAGAGAACCTGTCGAATCTTGTTCACAACTGGGCGTCTCAGCATCCGATTCGTCCTCATCATGATTCACTGAAACTGCGCTTGTTTCCATTCCAGTGATCGGAAGAGGCAAGCCTTCCCTACAAAGAAAAATGAAAACCCGTTGCAACTTATTCATATCCCTGGGGTAGATGAGCAGCACTTAGCAAGAAGAGTTATGTTTAGAAGAAGTGGGAAACTCGACATTGGAGGCAGGTTGTCATATCGCATGTGATATACCGAACGGCTTCCAGTAATTCAACTGATTAAATTCTAACTGCGGAATTGGGATCACTTTCCCAGAAAATTAATGGCTAGTAAAACATATTGCTTAACCTTCATCCAACCAAACATTTTTCCGACGTTGCTGATCTAAAAGGGTAACCGAGTAATTCAAACAAATTTTCATTTGGAGATAATTTAAGCTATTTTACGCTCTGCTTCCACAGAAACAAATTTGTTGCTTTTTGCAATTTCGTTATTAGCTGTAATCAACAGCTTTTTCTTTTGTTATGTTATCATCCCAACTTATCATTGCTATCGTTCTTAGAAAAATGTATGTGCACATTATTCATAAGTATACAATTATGCAATTGCAAGGATTTCCTTATGAAATTATGAAATTAGCATTGACCTTTGAATGTTAAAGCACCTAACTTATACTCGTACTATAATCCTAGCTGTCATTAAATTGAATATTCTTGTCAACTTCACTGGCTTCTGTGAAATCTGTGTATTACACAAACATGTTAAAATGAAGCTTAAACGTCACCACTCTCCCAGCAATGGTTTTGACGATACTTTCATAGTGTGGTCTCCGTGGCACAGTGGTTAAGTGCTTAGCATAGTGATCATCTGGTCCAGAGGTCGAGCCCCGAAAGTGTCATTGTGTCATTGGACGTCGTCAGGTAGAGCATACGGACTAAATGATCATAGCTCTCCACTAAAGTCCGACTATGTCAGCAGCGTCCAAGCCCCCAGTATGGGTGAGTAGTGACGTCAAACCATTCATCATCGTTTCAGTCCGGACGTCTTTCCTACAGGCTTCCAATGACACATTGGGTTCGATATCACGACCTGGTGATCACAAGGAACAAGTACTGAACCACTGTGTCATTGAGAGCACATAATTACTAGGACAACTCTTAGTCAAAAATATACACTAATAATTCAGATAAGTACGATAGGTCAGTCGGACATGGAGTGGCAAATCGGTACCGAGATATCAAGTAGACCCACCTACGGAGAATTACGAGTACGAATGTGTGAGAGCTTCCCATTTCTAGCTTTTAGTGTGAGTTTGCAGGTGATCCATGGATAAAAATATGACATATTAACTACTTATTATCATGATGGCGATGAACTCCATAAACTTCCTGCTTCTTTCCTTAGCGATCGGCAAATATCTGTCGTCTTTGATGACAGGGTGTCACGTGCATAAAATCAAGAGAAATAAGGCATTTGCTCGAAAAATGGGACAGATGACGTTTTGCACAAAGATTTAAAGACAGAAAGATAAAAAAACAAAAAATATGACATGATGCACATTGACTTTTTTCTCGTGATATGATTACAGGATAGCTATTGCCGGTGATGTGATGTTGATAGGAGATCGACTGTCATATGGTCTTGTAATTAATACATGAGTTATAAAAAGAGGAAAATTCGAGAACATGTTCTACACTACAATATTCATGCCGATGGCTTTGGCATTTTTTCGGAATAAATTTTGAGATAATTGAATAGCCTCCATGACTCGTAGCCAGGGCTAGGATCGGTTAACCGGTTAACCGGTTAACCGGTTACACTCTCTCTTAACCGGTTACACTTTCTCTTAACCGGTTAAAATCGGTTACGACGTTTCATTAGATTTAACGTGTACTACACTACGTGTATGTGAAATCCGATTGAACTAAAGATTTTACACTGGTTTCATGGAGTAGTGGTTGCTCATTCATCCTCATCCACAATCCATTCAAACTTATTCATTACAATTCGCAATCCTTTAGTCGTGCTGCTTCCCTACACGTCACGTTAGTGTGGATTGATCTGTAGTCCATTGTTTTTATCCATTGGTTAGTGGTATCGGGTTTTCTGCTCATCTCCACCAATCGAAATACAGCATTTCAGCAGACGTCATCTTAACTGCGGCATCTAGGGAGTAAGGATAACTGAAGCATAGCTATCAACTTTCATCATGCTACGTCACCCATTAGTGCAGCATTGGTTTGGCGGTAAAGTCAAGTTATAGTACGAGCATCCTTTTGATACTGGTGTCTCAATATGCCGCGATCATGGATTTGGAAGCATTTTCTGATGAATACCAGTGATAAAAAAGGCGACTTGCAATCATTGTAAGAAAGAACTCTCATTTTCTGGTGGTAATGGGACCTTAATTTATCATCTGAAAAGAACTCATTTTCTGTCAGAGCCTGAGAAAACCGTCGGCCAGTCGACAAAATTACACGAAAAAGTTATTGACCTATCTTGTTTGGATGCCAGCGGTAGAAAAGTCACTTGCTCTTCTGCAAAAGAAAAATTTGCCTCAGAAATTGTGAAGTATAATCAGACTTTCATATCAGAATGGGCATCATCGTCGTCTGAACGGTTATGTTCTTCACGTCGAGCTGAAGCTATAATGCAACTTTTAACTGCCTGTATCGTGCGTGATTTACAACCTCTGTCGTTTTGTGATGATGGAAGTGCTTTACGTGAACTTATGTTGTTCATGGAACCAAATTTTCAACCTCCATGTCCTAAAACTGTAAAATTCCACCTTCTCCGACAATTTACCGAAAGAAAGAACGTTCTAATGACTCAAATGCGTGGTCTTGAAGTCTGTTTAACTGCAGATGGATGGACAAATTCACAGATGGATGGATTCTTCTCAATCGTTGCTCACTACATCAATGATGATTGGGAGTTGCAGCGTGTGATACTTGACAGTCCGACTATTTATGGCCGTCATACTGCGGCGAATTTATCAGAAGCACTGACTGAAGTATTGAGATATTGGGATATAAAAGTCTTTTGTTGTACACATGATACAGCCGCGAACATGAATGCTGCTCTACGTTTGAATAAAATGGTTCGTTTCGATATAGGCTGTCTTGCACACTTACTACAGCTGGCTATCAAGGACCTTCTTAGTGAAACTCAAGGCAAAATCATCGGCAAGATTATCAAACGTGTGCGAGATCTCGTGTCTCATGCCAAAAAATCGGAAAACTTTTCACGAGAATTCAGGAAATACAGAGATCAATTATTACCACAAATGAGTAATTGTGAACTTCAAATTGATGTTCAAACGAGATGGAATTCAACCTTGATAATGTTGGAAGCATTTCATTCATTACAAGGTCCACTTGATTTCACGGTGAAGAGTTTATGCAATATTGAGGACAAAAGGAAATTCCTATTTTCTCCGAGGGAAATGGAGCTAATCGGAGAAGTTGTAGATATTCTCAGTATTCTTCGTCGAACTACCGATCAATGGCAAGGCGAAAAATATGTGACTATCTCAACCGTGTATCCGGTAGCCTTCGCTGTTGTCCGGACTTTGAAGGAGAAGCAGAATCTATCCAAAGAATGCAGCGGCTTTCGCGACGAATTGGTTGACAACATAGAGCATAGACTATCCCTCAAACAAAAAGAATTTTTGGGATCGATGAGTGTACACACAATTGCATCATTCTTAGATCCTCGTTTTAAGCAACTGTGTTTCGTTGGAGAAGAAATAGCTTCCAAGATTCGTGAAGTTGTTGAGGGAGAATTATCCAATACGTTTCATCAAGAAAGTGTTGACAATGAGATAAGATCGGAAGGAATGACTTCATTATCAGAAAGAAAATCGTTTCTTTCACAACTACTTGAAGGTACCGAAAAAGAACTAATAGCAGAAGAGGAAGACGAATCAGAAATCTTTAGATATATGAAAGAGAAACTTCCTAGCTTTGACAAAGACCCTCTGTTATGGTGGAAGCAGCATTCCGAGTCTTATCCGAAGCTATCAATTCTCGCACGTCGCTATCTGGCTGTACAGGCAACATCGGCATCCTCGGAAAGACTGTTCTCGGCTTTCGGATTGATTTATGAACAACGTCGTATGTCACTGACAACTGATACTGCAAATGCTATTGCATTTCTGCATGGTAATGGTTGTGTCTAACTAGACATACACTGGAACTTCTTATCTGGAATTAATAGATAAAATAAAATAATCAATAAAATAGTTATTCGCACATGGTTTATAAACTGTTTTCATTGAGACAATAGACCTGGTAAAGTAGAACTTAAAGATGTAAAACAACGGTTCCAAAATAATTAAGTTATACTCCATAAAGGTAGTCTAGCGTAGACTTATTCTTAGATTAATTAATCTTAATATGTAACTTGATGATCCAGTGATGACTGAATGATTCGCAAGGAACTACAATACGTACACATGGTCAGTATATTTCAACAATTTTATTAGGTTGATGTACAATAAGAATGACATTTATATTTTCAATTTGATGTAATCTAAGTAACATCAGTCCATTTAATGCTTAAAGTGGGCCTATGCATAGAGTGACCTATTAACTGCGGAAAGTCTTACACCATTTGTAGTTTTAACCTAAAAAGTGGTGAATAGGATAAGTTAGCAATAATAACACACAGACAACATCGCATAGGCTATAAATGCCAATAAAAACTAACTCACTTTGAATTGAGTTGGCTAAGAATATAGGGCCTACATGTAGCCGTAGGTGTCACTTGCAAAATCGGTTTCTATTGAAACAACCACTTTGGAAATAACATTCGTAAATTTGGAGATGTAAGCTTACTTATCAAATGGACAATAGGATAGATAGGTTTATTAAGCAGGATTCATACAGAAGCACTGACTATTATACTAGTAGAAATAGTAGAAACCAAAACTAGTACGCTAACGATTGAAACATAGCGAGTAATAAAAATGAAATAATAATAGGCGTTTTTTGGAAGGAATGACAACCGTCCTTCACAGCTACAATCATCGTTCATCCAATGAATTGCAAGCGATCCCTGAAGTAATCGATGATCCAGTTGACGTATCCAGTGGATTATCCAAATCAGCCAGACTGTTAATGATGTGGTTAAACTTCAGAGTATCGAAGACTTTTGAATAGTCGTAGGCAGCAACCACAACATTATCAATTGAACTATCATCTAAACGTGAAGTTCTGTATTCATGCAATGAAATCACAGCACTGCAAATGGAGGAATTAGGTCAAAACTCAAAGTGGCAAGGTCCGTAGTTTTTGATATACCTTGACAACTAAATAAATGCCGGGAATCCTCCTTTAACCGATTTTAACCGATTAACCGATTTTAACCGGTTAAAAATATAATCGGTTAACCGGTTACAAAAAAATTAACCGGTCCTAGCCCTGCTCGTAGCATATTTCATCTATGTAACTACACTGTGGAATTGCAGTGTTGTATTTCCTAAAGATAAGCGCACTGACGAGCCCTTAATGGGAGAAATGCTGCGCATTCAACTGCTAAGGACTTTGGCTCTGAAATAGTTCAAATCTAAGGATAGTTTTCCATCTCATGCCCAGGCGAACTGGTACTGTATGGTCCTTTATGACTATCAACCTCACGGCAAAGTTAGGATAAATAAAGACAACAGCCTGATATGCAGTCACACAGTTTGTTCAGTCATTTTAGAAATCGTCGCCAGTTTTAGGCCACTCCGAGGCATTATAACGATTGAATGTCGGGCGAAACAGTTAACAGCTGTTGAGGAATCTAGTGCCTAAATTATTCAAGTCTGTGGACATTTCACTGTTTTCTCAAACTATTCTTTCTTCTATTTCCATATCAGTCTCACATGACTAGCCCTGATGGTTACTAACATGAGGTCACAATTTTACTTAATCAATATTACATACGGAATGCAGTCACATTAGTAGTAAGCAAGTGACAAACACTCGACCGGCGCCCCCCCCCTCTGGAACGGCAGAGTGTCGTGGTCGGCCGCCGTGGTGCTTCGGGTCTGAGTCCCCCCCCTCTGGAACGACAGAGTCTGTCGTGGTGTGCCGGCCAGGTGGGTTCACAACATGTTCGCTGACTCCCCCCCCCTCTGCAACGACAGAGTGTGAGACTCGGATGTGTTGGTCTCGTATGGGTTGACGTGACCGACCGCCTAGGTTGACGTGGCCGACCGCCTAGGTTGACGTGGGCGACCGTCTAGGTTGTCGTGGATGGTGAAATGGCTGCCAGATTCGGATTCAGCGTAAAATTCTGCATCGGTAGGGTGAGTTTCAAGGCAATTGGCGAGAAAAAATTTTTCTTCAAAATTTTAACAGAGTTAGAATTTGGGACGTTTTGGTGTGTAGCGCCCAAACGAAGCATCGGATGAGAAAACGGAGGCCAGATTCGGAATCTACGTGAAATTTTGGGTTAGGAAGGATGTTTCCAGCGAAATCGGAGAGAAAAATTTTCGGCTGACGTCCCCCCCCCTCTGGACAGCTTGCTTCGATTTTGGCTTCCAGTGGACGGATTTTGTCGTGCGATAGCTCGTTTGAAAGCTAAGAGTGAGACAAATTCAGTGAAACAATCGGCTTGTTCCTATCTGTCTTCGTTCAAAAGTTAGAGCGGTTACAAGATTTTAGGTCGGAGCTCGCTCACCTGAAAAAATCCTAAGTGTCAGAGTGGCTTTGTATGGGTAAAAATTTGAAAATTTTCCAAAGTGTGGAATTTCGACCTGGGACCGTCACCAAAACATTTTTCATCAAATTTTGAAATTTCACTGACGTCCCCCCCCCTCTGGACAGCTTGCTTCGATTTTGGCTTCCAGTGGACGGATTTTGTCGTGCGATAGCTCGTTTGAAAGCTAAGAGTGAGACAAATTCAGTGAAACAATCGGCTTGTTCCTATCTGTCTTCGTTCAAAAGTTAGAGCGGTTACAAGATTTTAGGTCGGAGCTCGCTCACCTGAAAAAATCCTAAGTGTCAGAGTGGCTTTGTATGGGTAAAAATTTGAAAATTTTCCAAAGTGTGGAATTTCGACCTGGGACCGTCACCAAAACATTTTTCATCAAATTTTGAAATTTCACTGACGTCCCCCCCCCTCTGGACAGCTTGCTTCGATTTTGGCTTCCAGTGGACGGATTTTGTCGTGCGATAGCTCGTTTGAAAGCTAAGAGTGAGACAAATTCAGTGAAACAATCGGCTTGTTCCTATCTGTCTTCGTTCAAAAGTTAGAGCGGTTACAAGATTTTAGGTCGGAGCTCGCTCACCTGAAAAAATCCTAAGTGTCAGAGTGGCTTTGTATGGGTAAAAATTTGAAAATTTTCCAAAGTGTGGAATTTCGACCTGGGACCGTCACCAAAACATTTTTCATCAAATTTTGAAATTTCACTGACGTCCCCCCCCTCTTATCGATTGCATATTCACAGGGTATATAAGAACGGGATCGGGAGAGGAATTTCACTAAGTTGAGAAACTGACTACAGGTAAGTCGTTTCTCTTGAGGTCCGATATCGGACTTCTGACTTTACATTGCTGATATCAGCTAAGGTGTCAGACTTATAGGTTAGTCAGTATAGCATGACTGACCATTTGATGATAGTAGGCCGAAATCTTCAAACGGCTATAACTTTGCTTCTACAAGTCCTTTAGACTTGATTCAAAAAACATTCGACAGCGTTTGCTATGCTGAAGGTGACAGACTACTTATAAACGTTTTATGAGTAGTACTAAAATACTGAAAAATTTAAATTCATATTTAATGATAATAATTAAAGTTTTTGAATAAAAAGCAGTCGTTTATGAGTCTCTGTGACTTGGGTCGTTTCCTCTTGTAAATAACTCCACCGGTTTTCATGTCAAAACTGGGGCCCGGATACCAACACAGTGATATGACGCACGCTCTGTCCGATCGAGGTTGGATTTGTGGGTCGAGGCCTTGGAGCTGGGATAAGATCCCCTCTGAGTAATGCCTGTAACGGATTCAAGAGCTTAACACCCAAACGGTTGCTGACTTGCTATCAAATGTTTGGTGACTTAGTCTTTCAATGCATATCAGCAAGTAGTATCCTATAAACACTTGCTATCAAATTTTACTCTATCTTTACAGAATTATCATGACGAAAGCGAGTAACGCCAAGATGCTAGTGGGCAAGTGCAGTTGTGGCAAGATTGCTAGAGGTAGCGAACTCAAGAAACATTTAAAAGAAAAAGAGGGGACGATGGGCCATGAGAGGAAAGTGATGTTGAGGTTGTGTGTGTCTTGTCGGAAATGTGTGATGGGGGATGAGAAGGAATTTATGAAGGCGCATTTGCAGTGTGAGAGTGGGAACATCGGAGAGAAGGGGTTCAAGGCATGGTTTGAGGGAGAGTTGTTGGAGAGGGAAGAGGTGACAAAGGCGGTGGCAGCGATACAGGACGTGATTGGGGAGAAAGTGGTGAGGAATGCGAGTGAGGGGAGTTCGAGTGATGGGAGTTCGAATGAGGAAGTTGAGTTGAGAGCGAATATGAAGAAGAAGGATGATGTTGATTTGGATGCGGTGATGGAAGATTTGTTTGGGGACATAGCGGATTTGAAGGAAGAGTGGGAGGGGGAGGAAGTGGCTAAGCCGATGGCAGCGTCATCGCCACGGCAGCAAGAGGCGTATGACACGGAGGTATTTGTGAGAATGAAGGATCGTGTGATGGCTTTGGAAAGTAATAATAGAAAAGTTTTGAAGGAGAATGAAGAGCTGAAGGTGAAGGTTGAGGGGTATAGGGCAACAAGGGAAGAGTTGGAGAGCTTGAGAAAGAAGGAGAAGGAATGGATGGCGGAAAGGAGCGAGTTGATGAGGAAGGCAGGTTTGGTGGAGAGTTTGCAGGCGAGTGTGTCGAGGAAGGATGAAGAGATAGAGCGGATGCGAAGCGTGGTGAAGGAGACGGAGGAGGTGAAGGTTATTAATAAGAGGTTGACGGGTGAAGTGGAGCGACTGCATGAGCGTTTGAAGTGTCGAAAAAGGAGAGTGTATGAAGTCCATCTTCCCCTCTTTGAGAACAATGTGTGCGACGCCCCAACCATCACGGATGATCCCAACGTAACACAGCAGTGTTATGAGGGCGACGGAGTCCGATGTCTCCACATGAGTATGGACGTTACCGGCCAGCTTGAAGACTTCGTCGTCCGAAAAGTTCGGAAGAAAGTTCCCAGTAAGCTTCCTCAACATGATCATTTTTGTAGCTCATCTAATCTCCTATTCTTTTTCTTTCAGAGTTTTTGCAGAAGTGAGAGGAGTGTCGGTGGACGGAGAACGACCCATGGGCTCTTTTAAGGGCCAACCTTCTAATGCAGCTAAAGCGGTCCCAAGCCCGCCACATATCCTCGGATATGGAATGCAGAGGGGAAGAAAAATAATGAATGGAATGAAATGGGAGGACACTCACGCGCCACACGCAACATAACACACTTCTCTCTTCCGTAGTCTAACAAGCTCTTTACACATGGATCGCAGTCGATTGCTATCCCTGTATCAGAAGTGTAAGCTATCTTAATTTTATTTGATACTATTTCATCTATCATCATCGTCCATATGAAATGTTTTAAGATTTACAAGTTAGACTAAGCGTGCTACTATTTCCAAATGAAAATGTATACATGGTTAAATCATCCACTTAACCCCATCCGTAGTCTAACAAGCTCTTTACACATGGATCGCAGTCGATTGCTATCCCTGTATCAGAAGTGTAAGCTATCTTAATTTTATTTGACACTATTTCATCTATCATCATCGTCCATATGAAATGTTTTAAGATTTACAAGTTAGACTAAGCGTGCTACTATTTCCAAATGAAAATGTATACATGGTTAAATCATCCACTTAACCCCATCCGTAGTCTAACAAGCTCTTTACACATGGATCGCAGTCGATTGCTATCCCTGTATCAGAAGTGTAAGCTATCTTAATTTTATTTGACACTATTTCATCTATCATCATCGTCCATATGAAATGTTTTAAGATTTACAAGTTAGACTAAGCGTGCTACTATTTCCAAATGAAAATGTATACATGGTTAAATCATCCACTGAAGCCCCATTCAAGTACGTCAGTATGAAAGCAAAGATAATACGAAATAAAAATTTATTATGGCATGTATTTCAAAAGGTCTTCATCGTCAATATCGTCCCAGAGTCTGGCTTCACATAGATAACAAAAACAGTTCAGTTGCTTTAATCGTTCTTCCACTGCGAGCCTCACTTTATCAATATACTCCCACTCTGCCATAGTTCGTGGCTGGGAGTTAGGGGTGTACCACTCCCATAATTGGTGGAGGAATTTCGTGCTGTTGATCTCCATCACATCGTCAGTATCGTACTGGAGATACTTCCACCTCACGCCTGTTAAGTCGGGACACTCCTTCTCACATACACTCTCCTCTTCCTCATCCGCTGGTAATGATAACTTCCTGATATTGTCCAGTTGGTACACCTTCTCCACCTTCGCCTTTCTTGGAGCGTTTGGTGTAACGAGCGCCTTTGGTGTTGAGCATGGAGAAGAGAATTTTGTGTTTGATGTTGTCGGAGGGCTTGTCATGTTGACTGTGAATAATGACTTTGAAATGTTTTCTAATTCTTAAGTATCAACAAGCAACCAATCAGAATGAACATCCAATGAATGAAGAGAATGAAAGTATATAAGCAAAGTGACATCCGTATCATTTCACTCTGTCTTTGAGACGCATAAGTGAACTGTTGTCTAGCGAATTCTGTATTTGAGGCGTACAAGTGAACTGCTCTTTAGTGAATTCCAAATTTGAGTGAAGTCTCTATCTTGTTCAAGTATCAAGCTTAAACATAATTTCGTTCAAATGGTAAGTTGAAAATTTCCTCTCTCATCTCCCTCAAACGTGTGGCTAATAGCATCTTCCTCAATTTCAGGCATCAACTTCATCACCAACACCCTCCCTTCTCGAGGAAAGTTTAGAGTTGTTGAGTCAAGGTAGGTTGTAACAATATACTGACACTTGAACAGAGATGAAAGAATGATTTCTCTTTCAGGTGATACCAGTTCCATCTCGTGCGAGTCCATATCAACATTGTCGCGGGAATGCGACGATCGGCAATGTGCTGACTGTGGACACATCTTCACGAGGAAGCGTGATCTCACCCGACACATCAAGCGAGGTGTTTGTCGACCTAAGCCGGCATCAATCTCCGAAGGTAGGGATGATTCTGTTAACGATGTCTCCTTTTCTTGCGACTTGTGCGCTCAGTCTTTCGAGACACGTTTTGAACTATCTTCGCACAGACTTCAACATACACACGCGAACGATACCTACACCAACGGTACCTCCTCTATCCGACTCACTGAAGTGTCCATAAATAATTTAGTGAGGAACTACCAGATGGACTCCTCAGAAACCATTGCTAACTTTGAGGAATGGTTTCATCAAAATTCATCATTGATAGAAGCGCTCTTCAACAATTTAGACAATTTTAGGATGAAGGCGCTCATCTATCTTAAAATAAAATATGTAAAAATCGACCACCATACTGGACAAATAATAGAGAGGTTGGAGTTTCACATACCCTCCTCTCCTGCAACCGAAGTTGTAGACTGTGAGTCTTGGATAAATTTTCATATCCAAGGGTTAAAATTAAATATAGATAAATTTAACGAGCGTGATAGTGGACTCGTTTTTGATGGTATTGAGACCGCCATGATTAAAATCAGTTTATTAGGAAATCATAGTGGTCGAGGCTCCTTTAAACTTCCGAAAAATTTAAGAAATAAAGCAGCAGTCATTTCTGTAGATTGCGAATCGCAATGTTTTAAGTATGCCGTCCTCTCCATTCTCCACTATAATGATGTGCAGAATAGTCGATACCGCAAGAGTAAGTATCAACAGTGGGAGAATGAATTAAACTTCGATGACTGTAATAGTGACGATATGAAAATTAAAGATATAGAAAAATTTGAAAAATTGAACAACATCAAAATAGTTCTCCATGTTTGGGAAAAAGGATTGAAGGGTGTGCGCTACAACTCGCGTTCGAGTTGTTATGAACGTACAGTAAACCTGTTATTAGTAAAACAGGATGATAGTGAGGAATGGCACTACTGCGGTATTCCCAAAATCTCTCGCTTATACCACCACTTAGAAAACTCTAGTAGAGAGTTATATTACTGCGACAGATGTATTCGCCACTTTAGGAGGAAAACTAAATTTGAAACTCATTACGAATGGTGTAAGCGAGGTAAACTGCAAATGGAGCGCATGCCCAAAGATAAGGAGTTTTCATATAGAGAGAATGGTGATGAATTAAGTCCTCTTCGTGTCATCTATGCTGACATCGAATGTTATATCGATGATAACATCCATCGACCAGCAGCCATTTCCTGCTATGAAGTATGGCATGATCACTTTAGGGGTAGGCAAAATAAAATGCGCGTCTGGCAAGGTGAGGATTGTATTTACCAATTCCTACAATTCCTCGAACAGGCTGTAAAATTTCAACAAAAACATGATGGTGAACTCTATCGCAGATCATTGCATATGACAGCAGATGATCAAGCAAAATTTGATAGTTGCAACATTTGCCCCAAATGTAGGAAAACATTTGACGATGATAAGATTAAGAAAGTGCGCGACCATGATCACATCACTGCTAAATTTAGAAACGCACTCTGTTCAAAATGCAATTTTTCACTTAGGATGAAACGGCGTACATTACCCGTCATTTTCCATAATTTCAAGGGCTACGACAGCCATATGATAATAAAAGGAGGTTTAGGTCAAATGAAAGAGTGGAAGCTTGATGTAATAGCGCAAACGAGAGAGAAGTTTATGGCCATGACAGCAAAAGTGCCTGTCGATAAAACTAAAGAAAATAAGACGGTCTATTTTGATATAAAATTTTTAGATTCCTACCAATTTATGACTGCTTCACTGGCCTCTCTCGTGCAAAATCTAAAGTCTCTTCCACTAACACAAAATCTTAAGAAACAATACCCAAATCTAACCGATGAAGTCATCACACGGAAAGGAGTCTTTCCATATGCATATTTTGATGCGATTAGTAAACTCGGCGAGACTTCTCTTCCGCCCATAGATAAATTTAAAAATGATTTGACCGGCGCAGAATGTAAGACCGAAGATTATGATCATGCACAAGATGCATGGATAAAATTTGACTGCCATACATTTGGCGAATATATGATTGCCTACCTTAAGTTAGATGTATTTTTGCTGGCTGATGTATTTCAGGAGTTTCGACGAGTGGCATTAGAAGAAGATAAGTTAGATCCCGTCCACTTTGTCAGTCTGCCAGCCATGTCATTTAAGTCTGCTTTTAAAATGACTGGTGAGACCATTCATCTCTTACAAGATCCAGAGATGTATAATTTATTTGAGCGAGGAATTCGCGGTGGTCTCACATTTGTAAATAAACATAGGTTAAAATCTGAAACAGTAGGCAATGACCAGACTCATCTGAAGTATTATGACCAAAATAATTTGTATGGTAGTTCATTATCCAAACCGCTACCTCACTCTGAGTTTAGCTGGTTAGATGATAGTGATATTCAACATTTCTCCAACCCTTCTAACATACTAGCAATTCCAGATGAAGGTGATTGGGGATATTATTTTGAGATAGATCTAATCTATCCAAATAATATTAAACATAAAACCGTAGATTTTCCACTCGCACCCGAATCAGGTGAAGTGAGTAAAGATATGTTTTCCGACTTTATGAAACAATTTCATAAAGATTTAGAATCATGTGGACAACCCGACTATAAGCCTTGTCGCAAACTTTTACTCACCCAGTATGATAAAGAAAACTATCTAGTCCACTTTAGCATCTTAAAATTTTATTTAGAAATGGGTATGATTTTAAAAAGAGTTCACCGCATTATTAAATTTAGACAGAAAGCCTTCCTCAAGCCATATATTGATAGCAACAGCCAGAAACGTGCACTAGCCCAAAATAACTTTGAAAAAGATTTTTATAAATATAAGAACAACAGTCTATTTGGTAAGACGATGGAGGATGTTAGAAAGCGCGTAAACTACAAACTAGTTAATGATGATCAAAAGTATCACAAATTGACCTCATCACCTCTATTCATCGATAGAGACATTATCGATGAGGACCTTATAGGTGTTAAAATGATAAAATCTGAAGTTGAGTTGTGCAAACCCATCTATATTGGTCAAGCTGTACTAGATTATTCTAAGCTTGAAATGTACCAACTCTTTTATAAAATACTAAAACCATGTCCTCTCGTAAAAGAGGTTCGTTTGTTGGGTGGTGATACAGATAGTTTCTTCTTAGGTATTACCACTCAAAAAGATTTAAATTTCAATGAAGTAGGAAAATCTTTGGAAAGATATTTTGATACATCAAATTATCCTGCTGATCATCCACTCTACTCCATCAAAAATAAGGCAAAACTTGGCTGCTTTAAGGATGAGACAGCAGGGAAGGAAATAGATGAAATGATTCTCCTCCGTCCAAAAATGTATTCTATGAAATTAAAGGATAGTGATGATAGCATTAAGCGCGCTAAAGGCATATCAAAATCCATTGTGCAAAATATGAAACATAAGAATTTCAGGAAAGCCTATAGAAATAAAAATATAACGTTTGTCAATATGACAATCTTAAAATCTAAGTCGCATGAGATCAAAACTCATACTTTTAGGAAACGGGCGCTTTCAGCATGGGAGGATAAGAGGTGCTGGTTAGAACACAACATATCTCTTCCACATGGACATCCTGACACAAACATACCACCACCCAAAAGAATTAAACTCACACTACCACATTCAGGAGACGTCTTAGCATAATCATCCTTAACTTAGTATTTTGATGTTGATTTCTGTAGATAAACATTGTTGTTTTATGTATCGCATGAGATTGTTTTTTCCTTGTGAATATGTGTCCACATCTGTACATTCCCCATGTGATGACTTTTCCACTGAAAGACATTTTTCCTATCCCTGTATATTTCCACCCTTCACGAAGTAAAAAGACTTTTTGTATATAACAATGTTTATTGAAGTGCGCTCATGTATATATTTTCAGTGGATGTTGTATAAAGTCTGTTGCTTCACATTCATGTACATATTTCAATAAACATATCACAATGACTTCACTTTGTTTTCCGAAACACTAACGTTATGAGGGATTTAGTATCTTTCACATGGATGCACTCTTGTAAACCATTGGTAATTTTGATAGCAATAGAGGGTATAGTTTGTTTGACGACGGGATGATAGAAAATAGATTCAAACATCTTCTCGACTATTCCATATGAAGCGTCTTTATCATGAATGAAATCACGTAAAATGTATTCTTTTTTCTCACCAACAGAAATAGGTAGAATCAAATCACTTTGAATGTAAAGGTGCTGTTCATGTTTATCAAGTGTCATTGGTGTTTCTATACCAATCGTATGCGCAGCAGCAAACACTGTTTGTAGCATTGAAAAACCAAAGAGTTTTTTCAAATTTTTACTCAATTGACATTGAATGTCATCACCCAGTTTCAGAACAACGCGTTGATTTTCAATTGAAAACGAAATGTGGTGTGTCTTTGCATCATATTTACTTTTCATCACATGCTTCAACTTCTGTTGTATATAAGGATTTACTACATGAATGAAGCTTTCAACTGTATGATATAGACGCGGCATTATATTGATAGCAACTTTAGATTCTTCATAAGACTGGTAAATTTTCTTGATGCGATCACCATAGATGTCCACCCACCATTCATCATTAACTGAATCAGCTTTAGTGTGATATTCATGAGAAGCATACACCACACCGCTTCCAATAATAGGCGTATAATGTCTTACAAAATGACGCAAGGTTGGAGAGAAATAAACTGTAAGTTTGTCATTATATTTCTGAATAACCAACTTATTTTTGTCCGCCATAATTTTCTCTCCATACTTCTTACCCACAGTCTCATTCCATCGTTTTACTAACTCAATAAGTGATAAAGGTTGAACACCACGCTTTTTCAAAATGATGCGTTCTTCGCATTCTACAACATCTTCATCAAATATTTTAAATCTATAATGAAATTTGTTGATTCGATTTGAATAAACTTTTTTAACATTTGCAGTAGCAATTGACGTTAGATGTAGTCCATGACCAAAACCAAGATGTGGATAGAATTCACTATCCAACCTCAGCGTAAGACCTTTAGTAAAAGAATGAAAGCGGAGGAACTGTCTCCCACTCCAATGATAGATAGTAAACTCATAAGCTTTCTGATTTTTATTCTTCATGATGGAAGTATTACCACTGTTGAATGCCTTAATAATTTTCTCATTCCCAAATGGCTCATAAGAATCTGATTTTATCTGAATCCATTCATAGTTCCACTTTCCATCTGATGTTAAATTGTATGGGAACTGAAATGCATTATTCATCGTTATTCCATCATGGGTGCGAGGAGTCAATATCATTTCTTCCAAATCATTCACATTCTGAATATTGCTATCATAGCAAATACTAGAAACGCCAACTTCCCATTCACCTTCTAAATGCAGTGGCCGATTTAATTCTACTCGATAGTCTGATGGTTTATTTTTGGGAAATTTATTCATAGAAGCATTACTGGGCAAGTAGATTAGAAACGAGTCCTTATTTTCACTTTCCATATTATTCACATTGGAAAAATATATTAGCATACGTTTGCATTAACTCTTCATTCGGAAATGGAGTGTAATACTTGTCACAGCATCTTTATGAAAAGGAATCAACGCACCAGCATCATCATAAATGGCAATATCAATTTGTGGGATGTAGTTTGATTTCAGCTTTGTATAATGCACTTTCTTGAAAGTATGCTCAGATAAAATACTGCAGCTTTTTGGCTGGTATGGTATCATTGCTAGCAATGGAGCTTCAACATCTCCCACACGTACATCTTCACCAATATTGGAATATATCTGAAAATAGTTAATACGACGCGATAGCGACATGTCTGCGCTAGCTTTGGTTACAGTACCACTTTTAAAGATATTTTGATCAAAACCCAAAATGTCCATTAGAGTTTTATCCATAATTAGTTCAATACCTTTTCCATTTATAGTGAGAGACAAAGTACCTTCTTTTTCAGAAAATGAAATATGTTGCTCATTAATCACTTCATTTAAATAATCTACAACCAATTTAACCGAAGTAATAATGCGAGGCATCAACACTCTTGTTTCATGTAAGAAACCACCAAAAGGCTCTACACACTTTCTGTATAAAGATACGGCCCATTCTGTATCAAATTGATTTGGCCTTTCACATGGTAAATGTTGCATATCAGATTTTCCATGAACAGCTGCAGAACGATGTCGTAAGAACTGATGAAAATCTTTTGAACAAACTAATACTAGATCATCATCATTTAATTTGCTTATTGCAATATGATTAGATGATTTGATATAAGTCAATGTTGCCACTTGTTTACCATCAACTCGAAGGAGATAATTAAATTTCTTCAATAATGTTTCAGGAGTCATGTTTGTCTTTCTTGGCTTAATCACAATCTTCTTCACCAACGTCTTCTCATTTCTTGGAATAAGATCTACATAATAAGCTTCCTCTCGATATATTAACTGTTTATGACCACTTATGTGGTAATTAACGTTAAAATTATCATAGCTTGTTAAGGCGCTAGCGAGGTAGCCTAAATCATTTCTTAAACTTGGACTTAAACCAACAATCCAATCTTTCTCAACTACATGATGTACATAATTATAATCATCATTGTGCGGAGTAAATTGGACAATATGTTTACACGCTTTATTCAAGAAATCATATATAAACTTTTTACATGATAAGAGATCTTTCTTTGACCACTGTGGAATGTATACTCGGCACCCCTTTTCACATTGATAAGCAGCTGTACGCCTCATATTAATAGTCATCACCTCATGATCAAAAGTATAGACACAGTTGCTATAAACAAGTTGAGTGACACCCACTTCCCAATTCCCATTTAGCTGTTGTGCATGATCAATGGGAGTAGAAAAGAGTGCGGCTCGATTACTAGTAAATCTCTTTGTAGCCGCATTGCTAAGCAAAATATGATAAAACGACATTTTTATATTGCTAATCTGCAACTTTGCATAACATCATGAAGACTTGGATTTTGGACTCTCTACAATATATCAGAGTTGATCGTGATGGAAACGTACATTTCAAAAATTCTCATGGTCATACATCAAGAGGAATTACATTAACATGGCGACAATTTGTCAACCTCAATGATATCATGAGGGATTTGGAATATTTTGAAACATTAAGATTCATCTCCTTGGGTGATCAAGTTTGGCTTCAACATTACAGAAATGAAATTCAAATCTACCATTCTCATTCCGCAAACTGTTTCTCATTTCGCAAATACAATTGGGAGAAGTATAGAAGATACATACATCGCTCCATCATGACATTTATTCGTCGTGAGTTCATCGCCCTACTATGCAAATCTTAATCAGATATGATTACCACGCACCATGAGTTGGAAATTAGATTCCCTACAACGTATTGAAACGGATCATGATCGAAACGTCTATTTCAAAGATTCAACTGGAAATGTGAGAAGACAGTTTGCTTTATCTTATCGTCATTTTCAATCTCTACATCATATCATGAAGGACTTGAAATACTTCTATATGAAAAGACATTCACGTATTGGAAATCGCATCTGGCTGCGCGTCAACAATCGGCGAATTCAACTCTATCATTCCCAACTTCATACTAACTTCACATTTCATCAAGGTAGTTGGGAAAAGTATAAAAGGAAGGTACATCGCTCAATTTACTCATTCTTTCATCATGAAGCGCCATCGCTACACCATCGTCAACATTCTCCGTCGCTTCAGACTCTACACCAAAATCGATCTCACAACATTACGCCAACAGCTTCCAAACAGCAAGTATTACCCGGGCCGTCCTCAAATGTTAGTGGTGAAGATGAACAATTCACGGAATCTTCAACTCTTCCCAAATGGGACTGTACAGATTCTCGGCGCCCTTTCTCATTCATCGGCGCAGTCAATGCGCTTAGAGCTACAAAGACTACTACGTCGGATATGGAAGAGGGAGAGGTGTGTGATGTCGAATCTGACTGTGGACAATATGGTGATCTCTACTCAATTGAGTGACAGTCTATCATTTTTGAAGATTCGTACCAGCAGTTACAGTTTGTGTTATGAACCCGAACTTTTTCCTGCAGCTCTCATTAGTTGTTGGTTGCCTGTGCATGTGGCAATCTTTCATAATAGTAAAGTGATCATTACTGGACTAAAATCTCATGAACAAGCAAATATGATCCTAGACTATCTCATTGAGTATGTACGTACCCAGCGGATTGTAAAATAAAAAACAATTTTTTCCAACATGATGTTTTTATTTCAAATCATGATAGAACTTACAAATCATTTTTTCATTAGAGGATGGATTACATGAAAAGTTTTGAATAATAGATGCAAATCGAGATACATGTAAACGTTTTAAGATGAAGTACAGTACAAAAGCACCACACGTTGATGAAAGTGGATGTTGTAGTATGCGTTCATTTCGCTGATATTGACGCGTATGTTTTCTCAACCACTGCTGTGTTGGTATATTTGGAGGTTGAGCAAGAGAGTCAAATAGTTCACCACGTCGGTCTTCTCCAATAAAGATCGCTTTCCAATGCTCACCGCCTAAATTCTGTGAATGAGTGTTTAGCACAATAAAGATGGGATAGTGATTTACTGCAGGTGGTAAGGTATCGAGTGAATAGACATTATCGAAAGCTTTCAACGTCGCTTCGTCTGCATTACGCTGCACTTTAGTCTTAATATCGTCAGCAGTCAACCAACTCATTAACGATTATACTGAAGAATCACGTCACGATACTTTGTAATTTCAATATTTGAATCGAAGACTGCATAAATTAATACATTGATCGTCTCAGGTAGTGTTCTTTTGAACGTCAAATCCAAACGAATATTATGAGGCACGTTCGCTTGACGATAGGGTGCACTAATATCGCTGTCAGCAGTTAAATCAAATGCATAAATAGTATATCCACTCTTAAACTCTTTCATAGTCAGTCCGTTGGTGTCATCCGTATTGTAAAAGCCAAAAACATCCATAAAATCAACATAACTGCGCATAAATTGATCTGAAGCAAAATCTGGTTTGTAGGGTGGACCAGGATGACTCACACCATTTACACGTAAAGCAATTTCACTTAACTGATTGTGTTTAAAATTGAAAGGATTCTTCTTTATATTACCATTAAATGCATCATTTTCAACCATTGCCACCATGAGGAGCTTCGGTGCTTCCGATGGAAAGAGGCCATCTTTCATGAAACTCTTTTGATCTTTCGGAATTGTAAAGGTGAGAAGCTTTGTATGCTGAATGGGGTAAATGGCATTTTGGCGGTTAAGGCCTTCAGCATGCCCTCTAATGACACTTGGATTCGGTACTACTCGACGAATGTAAAGTGCAATATCTTCCACATGAATTCTAAAATTGTCAACTTTAGCAAATGCATTCAGCGCAAATTCAGGCTTATTCAATGTCAGCTTGAGTCGCATGCTGGTATTACACAGTAAAAACTTTGACTGTCTAAAGAAGTCTAAATTCAGCGGACCATATAGCTGACATACTCTACTATCTTTAATCATAGCAGATCGCTTTACAAAGCCACTGTTTGTTTCAACATCAAATTTTCCTGCTTCATCTCTGTACCATCCCATGGCTTCCATATGACTTTTTTGTGCTGCTGGATGAAACTGTGATACATGATTGAAATATGATTTATAGGGATAATCGCTTTGACCACCTTCCACTTGCTGCTCTCCAATCGTTAGAGAAACATCACGAAGTAATGTAGTCAATGGTAAATTGTTCAGTCCAACTTTATGTGTATCGTCAATAGCAGTTCCATCTGCTTGCTGAATTCTAAACCTCAAATCAAGCATCGCATAACTCAAATCTATGTAGTCATCACTACCACCAGGAATAACAAATTCAATGGGGCCAGCATTCTCAGCTGTTCGAGGATGATAATCTACAATACTTGAACTAAGAATATCTGTCTGTATGGCTTGTTGATCGAACAAACAAAAACCGGAAGTTTTACACTCCATGATTAGAAGTTATAGCAGCGTCGTCGTTTAGCGCCTGATGAATGATTAGAGCCTCTGCGACGTTTGCGTGAATGCCTTTTGACTGAAGATCGCACCTTACCAGCTCCGCGATGTTTCCTCCTTCCTTTATTCATTCGTTTAGGTGATTTCTTTCCTTGAGTAACACCAGCAATGGTCTGCTTCAATGTTTTTAAACCGCGTTCCTTCCCACGATTCAACAAACTGCTCTTAAAACTTCTACCTCTGGAAAGATCACTAGCAACATCACCAGCAAAGCCAACGGCATTACTTAAAACATTTCGTTTCAAAGATCTACCGACATTGGATATGAGAGGTGCTACAACAGATTTCAGTGCACCAAGTATGCTACCTCCACGTTGGCGGCGAGCACCGATGTAAATTTGTCCTCCGCCACTTACATAGGAGGGTCGTGAATAAAATGAGGCAGTTGGATTCATAGCTCAAACCCTAAACATTGTTAGTTACAACTTTGCATGAATCACTGTCGATTACTTAGATGAAAGATGTCGGCACGACGCATCCAAGAGTTCATACTTGAAGGATAACCAGCCCATTTAACAAGACACCATTCTTCACCTTGCCGTTTTTTACATCGAATGATTTTCTCTACCAAATATGTTTCACTTTCAGTGACTACCTCAATCTCATCGCGGTAAAAGCTACCCTCAATTTCTTCATTATCGTAATCTTTCAACTTGTAGGTGGTCGGAGAGTCTTTTTGATTAATCCTTGATACTGTAAATACCTCCTCTGTCCAATTCGGGAGGTACCCTTTAGCAAAAACACTTTTCACTTTTGAGATACGAACTTTATCGCCAATTTTCACATCACTTTTCACATGAGTGCGTTTACGTTGGAATGATTCGCGCACTTTATCTACATTGTCAGCATTTACATCTACTGGTCTGAGTCCAATAGAACGATGGATAGAGTGATTGTAGGCATGGAGTGTATCTTGTAGAACCTTTGTCCAATTTTGTGTCAAGTTGGCAGTAAAATGTCGCCACAAGCGATTTTTTAATGTGCGATTAAAACGTTCAACGAGTGCAGCTTTATAAGCGCTCTTTACACTAAACAACTCAATGTCATGCCTCTCAAATAATCTTGTCACATGCTGATTTTCAAACTCTTTTCCTTGATCACTCTGAATTCTTTTTGGAATGCGACCTTCTCGAAAAATTGTTTGGAATGCTTTTGCTACTCCTTTCCCTTCTTTAGTTTTTAAAGGTTGAGCCCACGCATAACGCGAGAAAATATCAATAACGGTTAAAATAAAATTATTGCCCGAGTTATGTTTTGAAATGGAGGCAACATCGCACAAATCTGCTTGCCACTGTTCATCGATGTCATGAACAATATAATGGCGGGTGCGGTACTTCTTTTTCGCTTGTTTGTGAAGTGTATAGGTAGCCTGACCCTTTAACCATCGTTTCACTTGTGATTGTGGAAGACCGCTCGCTTTTGATAATTTCTTGATAGATGCAAATCCTGCCGGATGTTTTACATCATAATAGATTGACTTCAAACGTTCAGTCGATGACGGCTGACTCTTTTTCCTCCTTCTCATCTTTTTGTTTTCTTGCCTTTCTACATTTACAACAACTGCAGCATTTAGCTTTAGCGGTTTTGCGATCGTGTTCACATTGCTTAGGGGTTTCATTATGAGAGCTGGCGCAGCAAGTGCAAGTGACAACGACATTCACCTCTGGCGGCTCATTACATGGCAAGCAACACATCTGCTTCATATTAATAGTCTGAGAACATGTATTTCCTGGGAGGAGCTGTTTTACGTTTTCCTTTTACCAGTTTTAGTGGCGATGTAGATCTACGTCGAGTTCTTCCTCTTGTTTGCTTAGTGAGTGTGGGAGGGGATGTAGCAGGTGACGCCTTAAACCAATTTGTTGGCATTTTCATCGCCTGAAGCATTGGAGTAGTAGCCACTGTTGAATCAAGTTCTTTCAATGTCTCATTATTTAAAGCAAATTTTGGCACATTATGCTTTTTCAATAGTTTAAGAAAGTATGACCAACCAGGTGGAACATAGCCCTGACGGCGCTTTCTACGTGTCGCATACTGAATCAAGTCTTCATAACGTGAAGCATCAATCACTTTATTTTCATCTGTAATGATTTCTCCTCTATCATTTACATTGAGATGGGGTTCAATACTGTTGAAAAGAGATATGGCATGTGCGCGAGATGCTAAAGGTGTAGCAGTCGATACAGAGTCACGCATCTTATTCTTCAAGTTTTTCAATTGCTCAACAGTTTCCGATTGTAATAATACAGCACGATGTGGATCTTTGATGTGAACATTTTGCTGATAATCTATTTCTTTCCTATACATTTGATTTGCAAGAGGTTGCTTTACTTGCTGCATGGCAGTCAATTGTACATATTCATCCTGAGGAATAACAATCATGCGAGAATAAGAACTCATAGTTTGTAGATAATCATGGGAGTTTTCAAAATATCACTTCGAAATCTAAATTCTTCCGGACACTCTTGCGTAAAGTCAATGAATAAGTAACCGTATGGTTTTTCAGTAGCTGCTTGAAAAATTTCAATTAAGGCTCTTGATCCTCTGGGTGCAACTTGTCGCGCTAAAATTTCAAATTGACTTTTATCTCGCGGATTCTTGAAAATAGCATAATAGTGTGTATTCAGGTTTCGTGTACGAGCTTCTTTTCCATCAGGAAACAAATTTTGTGTAATATAGATGATAAAACACCTTTTATGGTGTGCTGCGCGAGTGAACATATCTGTAACATCTTTTGAATTCTTACTTTCTTTTAATAAATCATCCAATACAACAACATCATTAGACTGAAGTTTATCCACTGGAATAATTCCTTCATGTCGAATAAAGTTGCGACTTTGCAATTCCTGAAACAGCGACGGTTGATAAATACCATAACACCAAATCACTCGATTGATAGGCTCCTTAAACAACTCCCTTCTTTTATCCAATAAATTCAGCGTGAAAACAGTTTTACCTGCATGAGATGGACCTGATACAGTCAGAACTTTATCACATTGAAGTCTGAAATCCATTTTATTACTTTGAGACTCAACATTTGCATAATTAACGCTTAGAGCCAAAGATATTTCCCAATAGGTTGCCCACGGCAGGAGCTATCATTGGAAGTATTGCTGAAAGGAAACCGCCCTTTTGTGTTAGAGTTTTCCTCTTTCTTTGAAGGGCGACTTTAGGATTGGAGATGAAACGCAATTTCGTAGCATATCGCTTAAGTAACTTTCGTTGTTTTGGCGCTAATTTCTTCGTCCTCAACTTCCTCACATGAGAAATAATTTCACAAATGAATTTATCGTTAGCATGTCGTATAGCATTGTATCGCTGATTTGCTTTCATTCGTCGGAGAGCTTGAATGGCTGAAGAAAACTTTTGACTTTTACGTTTCGTCATTTTACGTTTCGCCATTTTCCGTGTTAGTCTTTGCTAAAACCTATCTTTACCACATTTGCATAGGTACTAACTATTGCGACATAAGTGACACTCGAAATGAGCAATGTCACAGTGGTTACATTGGCAAAGTTGAATGCAATTACGTATGAAACAGCGTTGACAAAAAGCATGCTTACATCTCTTGAAGATGCGCTTTTCATTTCCATCCTTTCGCTTACATACATCGCAACACATAGTTTCACCGTTACTGATGTCTATAGCAAGTCTTTTTGAAGATATGAATTTGCTAGCCTTTTCTAAATAATAGACGCATGTACAGAAGGAATATACTTCGAGAGTGAGCAGACATAGCTCGAAAACCAGTTGTGCTACAATCAAGTACCACTGCATTTTCAATTTTTCTTTATGGAAAGTTGAATGTGAATATCTGAAATCGCTTCAATCACTAGACTGCTACCATGATGGTTAAATGCGTTAAGACGTTCAGCAATTTTTATCATATGTCTTTTAAAAAATTCTTCGGGGTGATCTACCACTTCCATTGAATAAGAAGCAAAATGGAAAGAGCGACTTTCCACCTCTTCCTTTCCAAAATGACTAAACTTAATTTTCGCAACTAATCGCGCCATGACAATGCTATCAGAGAATGTATTCATTAACTCTAGAAATAGAGTGCTAGCATCATCGACCACTGCTTCGATGTCGGTCTCATCTTTATGAAAATTTATCACATAATCTTGAACAGCTCCTTTTAAACTTTGCCTATGAAAACGTAATGTTCCGCAGTCGTTTGAGAAAGACATGATCGCCCTTTAACTAACCCATCCATTGCATGAAAACAACAACTCTTCTCATAGTAACATTTATTGAATAACGGTAACAAGCATGCATTATAAATCAATGGTTTGAAAGAGATAAAATAGATACAGCTGATAACTATCATACAGCGAGCAATGATAACCATACAGGACTTTGGCAGTGTTGAGGTAAGGAGGAAAGAAGCATTGGTTATGAACGTAGCTACTACAACGAACAGACAAAATAGGAACACACAAATCCTTAAAACGTTTCGTGACTTCATGATAATGTTGATTCACTCTACTATCCCAAGGCGGGAGCAAAATATCATCAATGATTAGATTGGGAAATACTTTCCTCTCCTTACCAGGATTATTACAAAAGATGCGTATAACATTGAAAGCAGCTAACCATCGTTTAAAGTCAATAAGAAGAGCACTCTCACAAGAAAAGCCATAGTCTTGCAAATATTTCAGATTAAGTCCATGAATGTGTTTTCTCGCCCATTGATCAACATTGGGATCACAGTTGGCATGTTGATGATAGACACTAACAATCTGATATGTCCAATTGTTCATAGCAATAGCACTGAGCTCCTGTACAGGTTCACCCTCACAATCCATAAAAATGATGATAGAAGCCTAAAACGGAAATTTACACATCTAAGGAAGCGTTCTATAACATATTACAAAATGAAGAATTACATCGATGCTTTTCACGACAAAATACACAAATGATATGATGGCAACGAAGAAGTAAAATGTATCTAATAAGACCACGTCTACGACACTCAAAGCACATAAGCGAATTGTCATAGGGTAGAGTTAAGAAAGGACTAGTAATTCTCCTTCTTTGATTTGCGTTTTGATGTAGCATTCTTCTCCGACTTGCGCTTCGTACCACTGCTGTTAAGGATTTGATCAATTATGTCGTCCACGTTGGGTGGTTTCGGAATATATAAAATGGATTTCATATGCATGGAGAGAGAGGCTATTTTATTATCCTTGTGTCGACCATAATATAGCCCATTCACTTTGAAAAGGATATCCCAAGTACCTTCTCCGAGCTCATCACATCTGATGGGTATTGAATGATCTCCATCCTTCTTATAGTAAGTACACCAATGTGATACCGGTAGGCAAATGTGATTACCATCCCAAATCTTTCTATAGGGAGTATCCTTGTCATCTCTCGCCTTCCACTCTTGAGCAAGAGGAGTAGGAATGTCCATATTTAATGTCACGTACTCCTCAATAATATCAAGTTGGTGGCGAATGTACGGACTCACGGGGATCAGTATGTAGTCCCCATACTGATTGTGCATTATCTTGACATCCGTGGAAGGGAGCATTCCCGTTTGGAGTACTACGCTATGATCATCATAACGCAAGGCTTGTTTAAATTTACGCTGTAGCGGTGTAGGATTATGTACCTTGGATGTTTCTTCCACTGGCCTCAGTTGTAGATGATCTGACCGTAGCGAACCTTGTAACGTTTGACCGCCATTTTGTCCTACTAGTGCAGCAGATGGAGTAGATGCCTGAAAATGAAAAAAGATTGTATTAAGTTTACGTTCAAGGGAGGAGAGGGAGGGAAGTAGCGACTTACCATTTTAGTTGGATAATAGAACAGGGAACTAGAGAGAGAGAGAGAAAATGTGCGTCCGTCACTCGTGTGATTCAACGATGGAATGATTCTCACTGTGGAAGGCTCGCTATTTATAAAGAAATGCTTGATTCTCATTGGATGATGATCCTCATTGGACAATAACATCAAGCTGATTCCAAATCTGGTCTCTGTTTTCCAATCCGATGCTTCGTTTTGAAGCTAGAGCCCAAAACGTCCCAAATTCTAACTCTGTCGTTTTTCACCAATGTCCCAAAATCTTAAATGGCGTCTCACATCTAAACGAAGACAGATAGGAACAAGCCGATTCTTTCAGTGAATTTGTCTCACTCTTAGCTTTCAAACGAGCTATCGCACGACAAAATCCGTCCACTGGAAGCCAAAATCGAAGCAAGCTGTCCAGAGGGGGGGGGGGACGTCAGTGAAATTTCAAAATTTGATGAAAAATGTTTTGGTGACGTTCCCAGGTCGAAATTCTACACTTTGGAAAATTTTCAAATTTTTACCCATACAAAGCCACTCTGACACTTAGGATTTTTTCAGGTGAGCGAGCTCCGACCTAAAATCTTGTAACCGCTCTAACTTTTGAATGAAGACAGATAGGAACAAGCCGATTGTTTCACTGAATTTGTCTCACTCTTAGCTTTCAAACGAGCTATCGCACGACAAAATCCGTCCACTGGAAGCCAAAATCGAAGCAAGCTGTCCAGAGGGGGGGGGACGTCAGCCGAAAATTTTTTCTCTCCGATTTCGCTGGAAACATCCTTCCTAACCCAAAATTTCACGTAGATTCCGAATCTGGCCTCCGTTTTCTCATCCGATGCTTCGTTTGGGCGCTACACACCAAAACGTCCCAAATTCTAACTCTGTTAAAATTTTGAAGAAAAATTTTTTCTCGCCAATTGCCTTGAAACTCACCCTACCGATGCAGAATTTTACGCTGAATCCGAATCTGGCAGCCATTTCACCATCCACGACAACCTAGACGGTCGCCCACGTCAACCTAGACGGTCGCCCACGTCAACCCATACGAGACCAACACATCCGAGTCTCACACTCTGTCGTTGCAGAGGGGGGGGGAGTCAGCGAACATGTTGTGAACCCACCTGGCCGGCACACCACGACAGACTCTGTCGTTCCAGAGGGGGGGGGGGACTCAGACCCGAAGCACCACGGCGGCCGACCACGACACTCTGCCGTTCCAGAGGGGGGGGGCGCCGGTCGAGTGTTTGTCACTTGCTTACTACTGTTGTCGACCTTTCAAGTTGCGCTATCAAGAATACGAACGTAGTATTCGCAACAGAGATTCCAAAAGTGCTTTGAGCGAGCATCATCTAAAATTTCATGCTGGTAGAGAGATGGAAATAACTGACTTTAGTTGTGAGATCCTTATTCAACAATTTAATGCGATTACAACTAGAATGGCTGAAGCACGCTTCATAGCGATGAAAATGCCAAAACTTAATAGACGTCATGAACAAGTTTAATGAGTTGCCACAACTATGCCTAATCAGTATATAAGGATCCTTCCACATTTGTACGCCACCCTTGAGACTGTCTTCGGACGAAACGCGTCGGGTGCTTATTATTTTTAAATTGAAATAAAAAGTCGTAAATAGAAGGGAGTGACGTCTTTATTTTCATTTATTTGGAAATTACGTATCCTGAGCTTCTTAAAGTACGTGCTTTCATTGATTTAATTAATTTCGAGGCTGCTTTCATATAGCAGGGCCCAGCTTGGGTGAGTTTGAGCGTTCAGGACGTATCGGCTGAAACGCGAATCCTTACCCAAGTTCCTGCTGATGACCTCAATTGCACTTTTTTTCAATTAGGTAATCTGTTGTAGTTGTTATTTCCTTTAACCTGTAGGGAACGCCACATGGGTCTTTTTGAGGGATTAAATTCTTTTCACTTATCGTTGTCTTCTACTTCATCTTCTCCTCAATCAAAGCATTAAATTTCATTCTGACGCAATTGACATATACAAGCATCTGGGCGACCAGACCTGCAGATTAAGTTTTGTCACTATAAGCAAATTCCGCAATTACTACACTGCCCAACACACAGTGTGGCAGGCAGGCAGGAATTCTCGAGTAAGTCATCAATTTTTTTCTCACTCTACTTATATTTACACAGTCCTTTTTTTCATTATCTTACCATTTGAATATTATCAACATTTACATTTGTGTTTTATTCTTGTTTTTCACATTGGTTTTACTTACTGAATAGTTCGATTTGTGATTTAATTCATTATTAATTGTGTTTCGCCTAAGGTTAGCCCTTGCTAATTTGATTTAATGTATTTACTCCATCATTAAGTCTTTTACTGTGAAAGGTGAAATTCATAGTCTCCATGCATAAATTGGTAATGAATTGGCACATCACATTGGCATGCATGTGTGATGAATGCTCCAAGCGGCCACAGATACATATAGGCCAAGATAAGCATACCTACTTGGAAAAATATGAAGTAGGAAAAGAATAAAGTAATGGTATCAACTGGTTTCCTTAATTGCGCTCAAATGTAGCAAGTCCTTATATTCAGGTAGAATTGTTGACAATCTGGTTCGCGTCATGCGTTGGTAATTTGGTAATTGAAGGCAAAAACAATATGCTACAAAGTCCACTCCTTGAATCAACGAAACTTGAACAGGGGAGTTCAATCAACAGATTGAAGGAGTCGATCCTGATGCAATTAAAGTGGACGGCTTGAAACACGCGGCAATATAAGGTAACGAATCATTTGAGAATGTTCGAATGACTTCTGCAGGTTGATGAAGATCAACACGACATGATAAAAAAAGATCACTGATTTACAGAGGTGTCATCTATACCTATACTCTATGATAGTGAGTGACCTATTCTCCGTGCGGGCGGACCATCGGTGAAGATCCATATATAATTCAAATTTCCAATACTTATGAATCAGCTGTACCTTGAAGCTACCTGCAACTTAACCCTATTCATACCAAGGTATTTGACGCACGCTCAGACCAAGGGGGGGCGGATTCCGTCTCCCCAGTATTTTTCCTAAATAATCAAACAAAGAGACCTGATATTATGGATTTCATACTATTCGGATATTCTAAATCTAATGGTATTCATTTTGCACAATGTTTTCGTCTTGATGCTATAAATAGCATTTTAAAATTCAAACATTATTTTTTCTCATCTTTTTTATTTTTTCTTATTTGTCTTTAATACTGTCCGCATACTGTTTTCCCAATTTTGGTATTCTATTTCGAATGGTGATATTGGTTTAGCATGATAAAATATTTTTGGCGCCATAGATAACGATTTAGAATGACTATGCACATGTACATGTATCATTTTTTGGTAAAAAGCCATGAAATATTTCCTCTTTTTCAAATTGGTTCCTTCGTATGCTATGAAATTAACATTGTTCAAATTGTTGCATAATGAAATTATAGCACATATTATATCTCTGCATCATAAAATAATTACACAAACCTATACATACTACTTACTAATTACCTGCTTTATAATTCTATTTACGAAAAATGCTAGAACCTTATACAGTGTCCAATAAATATCGTAGATTTACTGTACATGTAGCTTCATAATTTGTAGAATAATTTCTTCACAAGAAAGAAACAATCATGCAGTTCATTGGCCTAAACTAGGTAAAACAAGATAACTAGCTCCTACTATACTGTATAAGTAGATAGCATTTGTTAAATATGATCTATGTCTATCGCAAAATCTTTATTCAAGTTAGAATCAAAAGATATCGAAGAAGTATGACAATTTTCTACATATGTGGCTCGAATTAGAAGAAAATACTAGATACTAGGTTCTACTAGGCCTATAGCCTTTGATTCCAGGTGTCCAATGATTTTAGACATAGACTGTATATCGCTTTGTAGTATAATGTATATGGTATACAGGCAGCTGAGACTTCAAGATATACGTTTTATTGCTAGAATACAGTCTATACTTGCACACAGCATAAACAAAACTGAATTCTTAGAACCTATCTCTTGAAAACTAGGCTAGATCTAGCTCTTTCACTGACATAAATTTCACGAAATTTCGCAGAAAGTTGAAAAATACCTAAAAACTAAAAGTCATGAAATCTCAATCCAATCCATTTGGTATGAAAGTTTCTACAGCAAAAATGCGCGTGGGGGGCGGAATCCGCCCCCCTTGGTACGAATAGGGTTAAGGAGTGAAAATCCACAGCGATTTTATTAGTTAATTTATATTTAGTTGATCACCCTAATTCACTTGCTTCTTGCTTTTTAAAGCAGATTATTGAAGAAAATCGAGTTTAAGAATTTTTGATAGTCTGCATGGATTATTCCTGCGATAAAAGTGATAAAAGTCGAACTCTGGTGGAAATCCACCGTCAGTAAAGGCAGGTTAGAAATAAGTCATGTTGGTCATAGAGTAAGTATATTAGGTAGAGTAGCAGCTCAGCATTAATAAGTCCCCAACGCAGTTTCAATTTTTTTTTAGTCCACTCGAATTGAAACCAGTACCAAATGCGAGATAAGCAATTTTTGCAGTTTTGAAGAAATTACACGCACCACGGAATTGACTGATCATGACAGAAATACAGAGAGAATACTAGTATATTACTAATGCTCTGTGTCATGGGAGGTAGTGCTTTTTAGATTAGCAATTTGATTGGTCACTATTACTTTAGTGTTCTGCCTTATTGATAAAAGTATTTTACTGTATTTCTCACCTTGAGATAAGATAATTCTTTATTGCATCACATATACTATTATCTACTATACATATATATATGTATATTATTATCACCTACTATATATTGTGAGTTGTCAGTCCCGGTTGGCCGACTTTAATTATACCGGCCGGTTCCAACCACGACGTATCGCACAGAATTTTCTGGCAAAATATTCCCAATTCATTGTGTATTTACCTATATTTTGTAAAACGTTTTAAATGTCAATTTCGTTATAGATCAACACATTTCATTTGTTAAAAGACTTACAAAAAGATGATTTTGCAATATTTTCCACGGATTTAAACAAGTTTTTCATCTTTCCGAAATCTTGCCTGTTACAGACTTGTGGGTACAATTTCTGTGCATAGACGATATTTCTGAAGACCATATCTTTATCTTTGTGATAAACTTGCGGAAAAGCCACAAAACATGTATTTTAATGAGAACAGATTATTTTGGGAATCACTATTAAGTAAGTCAAAATTTGGTTATTTTTTCGATAACAAATCTGCATATTGAGCATGGTCTTTAGGTTTTCAACCCACATATTTTGTTTTAAAAGTTGCACAGGTCTACTCCTGACAGCATTATTATTTCAGCGAGTCTGATTTCTTTAGAAGCGTACTGCAGAACTAACTGACCATGAAGCTAATCAGATCCACGATGTGGTTCTCTACCAGAAAAGTAGAATATCTTGCCGTTCTTTGAGCTGTATAGTTCGCATGCAACATACAAAACTTGCAAATTACAAGTTATGGCATCCAAGTACATTTAAGAAAATGTCCTACTTTGTCCATGACAATGTCTCCTGTTTCATGGCTGGCTAACAATTTCCCTGTTTGAAAAACGTGTGCATGCATTAATTTTGCAATTCCCAATTCATAAAGGCAGTGGTAGTAGCAATGCAGCGCATTACATTGGCCTCCGGACAAAAATAATGGCGCACTGATGCATAGGGCGAACACATCTCTCCAAATGTGCTTAATGTGGTCCTAGAGTGCAGCGCAACTATTATTTAAACCTCGCATTTGACAAGCAATCATAGAGGTCAATATGTTTGCAGATTTCAATTTTCAACAAATAGTCATGTCCTAGCATTTGTTTATTGAAACGTAAGTTATGTAATTGTCATTCATATATAGATATAGAATTTAGCTCTTTTCTTTACTACATTTTTTCAACTGCACAAATCAGGAAAAAGAACTGCTCATTTGAATTTAGAGCTACACGATAGAGTAGGGATATATAGGTAGAGTGTAGACTCAAAAAAGTATCTGTATACAGTGAAAATTATTACATGAAAAGCTTCAGTTTTTTGCGAAGATTGCGTTCCCGTGGTCCGAAAAATTATTTGAGCACTTTTGAAAAAAGTCGAAATTTTGTCAATTTTTATACTACCGAGATGACGCTCCTATATAGGTAGTATGAAACAAGTTGCATATCAAAAGCAATGAATATTTGCTGAAAAGCATCCTAACTAAGAGGAAATCAAGCTATTTTGCATGGGAATTTCATGAATTGTATTATAATGGAAGTCTTCATCAAAACGTCGTGATATTATTCGTGCTTTCTTGGCTGGAATTTCTTTTTTAATTCAATCTTCATCAGTGTGATTTAATGATTCACTAAATTTGATGTTTCATTTCTTGAATCTGAATGATAATGTGGACCCATTTACTGGTACATCTTTCAAAGTCAATTGAAATCATTGTCTTTGATTCTGTTATTTTGTTCTACGAGTGGCAGGTTGTTCGTGATATGATCACGCTTAAGAAGATTCTCTTGAGGTTCAGCATGAAAGCAATAGCAGGTCATCGAGTTGCTATTTTAACAAACATTACCTCTCCAAGGCTGTCATGAAACGAACGATCTGTAAAATAATATCATTTCCTTCTGCATTATACTGTCATGATCAGTCAATTCCGTTGTAATTTCTTCAAAACTGCATAATTGTGCATATCTCACATTTGGAAACAATTCCGACTGTATCCCCCTCGAGTTCATTTAATAAAATCGAAAGTGTACACACATTGGGGATTTAATAAATGCGGAGTTACGACTCTACGTAATATACTTACTGCATGAGCTACACAAAATGTGCTCATTTGCACGTTAAAAAACCCTTGGAATTTAGTATATCATGAAATCATACAGATGAAATTTGAATTATAAGCTTGAAATTTCAGCCAAGAATCACAAAAAGATCTCAACTTTTCAATGAAGACCTGCATTATGATCGTGTGGTTCATGAAATTTTCTTTATAATCAGCTCAATTTCCACTTAATTTCAGACACCTGTTAGTAAATTTTCATTCATTTTGATATTCAACATGTTCAAACTGCTCATAGAGCAACTATTAGGTAGAGTAACAATTCCGTATTAGATCGCCAATGTGTACACAGTTTCGATTCTATTAAATGAACTCGAGCTGAAGGCGGCTGAATAATCTCGTTCGACCGGCAGCACAGGTTTTTGCAGGGAACGAGGCTCAAAATTGAACTTTCGGAGAGTGCATTTCACCCAATCCATCGCTGCTACGAATATGCGCGTCTGCTGAGTTCTACTCGGTTCCAGTTCTTGTCATACATGATCAAAAAAGTGCATATTCATGTCCAACAGTGTGTGAATTGAAACTTTTGAACACCCTCTTCCCTATGTGTCTGACCAAAATAACTCTTATTAATTAGGATGCCGAACTCTGGAAGAATTAAATATTTGTTCCTTCCTCTGATTTAGCGCTATTCATTTTGCGACTCATGCCTCATAAAAAGGTTTTAAGCGGGTGATGTGTGCGAAAATGCATCGAAAGACTTAATAAGTTTTGATTAAAACTTAATCAAGATGCTGTGTTTAGCGACAAAATGACGTTTTGATAAATCTAAATTTGTTTAGTAATGGTGCTTATATTTGTAGTTTTGAAGAAATCACGGAATTGACTGATCATGATAGCAATGCAGAAGAAAAGACTGTATTTTACAGATCCGCCGTGTCATGACAGCCTTGGAAATGTGATGCTTGTCAAATTAGCAATGCGATAGGTTGCTACTTTCGTGCTCAACCTAAAGAGTGTATTTCTTGAGCGTGATCATATCACAAGCTACCTGCCACTGGTAGAGCAAAATAACATAATCAAAGACAATTATAATAATTAAATTTAAAAGATGCAAGAAATAAAACATATTTTTAGTGAATCATATAATCATACTGATGAAAATAGAATAAAAAACTTGAAAATTCAGCCAAGAAAGCACAATAAAATCTTGAATTTTCCATGAAGACTTGCATTTCAATGTGGTTCATGAAACTCCCTTCATAGTCAGCTTAACCAAGATTCTGTATTTCATACTCACACTTCGAAGTGCTCAATGAGGCCGTTTGTTGGTCCCTCTATCCGCAATACTTCTTCACACGTATGGTCACTTAAAATTTCTGTGTAATGTTCATTCACTGTTTTCGCACAAAGCCATGAGTAATTATATTAGGTAGAGAAGCTCAGCATTTATTACATCCCCAATGTGTATGCAGTTTCAATTTTATTAAATGAACTCGAGGTGAAAATGTGAGATATACAAATTTTTGCAGTTTTGAAGAAATGGCCACGGAATTGACTGATCATGATAGCAATGCAGAAGGAATGACTGTATTTTACAGATCCTCGTGTCATGACAGCCTTGGAAGGGTGATGTTTGTCAAATTAGAAGAGTGTCGACTCAAAAAAGTATCTGTCGACAGTGAAAAGTTTTATATCAAAAGATTCAGTTGTTTGCAGAGATTATGTTCCCGTGGTCCAAAAAATTATTTGAGCAGTTTTAAAATAGTCAAAAATTTGCCAATTTAAATACTACCGAGATGACTTTCCTATCTAAGTAGTATGAAACAAGCTGAATATCAAAATGAATGAATATTTGCTAATAAGCATCCTAACTAAGCGGAAACTAAGCTGATTATCAAGGGAATTTCATGAACCGCATTATAATGGAAGTCTTTATGAAAAACTCGACATCTTATTGTGCTTTCTTGGCTGAAATTTCATGTTTCTAATTCATGAAGGCAATAGCAGGTCATCGAGTTGCTATTTTAACAAACATTACCTCTCCAAGGCTGTCATGACACGGACGATCTGTAAAATAATATCATTTCCTTCTGCTTTGCTATCATGATCAGTCAATATCGTTGTAATTTCTTCAAAACTGCGTAAATTTATGTATCTCACATTTTGAAACAATTCCGACTACATGTATATCTCCTTTGAGTTCATTTAATAAAATCGAAAGTGTATACATGTTGGGGATTTAATGAATGCGGAGTTGCCACTCTGACTTACATACATACTCTATGCGAGCAACAATAATCCTTTTCATTGCCTCTTTTTAGTAATTACAGGACTAAAACGCATTTTCATAATAAATCATTTTTATATGTGTCTAAAAACAACTTCCAAATTGCAACAAACTTAATATTCCAATATTCTCTTTTTCCAGATGTTTTGCAAAACGCATTTGTAAATAAGAGCACCCTGTTGATACAATTCTTTCAATTAGACTTCATCGCATTATTGTATGTCAGCTGATTATTAAATCTGAAGTGCACATGTTATACAGGAATATCACAAATGAAAACCAATTGTTTTATTTTTAGATGAAAGCTGAGTGAACTTCACTTACAATTCATCAAATACATGACTAAATGACTTTTCTGAACAGAAAAATCAACCGCTTCTTTACTTTTGATCATGCAGCTAGATTGTTTCTTTGTTATAAGCACCGACCTGGCTATGGTTGAACATGTATATCGTTGCTGTTCCCACAGTTGCCCGGCCACGCCAGACGCGATTGCCAAGCTTGGCAATAATCTAATGTGTATATGTAATCTTGCGGTAAGAAATTACATGATACAACAGAAAAAATAAATATGAACTATCAGAAAATTTGATATAAAATTGCTTAAGCAAATAAAAACAAACGACATGTATTACAATACACATTGACATTATCTTTGACATTGACAGACATGCGATGATCGATTCCACTTGGACCTAAAATGCCCTAGATCCATATTGTAGTTTCAGCCTGGTGAATAACTCGAAGAGCGTTGCTGACATGGGTGAGCCTTATTAATAGTCAAGTCCTCAGTGTAATATTCGGATTCTCACTGAATTCGTCAATAGTCATGAATTCTAGAGAGGTAGTTGAGTGTTCATCAACCCCCATCAGTCTTCATCTGAATATTTTTTTCCAAATTGGTAGCAGTGCATTAACCCTTTCAGTCCCAATTTTTTATCAGTAAACGAAAAAAATATCTTTGATCATGTTTCTTCATTTAATGCTACTTTATAACTAAGGATCGAAAATTGAAACGATTTGCTCTTTCCTTGTATGTTTCTCCGCTTGCATCATGTATGATACATTGGGCCTTAAAGGCAAGGTCAACGGAAAAATTATTTTTTCATCAAAGATGCGACATTTGATCGCGAGTAGAACGCACCGGGTTGCACGCTGCATTATTGTCTCGTTTAGCCACAGGAGCGCTTTTCCCTATGCGTGCTGACATCATCGCCGCCAAGCGTCAAGATTCGGCAGTCGAGTTAACGCAGACAATCATAAACAATAACATTTTTTCTAAGGTTTTATCTGCGAATAATGGAGAGCAAAGAGGTAAGTTGCAAGTTTTTATAATTGTAGCATCTCAAACACACCTCCATATCATTAAACACGTGTCTACATCAAATATAAGACATCATAATTTCAGTACAATTAGAATAATAGAAAAGCTTAACAGTAGTTCAAATAGATTTAATAACGTCGAGCAAAATAGCATGTCGCCATTCATGAGACTTTTTACAGTGTACTTTGCGGTTCTTATAACACTTCGTTGCATTTTTCCACACTCCTTCTGTCTTTAAATCGTGGCCATCACGCCCGATTCCAACATTATGATCAATCACGGCTAGTTGAAGTCGCATCTTCATTGTTGAGTAAGGAAAGTATAATCGCGTAGGAGCATACTTAAGAATAACGTTATGGAAAGTTTCAAGATATGATGTATGTATGAAGTGCCTACACTTTCGTAAATCTCTCAGCAATTGAGGATTTGTTATGATACTTTTCAAATCACAGTAGGTTTTAGAGTCCTCGGAAATCCATGGCTTCTGATCATCCACTGACAGTTCTGAATGCTCACATTTATGGAATTTGCGATTGCCGGACCAAGAATGTTTATTTGATATATGATATAAGATAGATGACCACTTCTCAATCAATATATCAGAATCACCATCACAACTTGAGAATGACCACCAAAGATGATTCGTTATGCTTTTCAGCCAAATATCAAGAATCTCGTTTCCTTTAGAACACGCAGCATTATGTATACGCTTCTTCACAGATTTGGCAATATGCCACGGATCAAATTCATGCTCGATAGTTGAGTGATCATTTCTCAACAATTTGATGATACCAAGATTGCGATCAGTTGATAAAATTCGTACGTTTTGATCAGACTGAACCTTTCTCAAGGCGCGATCACACCCGAGAATTTCCATGGCTGGGCTGAAGCAATTTTCTATTGTCTTATCGATTAGCTCTGCATCCATGATCAAGCCGGTTTGATAATCCATCAATGTGTATGCGCACATAAGGGCCGACTTTCCAGGAGAATCAAATCTACAAGAAAGTAATTGTATCTGAGTAAGATAGCAAAGTATTTTATCTCATTTTTAGAGCATTCCTGTGTTACAGTGTTTTTATAATCTGGCAACATGCCGTCTAAATATGTGTTCGAGACGGTTTTACTGTGATAGTAATCCAGAAATTGTGTACAGACTGAGGACATATATATATTCATTTACTTGTACATGTACATTAACTCCTATTACCTAGGCAGATGCAGAAGTGAGCTATTAGTAGTGACGAAAATTTTCCGGAAAATTTTGAAAGTTTTGAGTTTTTTGATAGGCCCTATAATTTGAGCGCTTCCACTGCCGAGGCAGCTGCGTACCAATAAATTGGGTCTAAAACTCTTGATTTCATCATTGTTTCGATTAAAGCCATCGTAGCAATACGATTTCCGTCCGCGGATTTTTGAACAGTCTTTTGCCACCAGTGGCTTGTACTAAATTCTTAGCATTTTTAATTATCACACAGACACCATTTGGGATAACGTGAATCTTCCTTACAATAGGGGTATAATGTCATGCAATGTGAAAGATCTGGAGCAAAAATAATGTACTTTATTTTGGAGTTTGCTAATTGTTAGCTTGAAAGTTAAGCTTCATGCAGCGTTGATCATAGTGATGCAAACTCTCCATGTGTTGATGAACATGTGATGAAGTATAAGCACACAGTCCACGCCACGCAGCATTCATGAGCGACCATATTGGAAGATATAAAGACTGTAAACTTGTGAGATATTTGGAAACCAAAGATATCTGTGATGAGTAAAAGAATATCTATGATTGCTTCAGACTTCTGGCGCATTGTCCGATATCTTCGTTGAGGATACACATCCTCCATTTCTAGTTCAGATGGTTCAGATAGTTCCAAATCGAATTCAGATCTGCCCAAATGAATTTCAGATATGATCTAGATGAGTTGGAGATCCCCAGTTGAATTAAAGATCTTTTCAAAGTGAGCTTGTGACAGATATGAGAAATTCAGCTATAGAAATCTGAAATCCATCTAATGTCTGAAATTCATTTGGAAAGATCTGAAATAGACATGGAAAGGGTGCAGTTGGTACCAAAAGTTAACATACAGGGATGATAGATAAGTTTTCGGACTTTGAATATTGCATAGTCTTTTCAAACGACTATAATAAGTCTCCAAAACAAAGGAAAAAACGTCAATCACTGAAAAATAAATTTCAAAATTTTCCAATGAAAAATTTTCTGGAAAATTTTCTATTTGCATCACTATTTATATCACAGGCAACTGCCACTGGCGCAGCAAAAATTACATGATCAAAGACAATGACTTCATTGAACTTTGAAATGTGTAAATGGTTCCACATCACTATTCAGATTCAAGAAATGAAACATGAATTTAGAGATCGAATCATAAAATCATGCCGGTGAAAATTGAATTAAAACATTGAAATTTCAGCCAAGAAAGCGGAAAAGGTCTCGTTTTCCCATGAAGACTTTCATTATAATACAATTATTGAAATTCCACCGATAATCTGATTTCCGCTTTTAGGATGCTTATTAGCAAATATTCATTCATTTTGATCCAACATGTTTCATACTATTTATCATAGGAAAGTCATCTCGGTAGTATATAAAATGGCGAATTTTGACTATTTTCAAAAGTGCTCAAAAAATTTTTTTGGACCACGGGAATGCAATCTCCGCAGAAAACTGAATCTTTTGATATAAAAATTTTCACTGTATACAGATACTTTTTTGAGTCGACTCGACACTCTACCTATATATCCCTACTCTATGGTCATGACAACCTGTGAAATACCATCATTCCTTCTTCATTACAATCATGATCACCCTATTCCGTTGTAATTTCTTCAAAACTGCAAAAAAATTTGCATATCTCACATTTGGTCACAATGCTACCTGTGTGTGTCTCCCTTGAGTTCATTTAATAAAATCGAAAGTGCATACACATTGAGGATTTAACAAATGCGGAGTTACGACTCTACCTAATATACTTACTCTATGGTCGACACTCTGCTGGATGCTTACTCTATGCTACCTGCTACTCTATGAAAATGACCACTGCAAACAAAATCAGGGTGTGAAGCTTCATTGACGTCTATAAGTGTGTACGTACATAAACTGTGGATCTACAGGGTACTTAGGTATCCGTAGATTTTCACTGATAAAGTTGCTGCTAACTTCAATTGCTTACAATAACCGTAAATGTTCCCAAAAGTAACTGCCGGTAACTATCCATTGGCAACCACTGTAAGCCATCATTTTGGCACTGGTGTCATAACGATGCATTTTCATGGAGCTTCATTGTTATCAGTGTCAAGATCCACTCTAGCTCTTCATTACAGAGCGTCGGCAGTCCATGAGCATGAGTTTCAATAGTCTTCATAATAAAAAATGTTCGTTTACCAATAATTTGTTTGTCTGAGCCATTTATAGATTATCGACTGTTTTCTATTTATTTAATGTTTGGTAAGTCCACATGTTCGGCTTATTAACAAATTGTAACTATTAATATCAAATGTGCTTTTACTAGAAGTAATGCAGCAATGGCGACACAGTCCAAATACTTCTAATGAAGTTGAAGTGTAATCGAAAGTCATGATTCAATGCAGGGTGTATTATAGTATGATTGACTTACTATGTTCTCATGATTATGCAACGTGCTCATAAGTTGAAAGTGGGATACATAATGGAAGTACTGTCCGTTTGTCTCATATAATATGCAACAGACAGCAAAGCAGTTGGTCAATTCAAACGTGTACAACGACATTCTGTTTCAGATGGCTGGAGAACCACATGTTTAACGGTCACTTTTTGGCGTTGGATTTCATTTCTCGTAGTAATTATATATCCATGTTTCTTACTGCATCAAACTAGGTGGAATCTTGATCACTCTATTCTGTACCCTGTAGATTGAATACAAAATCCTTCAAATAAGAATTCTTGTGACGAACACAAACAATTAATAGACCTGCTTTTACTTTTTCTTTTCGTCATGCATCCATTATCTATTCTTCGTAAGGGAGGACAGTTTTTCCCGGTGGATCTTCTCAAAAAGTCACGGTTGGTAGCATCACTATCCATCAGCCCAAGCTTCTTGCAATCAGCAAGTACCGCTTCGCCTGACGTCTTCTTAGGGCGGCCTCTCGGCGTTGGCCATGGTGAGCCAATACAATACCCACTTATCATATGGCTTCTGGAGAACATTTCGAACCATCTAAGACGGTTCCTTTTCAAGACGGCCTTTATGTCTTCTATTCCAAGAACCTGGATAAGCTTGGTGAAAGCTAACCTGTCCTTCAAGGACATACGCATACGCCCATCATGCAACGGATCATTCCGCGCTCTGCTGTCACCATTCCTTTCTGATCTTCGACTTTCATGGGCCATGTTTCACTACCGCATGGCTTGCACCTTCTCTTACACGCATCATACAAACTCACGAAACTTTCGACAGCCAGATAGAACTCGTACAGATAATGCAGCCAATGAACCACCACCGGATTCCATCATGTCACTAAAAGTAGCAAAATCTGCTCACAGCCTGCCGCTGAAATTGAACCGAGTTGCTCATCACTTGTTTTTTAAAAATGAGCCCATTTGGCCTTGACAGGGTTTACACATAAAGGGCGACTCAACTGAGGCAAGGCTCCCTCTAACTCCGCTACATTTGTTGTGCGTCCATGAGAAGCAAGCAATACGCAGGACAGAATTGTGCCGACACCTTTTCCACAGGTGCTACAAGGAAACTTAGGCCGAGTTGAAGGGCTGGTTGGCAGGTTTTGAAAAAGTTCTGTCTCACACACGCCATATCTACATCTCTGTCTGCCGTTGCGAGATGTTGCACTCTATCTTTCCGTTTAGGCACTCTGCACATGTTAATTTTTTTGGTTACTTCCTCAGTCAGTTCATTATTTTATATGTCATTCGATTGCGCAAGCTCTGTATTTTACGTCAGTTCTTCGATCTTAATCCCGCTTCAATTTTTTGGATAATTACCATTGATTGATTTAAATTACTACGTTAACACAGTGAATCTCGCTATGTCTCGCTGCATATTCCTTCTTCCTCTTTGTGTACAATATCGTTCAAGGTCACATTATTTCGCCGTATCTAACGTTTAGCGTTTAATGTGACTCAGCTGGTCATCTCGCTTTGGCAGCCGCTACAGTGACTTTCTTACCTTCACGCACATGACGGCACATGTCACAGAACTCTCGGTGTGACCTTCTTGCACTCCGTCATGATTTTCCTGTCAGCCGCCGCCAACGTTGCATCCTATAGGATATACCATATATGGTATCATGGTTTGTTATCCGGCCGCAAAAGTGCAGCGCCGAGATCCGCTGAGATTTAGTCTAAATCTCTCAAAAAGCGTCCCACCAGGAAACCTCCCCTTCTTGATCCGTCTATCCTTTTATTCAATGCACGTGCTCTGTACAAAGTTTAATCCTGACCTCATTTGTTTGACAGATACTTGGTTCGACGACACAGTTGATAATGATTTTGTTTACCTGGCTACCAGCTTGTCAGACTTGATCGTTATATTAGAGGTGGTGGAGTCGCGTTATATCATAAAACTGATGTACGCATTTCTGCAATCAGTAATGTTGTTATTGATCAACTGAAAACTAATTTTTGTGTTGTGACATTGATACATTTGATATGTTTATCGGTGTTATTTACCACCCTTATTGGGGTAGTACGTTAGCTCATCTCAGTTATAGAATTTATACAGAGGCTCATTGACACCCTCTCGCGTGTTCGATTTTTACTATCCGAGCGAGGATGTGAATGATTTGCGATCAAGAATCCCTGACTTTTGTGAGTATAACAACGTGAAATAACACGTACATGTCCCTGCAAGAGGCAGTGATGTTTTGGACATCATCGTTTCAGACCCTTCCTTCCACTTTGACTCGCCTGTACTCCTGTCTCCTCTCGGTCGCTCTGATCACCTAGGTGTCTTCATTAAACCCACTGTTACCAACAAACCCATCACGGTCCGCAATATCAAAGTTCGTTCCTTCAACCCAGCCTCTTTCGCTCTATGTCGTCAGGCCATTTCGTCCGGTGACTGGGCGGCATGTTATTTTCTAGATAGCGATGTCAATCAAGTTGTGGAAGTTTTTCAAAGGTTAATGCTGTTTTTCTAATCAACGTTTTTCTCTATTAAAGTGTTCGCATGAGGAGTATTGATCCGCCTTGGATTACTCCTTCTATTAAAGCAATTTCAGACGCGCGGGATCTAGCTTTAAGTCATGGCAACTTTGGCAAAAGATCTATGTTTGAGAAAAGGATTTATTTCGGCCAGTGTCTCAAAAGAGAAAATACCACGTTACTCTTGATTCCTCTACCACTACAGATAAATGGAAAGTGATTAACAAACAGGGAAAAGATAGTTCGTTCAAAAGATGAACACATTTATGAGTGTCTGGATAACAATCCTAATGACGTGTTTCAATCTTATTTCTCCTAGACTGACGTCTTTATCTTCTACCATTCACGTCAATCATCTACTGATTGTTTCGCTCCTTTTGTCACTGAACAACAGGTTGCACGCATCATTAAGAGTTGCAAGTCGAACTGCACTGGACATGACGGTGTGGCTGGCATATTTTTCAGACTATTTGTTGACATCTTGGCTGATCCGTTGACTGTTATATTTTACATGTGTCTCCAGTCGTCTGTATTTCCAAACTGCTGAAAGATTGCCAACATTCTGTCTCTTCCGAAAGGGAATGATGACTATCGCCCTATCTCAATTCTCCCTTTCCTAAGTAAGATTCTAGAGCAGCTTGTTCGAGATGTCATTTTATTGCCATCTCTCCAGAGAACATTTGACCATTGTTAATTTGCTTACTTACCTTATGGATTCCCTGGTTGCACAAACGCTTTGCTGGCTATGCGATTGACTATCCTTCAACACATCAGCATTTCATCGTCCAATTCATGCAAAGTCCTGGCCATCGACGTCAAGAAAGCCTTTGACTCAGTCAGTCACCTTTCACTTTGAACTGACTTGCTGATGATTTCCAATCCAATTCTAACGTCGCTTCCATGATTCAGAGTTTCTTGTGTGAACGCTATCAACGTGTTTCAATAAATGGTAACCGCACTCTGTAGAAAAATGTTGCAAGTGACGTTCCCCAAGGCTAAATTTTGGGCCTCCTCTATTTATTTTGTTGATCAATGACCTTCAAACTTTCACTTATACCAGAATTGTTGTCTACGCGGATGATCTCACTCTTATTCACCTCTCTGACGATTCCACTGATGTTAATACTTTTCAAGTTGATATTGATTTGCTTTCTGCTTGGACGCGAACGTAGCAATTGAGAAGAAATACAGAAAAGACGAATTGCCTGCAGATTAGTCGAGACAACAATTATCAGTCTCCCATTTATATTGATAATAATCCTGTACATTTGCTCACTCCATAAAGATCTTAGTGGTTCAATTTTCCGAAGATCTTTCACGGAAAGCTGAATTTGACCGTTTGCAACGTTAATTGTGTCGCGTCATGTCGTTTGTTGAACGGCAGAAATACAATGGCTACAACGATGATGTCATTTGGACTGGTTATGTGGGTCTGGTGTTGTCGGAACTCTCATTCCGTTGGCCTGTCATTTGCGACATTAAACAGTATCAATTTAAAAAGCTGGAGTAGTTTGAACGTATTGCCAGACAGTGGGCTGATGCCCAATCAAAATTGCCCTTGAGACGAACCCTGGATAACACCTGTGTCTGGCTTATTCATAAGATTGCAGCAAATTCACTGCGTCACACTTTGGCGGATTTTTTTGTCGTTAGGTCTAGCAACTCGAACGTCAGACACAGGAGAAAACTGCTAGTCTACCAAAGGCACATGTCGCTTTATATGATATCTTTTGTCAAATTTTCTTGTTTTACTTGATTTCGTGGAGATTTTTTGTCATATACCGCTCCCTGTATTGACAAATGAAGTATTTTTCTATTCTATTCTCACTCCCTGCCACCAGTACTAGTTCATCAGTATAAAGCGCCTCGAACGGAAGACTACCACTTCTTTCGGATTAAAACGCATCCATTACCAAAAAGAATACCAATGGGGTCAGTACTGACCTTGATGAAGTCCAGAATTCACGCTGAAGGGTTCACTGCACGGTGAGTGCATAGTACTGAACGGTTCGTAAATAATTGCACAAAAAAGCTAACCCATTTTCATAAGTAATTTTCGTTTGGAAGTCCTCGTTCAATGTTAATAAACGATATACCACATGGAACCTCATGTTCCATAGATTATTTTGACATGCATTTTACTTACTTAAGTTGTTCAGTTGTGGTCATTAGGCCCTACGAAAGGAAAGTAAACGGTTTCTTTGATTCAGGATTTTGATATTAAGACGACAGAATTTTTAATGAAAAATTTTCAGATAGTGTGAGCTATCATTCTGCTTCATCATGATGTAAAGATTTTAAGATTCGGTTAATGTACAAAGAAATGCAGTACCAATAAATTTTACCAAAAATTTGCTGCTAAAAGAACATCTGACGAGGTTTTTCAATGATGAAGAAGTTCAATTATAAAAACCTTTATATCATGTGAAAGGTTGCGCTTAGTACTTTAAATTTGCAGAGCATTTAGGTTGTGTTTGGTCAGTGATGGTCAGCAGACTTAAAGGTATGAATTTTTGGTCAATCCATTCACCGATATGCTGAATGCTGAAAATTAAGAGTATCAACATTGGACCAGGCTCGTGTTAAGCTTTCAGACGATATATATTTTTTCGAATTTCGGCAACATTTGGTACAATTTTGCTCAGTTGGCACTTTTATCTGATTTTTCGCCTTCTGTCGCGTTAACAATGCTTTTAGCGGTCAAATGCACGCAACTGAATAACTTTTATTGTATTAGTGCTGGCGTTTACGAGTTTGGGTTTGAAAGGATTGTGTTATCAGCTCTTAGAATATGTAAGTTTAATCAAGATCGGTCCATCCGTTCACTGGCAAACTTAAAATTTGTCTTATTCCCACACTTAGTCATTTGGTGAGTCATCATTCTCCTCGGTTGAGGTCAGAAGATATCGAATCTCCGATCTGCAGACGGGGCCGCTTGTGTCTGCACCTGTTTACAATAGCAATTCTTCACGGCGTAGTTGCTGACGCTGGCATCCGAAAACGGGATCGGCAAGATCTCAATCAATGATGAATGATGACATTGAGACAGACGAGTGCCGACATGAAACGATCAGCTATGAAGCAACAAAGTTCAAATCACTCATTACTTCATTTAATTAGGCAAACCACTCTGTTTCCTAAGCCTAGTTAGTGTCTCGACTGGTCAAGTGCACAAATTTACTAATCATTCAATTATGAGCTCACGATTAAATTTATGACGATTTAAATTTTACAAAATGATTTTACAAAAGATACAAAATGATGACGAACCTAAATGACATGTCTCAATTTGAAAGAAGCAGATTATGTGATGCTTAATCGAATGCCTTTTGAAATCGAAGGAATCAACATCAACACACTTAGCATCCATTTCACTGGATGTAGCCTATATTTGACAAAGGTAAGAGCAGCATGACCTCTGTCTCATGAATCCATCCGAAAAGTTGAGAATTAAATTATTTGTGCAATTGAAATGATCTACATGATATTTGGTAGCTGTCCATGACTGCAGACGGAACTAGTAACTGCAATTGGTCAGTGGGCTTTAAAGTATTGCTTGTTACCAGATTTAAAACTGTGTACAACCGAAACCGTTCTTCAATCAAGTTATATCTGGGAAAAGTCATGTTTCATTTATGGGAGTTAATTGACATTATCGTTTCGGAATTTCATAAAATTGATCTTGATTTGAAAAAGAATTGACACAATGGAGCTGAAGGCAAGAAAAATAGCAAAAAGCAAGGAGAAAAGGGAGTGTCACCAAGTATATTTCATTGTACTTAGCGAATGAATACTTTTTGATCGCAATTTCCAAAAACTTGCCCATAGGATGAAAAATTTGGCCATTGTTATGTACACAAATAGACTAATGATTCTTCTGAATAATGTGTTCTTCTGGAATTTTATCTCTTTAATTTTTGTACATACACAACGAACTAGTGATATTTATAGACCTACAACTAATTTAATCATAACTGTAAATGACAAAAGCAAACAATATAAACATTTTAAAAATATTCGGTGAATAACTTGCATACATACCTTGCGTTATCATTCAGGTGCAAAATAGGCCTATTTACACCTTCAGTTTCCCCATCATTGATGTATATGCTATGTACCGGTTGGTCAATATGAAATTACACGTAAGTTTTTCAGGTGTTTATTTATATGCGACATTTTTTTCTTACTTTTTCATTTACGATGTTTTTGTTGCAATATTTTTAATGTTACGATGATTTTATATTCGACACTTTCCACCTACGATGTTTTCAATGTTACGATATTTTCATATTGATCCTTTCCAACACTTTCTGTTCATCATCTTGTGATTCGATAATTTGATCGACGTGTTGTCTGGGATAAGTTTTGTGCTGCATCTAACCTTCGTTCAAGATTATTTATTCGGGTCATCAACCTTTGAATCTTAGACAGACTTCTCTTTTCCTTGACAAAGAGAGCATTTCGATCACAGATTTTTCGTCATTCAACGAGAATCCACCAGAAACATTGCTATTATGAGCACCACACGGCATTATTCACAATAAAATCGATGACGGCAACGAATGTTGCAAGATCTTTTATCTTACGAATTTCAAATGCTAGTCATAGGAATCCAACCAGTATTCCCACACCATCTGCTTTTCTGGATATTCCACATTCTGAAACATGCTGCTAGTGTAGTATTTCAAACTACTCAAGTTGATCCTAATAACATCAAACTTATTTGACAGCATTATCAAAGTTGACCGAAAAAATGATGCCGATATGAACCGATAGTATAAGTTCCGAGGTTGTTCCAAATCACTTGATGGTATGGGGGAGAAAAATCGGAGGTTTCAAATGTAAATTCTACTAGAAATCTATCGTATTGTCAATGTAATTGACTAGACGACGGGAGATCATAATGTAGTCAAATAGACGACTATTGCAAGATCGACCAGCGAAGGTGCTGGATGCCGAAGTTCTGTCCATTTACGATATTTACTTAAATTCACATGGACGGCCTTAAACTACGTGGGGTGTTTTTGCTACTTTACTTTTTTGCTGAAATATCATATTGTGGAATACTCTTCATTAGAATTGTGTTAAAATAGTACTTAAGGAGAATTTTTCATGTTGCCGCTTAAGCTATTGATTGTTCGCTGCTTTACTACATCAGTGTTGACTGTTAATCCTACTCGTACAAGTAAGTGAAATGATGCCTTTTAAATAACTTGTAGCGCAATTTACTTTCAGCAAACTGGGCTGCTCCATTGGAAGTCGAAGACTGCTGTCAGTGGAGAAGTCCGGGGATAATATGCCAGATAATGCAGCCTCAAATAATGGGGGAAAGACATCAAATCTTTCAGTTCCTTCCTCACCAGGAGCCAATGCGCGCTCAGGAGGTAAATCATTGGGATTGCCCGCTGCACTTAATGTTGGCAGTGGTCGTCCTAAGAAGGCCCTCCAGCCTGGTCGATCTCTAATGGATTGGATTCGATTGGCCAACAGTGGTGAACCAATGACTAATCTTCGTGGTGGCCAAATGCGTGGTGTTACTCCGGCAGAGTTGGCGAAACATAACACTGAAGATGACTGTTGGATGGCTATTCATGAACAGGTCTATGATGTAACGCGATATATGGAATATCACCCAGGAGGAGCCGATGAACTGATGCGTGGCGCCGGTAAAGATGCGACAGAACTTTTCAACGAGGTTCATCGATGGGTGAACTTCAGCTCCATGCTGTCACGTTGTTTGATTGGACCATTGGTAACTCCAAGATCAACTATTCGTGGTCGACGTCATACGGACCATCAAATTTCTCCAATCCGTAAGTATCTAGCTCGAGTCTGAGTATAGCCATGGACATGATATTTCCCAGAGAAAAGTGGTTGAATAACATTTCGTTAGTCCTGATTTGTATTTCAATTCACAGTTTGTTGTGTGCATGTTTTTACAACTATTTCTTCATCAATTCAATACGGAAATAAAGGAACCGGGTTTTGCTGTTGATTGTAAATTTTCATAAAGCTAGCAGATTTTTAGTTGCTCCTTGGCATTCACGACTTTGCGTTGAAATGCAGCAGTAGAAGTGTTTTATCACGACAAAGTATCAAATGGTTTTCATGATACATCATTATTTTCGCTGGGAGATGCCAGTATGTGTGATTGACCATTATCTCAGGCCCAAGAATTCATGTTTCTTATTTCAATACAAAACAAAAATATATCATCGATCTGATACTTTACAAATGATGTTACAAAAACCCAAAAAAGGGAGACAATGTACTTCCATCAAGTGAAGAAATCCTAATAAGAACATGCGCTTTAGTGAATTAGTAATTTATAAAATTGAATCTGAAAACTATAGGCATTTTTCTATAGGAAGCACAGTAAATTTCTGCACACGCGAATCAATGAACATCTTACTCACCATCATTCTTCTGTTTGCAAGCATCTCCAGATGTGTAAATCCGATATTGATGTAGCAGTTATTGACAGATATATCAATGCCATCAACTTACGCCTTCGAGAATCTGTGCTAATCAAAAGACTATGTCCTATGATAAATAATAGGAAGGAATGCACAGAATATCAATAACTAATTTTTGAATTTTATCGTTGTATCTGCTTGATAAGGCCGTCTTGACGGTGGAAATTTGCAATATAAGATCAATTTGCCGCTATTTCTTCTAGCAGTTTGGCTTAAACCCTTTAAATCAAATCCAACAAAATGCTGCTTGAAATATATTACAACATCTTGCTGGCTTTCAGCACTGTTGAAGTAACATTCTTGCCGTATTAAATGTTATTTGCTTAATGATGGTCACATGGATCGAGTGGCAATAGAAAATATCGGCCATTATTCGCAAGATTAGAGGAAAGTCAGCGTGGTGTAGTTTGTGTGTATCAATAGCTAATGGTATTTAAAGTTATTTGCGGATGCAATTTCTTTGCTGTTTCTTCCATCAATCTTGTAATAAGCATTATTGCATATCAATTGATTCAAACCGTCAGGCTATCAACGTTCAAAAAATTAAGCAACTCTACGATGCAGTGTAGACTGCATGAGAGTGTACTTGTTACCGGGTTAGGATCATTAATAGCATTGTTTCGGATATTGAAAGTAAATCAGACTATAATGTTTTTAAAATACGTGTATATTTATGCGTGCATATATATGCTTCCAATACGGAGATATGCGAGTGCTATCATATGGGCCTTTTCTATCTGTCAACATGTATGATTCTTGTGGTGTGTGGGAATTCCCAGAAAGATTTGCGGTAGTTTGGAACATAAGAATTTCGCCTCCCACGGAAACTGACGAACGATCACTTAAGTCTCCTATGTCGTGGTAAATAGCAGAAAGAAAAGCATGTTGAAAACAAATCGTTCGCAAGGTCATGGTAGGATATATTGTGCATAATTTACCTATGGTATAATAGGAAAAAATGAAGGCAGCAATGCATCTCGCAATGATGACATCTGTATCTATGCATGTGAAAGACATTTTTGAAATCTCAATCAGCGTATATCTATACCATTGCTGCCAGCTTTTTTCCATAGATTTTTTTGGGTTAACAATAGGCCAGGTCAAAAATTCGATTAGATTTGACAAATCGGTTTCAACAAGCTCGTTTTGATAGAGCCGCTTTGTTAAATCGCAGGAATATTAAAGCGGATTACTGTAAATGCATGTTTGACCTCATGCAGATTTAGATCAATTAAAGCGGTTTTAATAAAACGTCCGTTTTGTTAAACAAAACCATTTTTAAACGGCTTCATGTAAATCCAAAGTTTGACCTCGACTGTTCTAATAGCATAATCGGTTTTGTTAAAACGATCTGATCATTTTGGTTTTATCAAAACCAAGAACTTCATCAAATCGATGCGGATTTGTTAAACGATCGCAAGTGAATGGCATTGACAACTTAACGTCATGCAAAGCAATGTGAGATTTGTTAAACCACAAGGTGGTTTAATAGCGTAAATCGAAGAGAGAAGCCAGAAACACGATTAAACATGCTAATCAAACGATTTTATTAAACGAACTAATTAGCTGCAGCAGGAATTGCAATTCTGCTCACAATATTCGATAAATCCGATTTTGATGTCGAATGTTGTTCAATTGAAATCTTTGGACACTATTAAATCTCATTTGACCTCAACAAATTCTAGCTTTGACAAAGCCGTTTATATGCAGCAGACAGTTTCATCAAATCGTAATATCATGATCGAGTGTCGAAATTGCGGCTAAAACGCGATTAAATGTTTCCGATGGTTTAATACATAAAACTGCTTTTTTCAGATAAAACGGATTTGTTAAGTCTAATCGAAAGTTTGACCTGGTCTAATGTAGGACATTTTCAGGCCCTCAAATGTCCTACATTGTTGCCCTCAAAAATCCATGTTAATGTTATATGGTTGTGATGATACGTGTACTGTACGATGTGGCTCACTTCATCGACAGGGTCATTTCATCAGTATCTATGCCCAGAGTCAGAAGACATCGGAGTCCCTGGTGAAGCTCAAAGACATCATAGCCTGACGACTATGAATATTGTATCTTTAACTATCTGCGGATGCATAAAACCATGGACTGCTAGAAATATAACACCTTGACTATCAGCCAAGCAAAATTCAAAATGTTCGCGTACATCAGAGTCCAACATTCATGTTTATCAGCTACTTTGTTACAAAATCAGATGACAAAATGTGAGAGTGGCAAAGTAAATACTGCGCTCACGATTGCAACAGTGGACATCAATATTATGTAAATAGCAAAGAGATCATCTGTGTTTAAAAGAAAAGAGAAGTGATTTAAAAGAATTCTTTGGAAAGAAATCATTCCAACAAGAAATCCCAGAATACGATAGCCAAGTGTTGCACATTTTGAACATGTCAATCAATGCTGAAATTCCAATACAAAGGAATAGAAAAATGAGCGACTAGCATATTATTATGATAATGCTCGAAATCAACAGAGTTGAAGTGAGGTTCGAACATTTGATCAGTGCTCCAAAACTTGTCGAAAAAATGGAATTATGAAACGTGAAACAGCCATTTGAAATTACTATACAGGAGCAAATTGAATAGTGAAAGGATACCAGCCAGATATATTATCTTATAAGAAAGGAAGAGCACTCATAAATAGTCCCTAATTCGTTGCAAGGAATTCATCTTTTCGAACAAGCATGAAAGTTACCAAGCAAAATTTTAAAAAGTAGTAAAACTGCAAAACCATAGAAAGAATAAAGTAGAAAAAGGAAAACGTCAAGGTAATGTCATTAGTGATCGTTCAATCTCAGATCGACCAACACAGGCACTAATTCGCTTGATGATGACCTGTGCATTTAGAGGCATCAAGTTACCGGTCATTTTGAATTCGCGACTTTGTTGTATACGTTTCATTTAATAGAACATTAACCTAAAGAATTAACATTAATTCCTAATTAACATTAAGGAATACGGCATACTTTCACCAGACATCAATGGTTTTGGTCACTTCTCGTAAAATGATGAACTACAGTATCCATTTAATTGAAGCCAATCATTATGTGACTGACACTTGTATGTTGTCAATATCCAAAAATTGTGACTCGTGCGAGATGTTCTTTAGAGCATACAGATTAAAGTCAGGAGAATAGAGGAAAATAGCTAGCTGATTCTTGTTGAAAAAGTGGTTGCTACTTGAAGATATAGCAAATGCCAAAAAAGTTTTTTAGTCTGAAATGGTGATATTATTGACCTTCTTTGTATCTTGAATCCAAGAGGACGCAATATTTCACGCACAACGTGTGTGTATCAGGTGAATGAGAATGAGCTTTCTTTCTGTATTCCAGCAATGCAACAGCTTAATTATACATGCATGACTAACAAAACTTCTTGTTAAATTCTCCTACATATACAACATGCAAAGTTATTCGAACAATGGGCATGAGGTTTTACAAATGAAATGTGAAATAAACTGCAAAAGAGTCGAATGCGCTGTGGTAGAATTCATTATCTCGTTCGGACTCATTATGATGAGGTTAAGCTCGAGCTGCTGCCTGTTCGTCGTGCTCGTATCATTGCAAACACAGTCTATAAAATGATTAACGATACTTGTCCCCGTGCTTTTCTCTTATATAAACCCTTACAACGTCAGTTCAATTACAACCTCAGACAAACCTACGATGAGCTGCCTAAAAATATGCAGCCCACTAATCCGCCATCCGAGCGCTTTCGGCGGGTACCTTTATCCCTCACAAGTGGCATTATAAACATTCTTCCCTACTCATCCCTACAATCATGTTCCCTGTCAGCTTTTCAAACCCACCTGAAATCCCTTGCCTCACATGTTTTGTGTAATTTTCCGAATCAGTCTTAACTCTGTGTGTGTATCCAGTGTCTTTGCTCAATAATGTAATGTGTGTACCGTATAATCTCTGCATGTTGATAAGTACTTCCTATCAATACTATTTTCAACATTATTTAACACGTGCATTCGCGCTGTGCTAGTGTATCCAAGCAGTCTTGTAGTTGTACATCTTTCCAACGGCATTGTCATGGCTAATAAAATGTTGATGATGATGATGATGATTCAGACAATTAAATTGCAAGGCCGACGCTACTTCATGATCAAATAGATATTATAAATATTAAAGGCATTGCTGATGTGTCCACTCAACTGTAATCTGTAACATGACAAAGGTCTACACGACGCTGTAAGAAAGTTACAAAATTGTTACATAAAGTTGTATTTAATCGTTCTAAAGTTTTCTTCTATTTTTTCAAAGCCACTATTTTATGTTAATGGTGCGATAGGGATTTATAGACAATACCTTTTTCACAAATTAAATGGCTGACATGCAATGCATGCGTGCGCATGCAATTTACATACAATGCAAACTCTCAGGAAAATGACATTTTTCATACCTTTCAATTTCATTTTGCACATTAGGCCTAGATCGCGTAATTTTTCTGAGCATAATAGCGCCAAATTCAAATATTGTGAGAATTGTATGGCTTAACATCTGACTCAAGAAATAAAATATAAATATTTGATTTCAAAAGAGCGATCTCAAAATTAGTGCACTCAAAAGTATTTAGAATGCATGGGCCTATTATATCTAACCTCGAATACTTACCGAACGCACAGCTCAAGTGAGGAAGTATTTCTTGATACAGCCAATTTGTCATTACTGGCTGGAATATGAATTTTACTTATTATGCTCTTATCAATTTAAAAGCTTGTTTTTTATCATGATGAAGAAGAGATTAGCCCTAATGTACACCCGACATTTTAGATGACAGTCCATGATAAAACTCTTGAGTGAATATCATCCACCTGTCGATGAAATGAACCAATATAGTGCCGATGAAAAGAACCACCACCGTACTGTACATCTGTAATCAAAAATACATGAATATTGTTTGAACGTCACTATTCTCCCGCACTGGGGCTTCGACGGTTCTGACATGATCAGACTTTAATCAGGTGCGTTGTCATCTTTTAGCGTGGATGTCATTGCTACCGACTTCCAATGACACTCACTGGACCGAAGGATTGCTAGACCAAGCACAGCCGCTGTGCCATGGAGACCGCACAAGAAAATAGATGAATGTTTTTCAAGTTTTGGTAATACTGTTTTTCTTTTTCCATGCAACCCGCACTCGTACAACCAAACATTTAACCACGAGTTCTATTCGCGTGCTATTTTTCAGTGTCACTCACTGGTCTATAACTAGCTATAGATTCCTGGCTTCGAATTCGACGATTGACCGCGGTTGTTGCTACACTATACCAAAATTGTACGGTGAGGCGTGGCTTCTATTTGGAGAAATACAGCATGAGCGTAATGTCATCTGTCAGATAATGTGCACATTACAGTTAAGTTATTTGTGGTGATAGCTATCTAAAAAGTTTATCTGATGTTAATCATAACTTTTATACAAGCATCACTTTGAAGCACTCGCGCTTCTAACTATCTGTCATATAGAGCATGATCTTTTCCTCTTCAGATGCGAAAGCTACAGCCTCGCCATCCATGCCGCCTCCAGCCCGTCCGATTCAATCTGCAGATCGTCCCAGGTAAGTTGGAATTCCCTTTGCTGGGTGAACCGGCGAAGTCAAACTCCATGTGCAGCGTGACATTTATTACTGCCAGGCCTTTGACACATTTCTATTCATCAATACACTAACGTAAATGCAGCAAAAAAGCAAATGTACAACATGCGAACACATTTCCTATCCGTTGCAAAGTCAACAAGTTCTCCAATGAATAAGTGTTTGAATGAACTGCTGTCGCCAGCGATTACAGCTGATTGGTATTTACTACACCATTGTTCTCCTTCTCACTGTGGTCATTAGTATTCTACTCAGCTATCTGAATCATGGGTACGGCTAGACAAGTGGAGGTTGCGGTTCTTCGGTTCCGTATTATTCTCATGGGATGATGAAAATCATCCCAGCAGTCATTTATCATAAAATATAATTTTTTACTAATTTAGAATATTTAATTAAAGTAGTCCTTCCTGAGGACTGATGGCATTCTCCAGTCCGTAGATTTACACATGCAGTGCCGTTGTAACCATTGGATTGACCCGCTCTTGAAAGAACTCAATGGAGCTTTCTCGTGGCAACGAATCAAAATTGATCAGCTTTGGCCTAACAAAAATGGAAATCTTAGACTTGCAACATGGTCATCTTACTGTTAATATACTGCTAACATTGATTCCATACAATGCCGCATATGCTGTACCGACTACAGATGCTGGTAGTGGGAAGGAAATAGCAAGAGTCAATGGTTATCACTGGTTAAGGAAATTGAAAATGAATATTATAAAACAACAGGAAACCGATGCTTAAAAATGGAATATTGGATAACGGAGGTAAACAGTAGAACTACAATGACTCTACTTAACCGAATACAATTGAAGTAATGCTATATTAGCTTAATTAGTGCCTATATTAGGGGATATTTTGTGTTATTTTAAAACGAATGATAATTCGGCAGTCTCAAATTGCCGCACTTTTCCCATTAGTCATCAGCATTGAATAAAGCTCACATATTGGATACCACATTTTTGGACAATGCACAGCAACGAATTTCTTTGGAGCGATTCCGAGATAAAGTGTCAATCAACGCAAGGTGTGATGACATAACTCGGTGACCCGAAATCTTCATTTTTTATTAGAGTTGTTGCCATGGTTTACTGGTATAAGCCTATTTGCTGAATAATGGAGGTTGACCATGAAGTTGTATTATAGGCCCTTAGCAGCATTTTAATCCAGCAACCCATTGACTGGGGTTGTTTATATGGCTCTCTAAAACACTGGAGTGCTCATCATTCCAGAGTCCACGGATGGCTTTCAGGATGTTCTGCCATCAGGGGACGAAGATGAACTTACTTGTGTGATTGGGAGTCTTATACACACCAGCCTAAATCACTATCTTTCTCCCGAAATGGAAAACATCGATTCTGATTGTGTTGTATCATTACAAGAATAACAGCAGACAAAAGTCGCCAAAAGTCGGGAATCGAATAAATGTCAGATTATTTTGAGAACGAGTTCAGTCTAAATTAAACCGCTTATGTCAGGCGTAGGCCAACCTATTTGATACATTTCGAACTGACGCCATGAAGGCGAAAATTTGTAACAGAGGAGATCAGAAAGATTCTAACGGTGCTACTCTCATCCTCGTCCGATGCTTAGAACGCCCGGAAGCAGATTGAAAAAACATTTTTTGAAAAATAGTTGCGGCATGAATGGTTTAAGTAGCTCCTGCGAGTCCGGATCCGTAGGTTTGATTGAAAACTAATGATTCCATACGAGTCCTCGTTGCTGTCAACTTTGTTGACATGAATTATAAAATATATGAAGATGTGTATAATTCAATTATGAAAAATATATATTTCTAATCGATGTGAAATGTAGCCGGAAATTCATTTAATCAAATGGAACAGAAATTGAATTTGACGAACTGTATGCATGTATTTATCAGTTTTAAGGACATGACAAGTGTATTCATGCACATGACAGGTGTGCGACTTCCCAAGCATTTATGGGACAATTTCTGGCACATGTTCTGGCAGTCAAATGTCAGAGATGTCATAGCACGCTCATAATGGTGACTTTTATCTGACACAGAGTTCTCCTTTTTATCAGACACTTCATCGTTGAAGAATGTGAAGTATTGTTCCATGGCAGCCGGATTCTTTAGGTTATTAACTGACATCTCATATTTGTTGACAGATCACTCTAATTTGGACTGTTCTTGCTAACATAGATAGATCGAAATCTTCCATGTTGATATATATGTACTGTATGTAAAAACACTGACTCGAAAATAGGAAATAATATCAATACGACATTGAAACACCTTGACTTATAAAGTTTTCAATAAAATCCAAGTGATTATGCCCAACCGGTTTCACTTGTCACCAAGCTATTCAGCCCATGAGTAGTTTGTTGACAAATGAAACCGGTTGGTCATAATCCTTTGGTTTTTATTGAAAACTTTATAAGTCAAGATGTTTCAATTTTGTATTGATATATTTATACGTACATGTTTTCAGAATACATTCAAGCGTTTTCGGCATGTATGCACTGTATTTTCAGAATATTTGAAATACTACATACGAAAGACACATCTCCACATCTCTGCCTGTTGCTGCTATATTGACTGTTGTCCGTTGTCGGATTTTTGAACATGCTAGGTTGAGCATGTATGACTTCTATTAAATAGTATTCAACTATGCATGTTTTTGAGAACAGACTGCGATTTCTCAGCTGGCTTATATGCTAATTGACAAGCTATGCATGTAATGCATCATCAGTAAAGAAGTCATTCTTCACGTGTACTTGCCGGCAATTAGTAATATATTCTTGTGACGCGGTGTTCATCCATCTGATTCATTATGACATCTCATGAAATCTGAATATTTTATGACCTGTCTCAGGTAAGTCTATGAATGAGATTCTCGTCTGGTACATATTATGTACCAGACCAGTATGTCCGATCTTGATGCCGTCAATAATGTGTTACTTGTGTGTTTCTCTTTCAGAGGTTCAATGAAAGTAACCCTCAGTGAACTTACTTTTTACGAGTCTGACGCCCTTATCTTCCGTTAAATTAATTTTCAAATAGCATTGTTTGGCTTTATTACAAGCAGCCTTGAATTTCAGTACTTTTATTTTGAGTTTTTCACTCATTAGACAATTTTGCGTGCGATAAGACAAGACAATGCACATATTTCAATCACTTCTTTAATCGCCTATTTAAATAGTTTCATGGACAACTACTTGAAGATAACAATCCCTGATCTAAGGGCGATTCAGCATGTATTGGAAAGTATAGAAACGTCATTCTAATCTCGTTAGCGTCTTCATTGTTCATCCAGCACTGTCCATGGCAGGTGATAAGAAAGTGAAGTATTCATTCAGGATTTTTAATTACTACATCAAATTCATCGGTAACAGATCTGTCATAAAACCATTGCATTGGTCATCTCTGTGCAGTGTGATGATATTGAATGAAATGGAAACAGCAATCTATTGGTCAGTTACCAGGAGCATCACTATCTGCTAGAGTTTCTCGTTTCAGCATCTGCAATAGTGTGAGCCAGAGCTGCAACCGGCCGTGGCCGGGTCGGCGTGATAAAAACTGGCCAGAACAAAGCCGGTGACTCTGTAACCTACTCACTAAGACTGGCAGCTGCTGAACTTTGACCGTTTGTCATCTTTTGATTTCTCGATTTCTATGTAGCATGCGACAGGCTTCCCGGTACTTCGAATAAGCAAGAGTTTCCGATGAAGCACGACGCTGATTTTCATCAATTTCTATCTAAACTGATCCTCTGTCAGGTAGTTAGACAAACATCCGCACTTTGATTTTGTATTTTGCACGCGTATGAAAAAGATTGAGCAGCAATACGCATAATAGCTCATTCAAGATATGGAATTATTTTGCGATAGATAGTCTAGCGATCACATGATTCTTACAAAAACCCATTCATTCGGTGTATGCGATTTCGGAAGCTCTAGTTGAGATCGAATACGGCTTCAAACAAGATGTATTAGTAAATGATTGTCTATGGATTAGTACTTAATCAGCATCGACGTGCCATCACTGCCGTCAAGCCACTATGAAAAATTCGTAGTTCTCATTACGAAGAACCAAACTAAGGCTGCAATCAGAATCCTCGAGCAAAAGCCGTAAAAACAGTAATCAATTGACTTTATACTAAAGCTTATTTGTGATCTTCTGAATAGCTTTGTCTTTGAACATTATTCCCTACAAAGCGGAAAACAACAAAAACTGTTAAATTTTCCACATGTGTTGCTGTTGTAACAGTTATTCCAAGCACATAAACTTCTTTATCACCGCCAACTTTCAGTGATATTGCACGGTTCTGCCAGCCGCTTTGAATAATGATTTGAAGAGGCAGTTCGCATTGTTTGCGTGATAGAAATTATGTTATCATGCTCCTACAGTGTTGCAGTTTTAGCCGACTAGACAGCTAATTCTAGAATGAAGGTCGTCAATCTTCGACAGAGGCCTAATTATATGACTGGTCGGTCGGCCGGTTCCAGCCCTGGTGTGAGCGCTTCCGGTGGTGTAAACAAGCTTTCTCTTTGTCTCATGACATGAAATTCATTGTGGCTTCATTTTTTTGATTTAATTTTCATTTACATGCTATAATCATGTTCAGCATTTGCTCCATTTTTTATTGTCTTAGTAATGCAAGTCTTCCAGCAATTTTATTGTCCCATATTACAGTCTAATATCCTTATTATTGAGATGGAATAGGATTGTTTCATTATTCGCTCATTTTATGTGTAGAAATTAACTTCACCCCGGGATCCCAGGATGCCGGAACTGTCAATCGTGGGATTAAGATTTCAGAAAAATAGCTGCATTGCGCTTGAATATAGAAAGATTGACTTTTAAAACTGCCGCAATTCGCGTTCAACTGATATCTACTCTTCACACTTCAATATAATTTTCAATATTCTTTTTTGATAACCGGCTAATGAGGCTTTTTGATTAATGTTCGAGAATTGAATTTGAGTGTGCCATTTGCTAAAGCTACTATTTCCTGGTAGAACCAATGTAAAGATGAGCATTGCATTATTAGTTTGCTGCGAAATACACAATCCAGAAAAATGTATGGAGCTATTCTGCGAACCGCAGAACAATGTTTTTGTTCATATTATTAGCTGCTGGTAGAAACTGAATTCCCTGGATTGTTCAGCAATATTTCTTCTCATTTGACCACAGTTGCCATTTACACCGCTAGTTTAACCGATCTGTTAGCAGGCCTATAATACATTCAAATAGTATAATTTCAATTATCTTATCACTCCTAGCTGCAGTTGATGTACGCATATTTTGTAAATTTCGATCCCGGATTGGACCAGTTTGAAATCTCGAATCCCGAAATCAAAGTTGAGATTTTGCAAGCTCTAAACCCGTGTCTTTACTCCATTAAACCCGAATCTCGTGGTCATGAAAAGTCTGGAATTTGTAGTTGATCTCTGTTTCTCTCCACATGTTGCCATTTTTAATTTGTCGATTTGTGCATAAACCGGTAGCCGGCTTTGAGGTTTGTTGACCCGGGTTATTTATTATTTATTTATTTATAAGAGCATTTATAAAGCGCACAAAAACAAACAAGTCACTAGGCACTGAAGAGAACAATCTTTGGTGTTTCCCGACGTTAGGAGTCTTACGAAATCCGAATAGTTCTCGCTTCATAGTCAGAAGTGCGTGAACCTTGTCTGTAGATCAGCGCTGTTTGTCTTCTTCTACTGATAGAACATGTTTTAAGTAGCATGAAGATGCATGATTTGCATTTTTACTTTTAAGATTCTACTTTAGTATGCCTGTCTGAGGTCCAGCCTTTGTGTCACGCGCATGGTCACGTTTCACTTGTCACCGATTTCAGTATAAGGTTTTATCGCTGAAATTGATAACATTCGAAAGCATGACCAAATTCAAGGATGAACATCGGTAGAGTAGGCTACTCAATCGCGGGATATCGAACCAATCCCTGGGAGTCAGATATTTAGGAAAACAAAGTGCTCACCAGACCAGTTTTTGCTTACATTGTTATCTTCTAGATAAAGCTCAATCCTGGGATTGAGTTGTTCAGAAAGATTTTTTCTCGTTCGGCCACACTTGTTATTAACAGCATTAGTTTAACTCCGATAAATAAGCTTGAAAAAATTGATTAATTCAAATAATTTACAGCTGGTATATATTCATTTTGTCATTCTCTATCCCGCGGTAGGGGTTGCAATCTCGTATCCTGGGATCCAGAAAAGTCGGGATTTTGTAAGCGAGCTCCTATCCCGGGTCTTCACTCTACCAACCGCGAATCTCAGGAAATCGCAGGTTGAAAGTGCATAAGTCGAAAATTGCAGATTGTACCATGTTTCTCTCAACGCCACTGTGCTATTTTTGCTTAGATCGGAATATGCTTCAGGTTTTGTCAATCCCGATACTCTATCTGTAAGAACTTCCGTAAGCAATTCCGAGTTGCTGCTAATCCCGCATACCATGATGCCATTTTATTAATGCACATTCATGCTTTGTAATGGCATGCTTACAGAAGCCATACCTCTATGATTTGGGGTAAATCCAACTTGGTTGACGATTCAAAGGACGTTATCACACGGAGTCATGATCATCAGATGTCTGATAGCATAATTTACCCTTATTCTTCACGGTCTCCTTGGCACGGTGGTTACGTGCTTGGCCTAACGATCTCTCGGTCCAGAGGTCGAGTCCCTAGAGTGTCATCTGAAGTCGGCAGGAAGGGCATCCGAACTAAAAGTATCTCAGCGCTCCAGATTGAAGTCTAACAATGTCAGCACCGTCTAATCCACGAGAATGGGGGAGCAGTGACGTTAAAGCTGATTCATTCTAAACGAACGGATATTTTTGGCTGAAAATGGGTAGGATCTTACGATATGATGCATGATTTTAGCTGAGGAAAATTCACATCCAAAGTCATTTCTTGAATTGCGTTTGTTACAGTGACATCTTATCTTTCAGATGGGATTGGACAGAAGCAGACGACTCTCTCACTCTGATTCTCCGATATCCAGCGGAAGTGCCTCATTCTAATTATGCAACGATTTCTATAACAGACAGGAGGATCAAGATACACACAACTGTGCCTCCCAATGTCCACTGCTTCTACTTCAGTAAGTCAGACGCATAATCATTAAATCTTGTCGGTCGACGGACATTTTCTTTGAAGTCTAATGATTCTCATTAGGTAAATGAGAATACAATGTAAAGATCTGACAGGAACTTTTCGCAACACAATCAGAAATGAATAGCTTCTCATGTGAGCGCATCAACTAGTTTTGTGTTTTTGAAAAATTTATCACGAGTGCGATTACTTGACGAATGGTGTACACTGCTGTCTTGATATTTCGCAGATAGAAGAGTGAATCGCATTATGTGCGAATGCATCCATTATACTTGCCAAGGTAATGTGAAAAGATTTTCGTTGATAAAGGCAAAAAAGTAACTCCCCTTTGTTTTATGGTCGAATTTCTTTTAGATAAAGTTAGTGCAAATCAGACAGTATTTCCCTTGAATGGTCGATAGAACTAGGTGGATCTTGGATACAGGTAGAGAACTTGGTCCACCTATTTCTATCAACTATTGAAGGCGCGGAACGCCGAAGTACTGCCTGATTTGCACTAACTTGATCTAATAGAAATTCGACCGTAAAACAAAGGGAGTTACTTCTTCTGCTTTTATCTATATGAATATGATCTCCCGTCATTCGGTCAAATACATGTATGTGAAAAGATTTTGCAGAAATATCAAGATGTTGTAGATAACTATTCTGTCTCTATCCTCACCTGGCTCTGATGAGACCCATGTAGACCGCTTCAACAGGCAACATCGTTAAAGTCATTTTGGTGAATGGAGTATTGTATAGGGCCGTCATAGGTGTACAGTCTGTGGCCCGCGACCGATGATTGGAAGTGGCTCGCCGGAAATTTATTCCCAATGTGGCGACCCTGGTCCTTTATTTTCAGACGTCGTCTTATAATTACATCGGTTGTAGATTTTATCACTGTAGATATTGGTCACCAAGATTTAAATTTCAAAAAAATTTCGAAATTGAAAATATCTACAAAGAGTTTAGGATGTAGAACATGGTGCGTTTACTCCATTGGTATTTGGCACAAATGGAGGGTCAGATAAAGAGGCCGACAATTTTTGAAGACACTTGCCCTTTCTGTGTTTGTATACGTGCTTGTAAATATTTGAGAATAAAGTTTGTTGCTATGATTGAAATTTCACGTGCCCTTTCTTCAATATGGTGTACCAATGTTTCACGAAGCATCAGCTTAATGATAATTTTCCCACAATCGGTGTTGTTTTAGCCTCCATGCTCGGCTAACTATTTTGTTTACAACTTATCTGCACGTGCTTAGCAGACTTCTGAACATCATGGACATTGATAACCTGAAGATAACCTCGTCCGCGCCAAAAGATGACATTCATTGTCAACAAAATCTTAATTCAACGATCAAAAGAACAAAATTATACAATGAAATCCGGCATGCTCACAAGAAGAATGCTCAAGGAATGCCCTTTCTACTCTATCCTGATTCATTATTGTAACCCTCATTTGTTGCACATGTATTGTCATTGGGCGGGCACCATTGAATTACATTTAAGCCCATGAAGACCGAACGATTCCGAAGAGGCCAAGACACGGTGTCTTTTGCAAACTCTCTTTTGTGACCTTTCCCTGCTTGGCCTTACCCCGAACTCAACATGTTTGTGTCCCTCGGCTCTGTTTGGCCAGCGTGTGTGCGCAAGTTAATGATGTACATGTACATGCATGTAATCTCGCGTCAATCAAAAAGTTTAAAAGCACAAGATTTATGCCAACATGTTTCACCACTTCAGTGGCTTCTCAAGGCGTCAATGTATTTAAGCCCAGATTTCTTCCTGTTTGTAGATGTCTAGAGATTCTTTTCCAAATTCGACTGACCCGATAGCGATCATGCAAATGAATGAACTAATTTATTGAACAATTTCTTTGAAATTTAAATTATCTTGATGCTCCTCAGCTATGGAAATTTCACTTCAACACCAATTCTTACAGGACGTAACAGTGCCTGTTTTTATTCTCAGCTGGTTCCCATTGAATCAGTGGTTCAGCACCTTGCCAATAATTTTTGACCATTACAAATATAAATTAAGTAAAAACAAGAGAACCCTGTTTTAAGCATGCACTTTTTGTCATGGAAAATGGATTTATAAAGAAGCCATTACCTTTGCATCTGGCCTTTTCCCAAAATAACTGCCTAAACAATGCGAAAGAAACAGAAACAGGATAAAGCAATAAAGACCTCACTCAGGTAGAAAAACAACAAACAAAGAAATTCTCTTCGAACATACATTGGGCGTCGATTATTTAATTTCAAGAGCCTCAATAACACGCAGACTTTCTGACAACTGAGAGGCATTGATACTTTTAACTAAACAGCTCACTAGAATTGGACGGGAAGACGTGAATACACCTATGAGTGTCGATTAATGACTCTTTCAGAGATAGTAGGTTGAACGTGGGAAACATTATACTAAGCGCATCATTGGTTCGCAATTCGGAATGCCTAGACCCTCCTGTAATGATAAGAAAAAGACAATGACAGTCTGGAGCGTAAGATGCGGCATTTGACTCAAATTTTCATCATTAATCGTGTGATGCCAGTGGGAAACCGCAACTATGCACTGCGCGATTCAGGAAATTCCTTCGCGATGCCTCCGTCTTGTCTGAATTAACAAAGGCCGCACAGGAAAACAATCGGACAACTAGAAGGACATCGACATACTGTTTTACAGACTTCTGTCCGGTGATGTTAATTATTCTAACTTGTGGTTTGTTGTTAAGCTATTTCTTCTACTGAGGCGTGGCCAGGCGAGCATCGAACGAAGCTTTTCGTTGAACAAAGTGACGTCGAAGGTGTACCTTCTCCCTGAGGATTTGATCTCTCGTCGGATTATCAGAGAAATATTAAATAGCTGGGGGATAAATATCTTTAATGAGCATGCTCGGAAAGAGCAATATTCTGTCCACTCTGATGCACTTTACATCCATCTTCCCATGTGATAGATGAATATGTTTTTGTCATGTCTATTTAATCTGTAGACTCTCCATCCTTCTGATCCGAATACTATTTCTATCTTAGAGGCAGAGCCAGCTTGATAAGAATTTCAAACTTGTTGTTGTGGTTGTTGATTTCCACCACGCGAGCCGAGGCTCTTGAGCGCTGGCCTATACGACCAGTTCTGCTCATCAGCACTGGCCTATCTGACTTGTTCTTCTCAAAAATTCCAATATTGCTGTTGCTGTCATGCTATCGAGACTTGGAATGGAATTATTGAATGATTTTAAGCGCTGTTGGTGTCATCTCGGATATTCGATAAGATGATGGAGGATGGTTTCTTCCTCGGCATCGCAATCGGGACAGCTGGGGTCGTTTGTCTTCGCGATTCGATGTTGATAGCCACGGACTACCGTTGTGTGGAGGGATCTTATTTGAGCAAGACGTGTGCGTTCATATCTGGATAGCTTCTTTTCCGCTTCCTTGTCAATTTCCAATTCTCATAACGATGATCTGTTTTTTCTTTGATGTTGTTCTCTCTCATTTTCTTCATTAGTACCGTTTCTACCACCTCTAGGCTAATTTGTTCGTCACTTTGGTGAAGTTTTGTTGCCGTCTTTGACAGAACATCTGCCTCTTCATTGCCATCGAGTCCGACGTGTCCGGGTATCTATTGTATTATTATATTGCTTCCCCGTTCGATCAGTTTAAGTAGGGGTTCGACCAAATTTGATATCCAGTGTTATCTTTTTGTGCTAAGTGACCTCCTGCGATTCTTTACACTACCCCCTGATTGTCCAGCACGAATGCTAAAGTTTTGCCATGGATGTTTTCATTATGTAAACTTGATGTGGCTTCCTGAAGGGATTTCATTTCTGCAGTGTCACTGCTGCAGGAAATGCCAGCAGGATGTTTGCATTGCATGTCTGTATTTCCTCTCTGTTTGATTGTTATTCCACAACCTCCGCTGGTGACTCCTCCGCAACTGATCTATCGGTCCATGCGATAGAGTCGGATTTTCGTATGTTGCTTTTTTCGAGAGCCTTTTCTTCAATTAAATTCCACGCCCAGGAGTCTGGGAATATCATTGCGATTGATGGTCTTTCTATTGATTTTTAGAATGCAATCATATTTTGCCTCTTTATTCCATGGTGTGAAGAGTACATATTGTTTTATCCTCGTTGATGGCATCGAGAACCTTTTTGCATTGTCCTGCTGCATTTCTTGGTGTCACAATCTTGCACCCACAGAGCTAGATGATCGGCATAGAGACTGATGTGCTAGGTAAGTATTTACCGATATCATTTATGAAGAGGATGAATAGAGTTGGCGACAACACTCCTCCTTGAGGGACTCCTTCGTCAATAGTCTTCTTTTTATTGAGAATGCCATTCATTTTTGCCCTCTGCGGAACGACCGGTAATGAAGTTGTTGATTCATCTTATCATGCACGTGGGTAGGTTATGGTCAATAAGCTTTCGGATTACACCTTTTCGGTATACAGTATCGAAAGCTTTCGAGAAGTCTATCAGTCTCAACAGGGTGCGTTTTCCTTGGGGTTTGTTGTTGAATCCTTGACTCACTTCCTGATGTTCTTATAATTTGGGCTTCTGTACACCTGTTCGTCCTGAATCCGGCCTGCTCTGGTCTGAGTATCTTTTTTTCTTCCATTATATGATTCATTCTCCTGAGAACCAGTCTGTCGGCCAGTTTAGAAACGCAGCTGTTGAGGTTAATCGGTCGATATCTGCTTGACTGATCCGTCGGTTTTCCTTTTTTCAACATCGGTTTAATGACTGGCTTCTTCCTCTCAGAGGGTAGTTGAACATCTGTTCAAGAATCATGTATCAACTCTAGAAGTCTGTTAATGCCACTTTCTGACAGGTTCTTGACCATTTCATTTGATATGCAGTTGTTTCCTTCCGTTTTACCTGTTGGGAGTATTTTGATGGCATATTTGAGTTCTTGTTGCGTAAAATGGGAGCATGGCCCTCTTTTCATTTTGTCACAAGAGTTGCATTTCTGTTTTAGATCCACATATGTGCTACGTTTGATTCTTTTTGTCTTATTACGGTTGGAGTTATCTTTCGGTTGTTTTCCTTGGCATAGTGTTGAATTAATATATTGGCTTTTTTTCGGTCTTGGTGAATCCTTGTATATCCTTGGTCATCATTACTGGGTTCTCTTTAGTGCACATCTTACCTTGCAACCCGTCGATGACTCTCCAGACATGAGTTTCGTTTGTTCTTAGACTGATGTGCGACACTGCTTCTTGCCATGTCTTTTGTTTCTCTTCATGGTCATACGAGTATCTTTCGCGACCTTGTTCCACTCTGCCTTCTTGCTTGGATCTTTTTCTGCTTCCTTCCTAATATTTTGTCTGTTTTTGACTGCTTCAGCACACTTCTCATTCCACTAGATTTTACCTGGTCCATTTCTTTTGTACTGTAGTATTTCGGGTTTTGTGCTCTTAATGCCATCTGCGTTCCACTGAGGTATGTCAAGTATATTCCAGTCTGCCTGCTTTCTTTGTTTTCAGTGGTTATTGGGTCCTGAATCATTTTCGACATCACTATCATTTGTAAGGCCTCTTGTCCATCGCGATTTAGGGTATTTATTACTTTTGGTTATTTCCCCAAAAGCGCCAACATGCGCGTCATTGTCATCATTGTTAGCAATGAAAACAACAGCGTCATTGTTTTCATTGAGAAGAAGTGTTGTCTACTCTGCATCACATTAGTATTGAGCATACCTCTGAGACGCTCGCACCCACCAGACCTTTTGGACTCTTTACGAAGGTTAGGTCCATGGAGTTTACTGAGAGCGATCATGTTTTAGTGTTGTCAGCGGGGTTTCTTAATCCGTTTTACGAGTATGCCACCGACCATAAGTGAATGCACAGGAGGCAAATACCACCAACCAGAGCCTGCTAGTAGGGCTGGGTTAAGGCTATTTTTGCCATTTACCCCGGTTCGCCAGGGTCCAGAACACGTCGCAATCGAGGCTCATTACCCTGAGCCATTCATCTCTTCGGCTTGCTTCAACACCTTGGGCGTGGGGACTTTTTTTAAGAAGTCATCTCTAGCCTTTGACTTAAAAGTCATACCCTGCAAGGCAGCAGGGAAATTTGCAGTTTCTTTCTCTTTGCCATCTCTAGGTTTATTAAAATGCGGCCTGTTACACTAAGAGTATTCTATGAGTTACACTAAACTACAAAAAGAAAAGAATATGAAAAAGGAAGACCGGATGGGCGTTAATACGGTCTGTCGAGTTCATCTGCCCTTTAACAGGTCTTCTTTTGGTCCTGGTGGTTGTTCAATCACCCTCCTCACGAGCTGACTCCACGTGGGGGAGCCGGTTTAGTCGCGGACCATGAAAAGGTAATATTGGATACATGTTACCAGTAGCAGCAAGAATCCGACCTGACAGCCATTTCAAACTTACTTCAACATATGGGTCTGAATCACTGATCTGTACATAATACTGTACACTTCAAGACTCACTATCTCTTTCTTCTTAAATCTTTTAAAGACCGACAATGCAAGACGTAATTTTTCCGTTATTTTGAAAGTCGGCAATTTTCCGTCAATTCCTTAATCGAACATAACGAACGCTGCTACGAAGTGCTTTTCAAATAATGTTTGCTTTCTATTAGAGAATGACTTAAAATTTAAATTAGTTCACTTATTTCTAATTGGGTCACATTGCTGAAAGTATGCTACACAAATCGAGAACTAAATGGAAAATAGTATGACATTTCCGATTGTTCTTAATGTTTGAAGGTGAGAATTTGTTTAGGGAACGCTAAGAACTTCTTGTTGATAGAAACATAATCTGCTGTTTATTTCTTTGCGAAACTGTGATTCAATATCTCAGCGATTTCTGAAGACACAAATTCCGATGCTTCTGAATTTGCAGACAGTCAACTCAAAATGGCTGCAATTACTTCAATTCGTGCTGAAATTATCGAACTTCTGATATTTGCATCCTTCCTTTTTACCTTGCAATGTCTGATTTCCATTGCTAGAAAGATATCGAGAGGTAGCTATGATTTATATGATAAACGCAAACATTCAAGGAAATATTCATGCATCACTTGTTTAAGTTGCTAATTCAACTAAAATGCAAGTTGACTCTGGGTTGCTGTCTAGAAACCAAGTTCTTAAAGTACGATGAAGCTAGTGGTTGATTTAACATACAATTTCGGCGAATTGGACTCATCTCTTTTATATTTGTCATTAATTTTCAACGAACAGCTGGGTATAGGATTGGAAATATCTCAGCATTTGGCTATTCAAGCGCGTCGGTTTATTAGAAGTACATTTGGTAACAACTCGATAACATAGACCTGAACTCAAAGGGAGCCGAGAATCTCAACGCATTGGTTGAAGAGCAAAGACAACTTATTACAAGTGATGAGATGCTATGACCAGCTATTATGAAAAATATGAAGGATGATATACTGATTAGAGAGCGGGTTTTAGTCAAAAAAGCTGAGCAATTTGGGTAGAATTCTGATATTATTCCTCTACCTTGTTGTAGTATAGAATATTCTTCATCAAAATTTCACTTGAAAATTATGGGAATTGGTTTCTAAAATTTGTACTTTTTCACACATCGCCATCAACTTTGAAATTCAGGAGGCTTCGGACTATGGCGAACAATATTTCTGATAAACCTATGGTCTGAAGTATGAAAGAGAAAGTTATCGGCGTGATAAAAGCTGCTAGAATTCCAAGAAATGACACCCTTTTCGGCTATACTCGTACACTCACTTTTAGACATATCTTTGGCGACGACAATCAACAGAAGTAGAATCCTGCTCTGATTACATCTTTCGTTCAATCAAAAGACTGGATAGATGAAGCAAGAGGCACAGTCTGTACATGAAACATAATTGCTATTTGCTGGAAATCTGCTTCATTGACTCAGATTGATTTGAATATCCACTCTTTTTCTTCTGTTGATCGGTTGGTATGCTCATCATTCATAACCAATTAAATTGTAATATTGATAATTATATTTCATACTTTATTCCCCATTTCCCTTTCCCACCCAATGTGTGGAGCAGAGAATGATTTTGAACTCATACCTGATTTACATAGAATACTTTGTTGGGGTCGCCTTAACCGAGTCATGTTGATTGAAAGCACTCAGTCGTTCTCTTTTTAACATAGACTAGTCCAAGCCAGTTCTACTATCGTCTGCTGGAGGACCATTCCCTTCATGCACCTCGTTTGAAGAAAAACATTTCCCTACATTTCCTTCTAAATAAGCAATTGTATTGCGTTGTGATTGTAGTTGTCATTTTGTAATTTTCATCAAATTCCATATTCAATGTAGGACATCTTTTCATGATGTACTCGTACGATAAGTATTACCGAATAATAGTCTCGAGTTCTCACTTGCATATAGAGCATCAGGTCCTTAAATGAAATATATGCAAGAAAGTAGTTCTCTGAACCATATTCTAAATTTGAAAAAGAAAGATGAAACCCAGCAGGTACTTGATGCTGTTATCATAAATAGCCCGATTTTCAAGGTTGTATCTATATGCCTGTCAATGGCATCTTTCCATCTGTCACGGGAAGGCGAGAGCCAAACATTCTTCACATGTAATAGTCAGTACATGCATAATTGCATAACAAGTCCTTTCTGACTATCTTTCTTCTGCCAAACCATTGATGAATATGTAAGTGTCATAAACTTACCACTTAAAATGGAATAAACCATGCCTTTATTAAATTGATAGCAGCACACGGGAGGTAATTTGATATAACCATTTTTCAAAATAATTGAACACTGCCTTTTTTCTTTAAAGCCGAAATGTAAATATATTCAGGTAAAATGACATGTACCCAACGTTTTGATCGTCTTGACCTTTATCAAGGGTTACACCAATGCGAAAAGAGAGTAATATAAGAATGTTGATCTTTACAATGCCACCAAAGATCAACATTCTAATATTACTCTCAGCCACGGTAGTAGGGTTCCTTCTCATGTAAATTCTAATCTCATTCGTGGTAGTTTCAAAATCATTAAAGATAGATGTTTTGAGAACAGTATGTTTAACGAATGCTCTACAACGCTAATCAACAGACTTCACAATAATGGTTATACTTCTGTTGAGAAGTATACTTCATATGACTCTTGCAAAAGTAAGGACAATCGAATGACAAGTTGGCTAATCTAAATATCGACTTTATTAGTGATTCCTGTACCAGGAAATTAGGCAGTATTGCTGACAAATACGATATCCGTCAGAGTTACGTGTGCACTATTGCTGATCAATACGATGTCCCTGTCAGAATTACGTGTAAACCAGGAAAATCTATTAACCATTTTATGAATACTGATACTTTCCATAACAATTTCGACTGTAATTGCAGTATTTGCGATGTTATGCCAGATATCTACTCCTGTAAGAGTAGATGTTGTATATTGTTTCAAGTGTAAAATCTGCAACGATAGCTAGAACGCAGTATACGTTATGGAGTTATGAAAAGTGCATTATCTCAACATATTCGATCTAAGCACAATAACGTTGCTATGACTATAAAAGATTTCCATGTGGAGATAATTGACCACCAAAATAATCCTGTCAGAACTAGAATTTCTGAAGCTAATTTCATCGATTGACTGAAACCAACTCTGAACCGTAAGCACGAACAATATTAAGGCAGTGAGCGGTCATTCAATTTGATACCTATATTCTATTTTGTTATTTAAAAGCTTGTTAAGCATCTTGTCTTTTCGCATTGGTGTAACCCTTTATAAAGGTCAATGCGACCGAAACGTTTTGTATATGTCATTTCACCTTAACATAGAAGTCAGAAGTCGGAAGCATTTATTTTTCAAAAATGAAAACACGATGATTACAAATTATGGATGAATACAGATTATGATGCACATGACAATATTTAAAATTTCGAGAATGAGACAATGAAATACTAGCTGAGATGAAATAAAATAATTAGTCAATCTGGAAGGAGAGGATCTGCAAATGTATAATTATTCATCATTTGATGCATCAATGTCTAATAATGGTCACGAGATATTAGTTGAATAACATAAACGGCAAAATGAAGTTAGTGTTATATCTAAATATCAAATATCAATTCCTTTTCTATTCGATTTGCAACGTATAATCATAATTATTTATTGAACATGAGGTCCGGAGCAGAAAAAAGGGTCTTGTTTATCATCATTATATATTTTAAAATAAATAAATGAATATCAAAGTCAAACTTACCTGTAATTCAGAGGAAAATCACGCGTTTTTAATCTTGCAAAATTGCATGTTGCTCCCGACCTCCTCGTTCAGCACGAAAATGATTTAGACTGATCGTCGATAATCTTTCTCAATACGATGCATGTGAATATTAATTACCTAACAAGTACCCTTCTGATTTCTTTATTGTTCTGATATCATTGGCCATTCTGATGTATTTCGTTAGCTGAAATAGATTACCTACATTTAGCTTCTGCATCATGTCATAGAGATCGTATTTAGAAGCATCAATACAGAACGGTATGAAACGTGTTCTGATATCATTGTATAAGGTGCATTCACAAATGAAATGAAATATTGTTTCCACCTTTTGTTCAGCGCATAAATTGCAGATTCGATCTTCATAAACAAATCTATTTTTATAACTGCCTATTCTTACTATTAAATCATGGTTTCCACATCAAATTTTAGCAAAGTTATGACATCTTTCTGATTGAAATTTGAGGGTTAAGTAGTTCTTCAGCTGACAATCAAATTGCGTTAATTCTATGAACGCGTTCGTCCATGCGAACGAATTCTTCACGACTAATCCATTCACATGTCCAAATTCTCTTAAATTTTTCGTTGTCTAATTGGCAAATTTGTTACCCTTGTTGTATTCAAGGTGCTTTTTAGTGTTGTGTGAGAGCCATAGACCCAGATATCTATATTCCTTTGCTATTTCAATTCGTCTGTTTTCGACGTTGAAGTCAATGTCAAGATAATCATGATCATATTTATCATTTTGAATCATTACTTTTGCTTTTTCATAATTAATTTTCAGTCCATTTTTCCGACAAAAGATGTGAACAATTTTGATTTGATCCATTAATCCAGTTTTATCGTTACTCATGTATATATATACAGGGTGGGCGGAAATTAGATGCTTAATAGAAAATGCCTCTATTTTTGGTGCTATTAGTCAGTTTTATCTACCTTTCCTGGAGAATGTGTACTACGTTAGGGAGTTATTATCGCCAAAGTTCCATTCGAAAATATGCTGTACTTTTTTATTATGGCCTTGTGAAAAAAAGTTCATTTTTTCGAGAAATACTTTTTATAAATTATTTATAAAATCGATATTCGTCATTAAAGAAAAAATAGATTCCATGTGAATACTTTATTCAAAGAAAGTGCACATACACACGAATTTGGTAACTCAAAACTCGATGTGTGATCCGCCTCTTTGGACGAGAGTCTGAAGACGTCGAGGGATAGCATCCACTGACTTAGACAAAAAATCCGGCGTCACCGAAGTAATGACCTGACGAATCCGGGCCTCCAGGTCGTCCAGTGTCTGCGGTTTTGTTCGATAGACCTCTTCTTTGGCCCAACCCCAAAGGAAGAAGTCACACGGCGTCAGATCAGGACTCCTAGCCGGCCACTCAAGTGGCCCTCGACGGCCTAGCCAGCGCCCAGGAAAATGCTCACTGAGTGCTCACGGACAGTCAGGGCAAAGTGTGGAGGAGCACCATTTCGCATGAAGATAACATCATGAATGTTGTTCCAAGTGCTGATAATCGGCCAGTCGTCGTTCTGCAACATCGCGAGGTACCGCTCGGCATTCATGGTGTTGCGCAGAAGTACCGGACCCACAATCCGATCCGCAGTCATGCCGCACCACACCGTCACACTTGGTCGTGCCTGCAGCTTCTCAGTGGTAACTCGAGGATCCTCTCCCGCCCAATAGTGACAATTGTGGCGGTTGACGAAGCCACCGACGTGGAACACGGTCTCGTCGCTCCAGATGATGTTGCGGAAAAGTCCGGGTCATTCCGCGTGCCAGGAGAGCATGGATTCCCCAAACTCCAGCCGAATGTCACAGTCTTCGGCAGAAAGCGATTGGCAGTAGTGTGGCTTCCACGCTCGCCATTCAAGCTCATTCTTCAGCACAGTTCGCACTGTGTAGCGGGACAGTCCACTTTCTCGAGCTCCCTGGCGGGTTGACTTTCCTGGGCTCCTTAAAAACATCTCCTCGACCATCTGCACAGATTCCAGCAAGTTGGATGTTGAGCAACGTCCGCTTCTGTGTGCATCTGCTACTGAGCCGGTCGTCATGAGCTTAGAATGACAGTTCTTGATTGTTCTGGTATCCACTTGAGCATGCGATCCATACACCGATCGCCAACATCTTTGTACGGCTATGACAGATTGCCACACTTCGTACCTAACCGCTAATTGTATACGCTCCGTCAACGTGTAGCGCTCAGCCATAACAAACGCACTGGTATGACAAAATCAATTCAATAGACTTTTGTTCTTAATAATTCGATTTGAAATCACTGCCTGGGTTTAAGTTGCAACCGTCGAAAGGGTTGTAAATGAATCGTCATCAATGCATAGTCATAAATGCACAGAACAAAAAATGGTGTGGATGATTAATCGATTAACTTAATCTTAAAGTCATCTATAAGAGAAAGTACAGCATATTTTCAAATGAAACTTTGGCGATAATAACTCCCTAACGTAGTACACATTCTCCAGGAAAGGTAGATAAAACTGACTAATAGCACCAAAAATAGAGGCGTTTTCTATTAAGCATCTAATTTCCGCCCCACCCTGTATATACATTTCGGCTTTAAAGAAAAAAGTGAGTGTTCAATTAATCTAAAAAATAGTTACATGTCTTCATTGTTTTTGTATTATTTTCATACACAGCCAAGCAAGCCATATTATGAATAAATGAAGATAAATTCCTAGGTAAAAATAATGTGAAATACAAGTTTCAATGGCAATACTGCGGACACTTATGGCTGATGAAAGCTGTTACTTTCATAATATGAAAGTATTTTGCCACTTGTATACATGCGATGCAACTTGGCATATGCCAGGCTTGACGCGGTACGAGATTTCTTCGTCCCATACCCATCCCATTCCCACAGGAATTTTAAAAATTCGAATTGTTTACAAGCTAATGTAAATCTTTCTTTGATCAGTGAGGCCGACTGAGAACCCTTATCAGCTAGGTTAGGCAACATTCTAAATCACTGTAGGCCCAGGCTTTCATGTGCACCTACTTTTCCTCGAAAACCCTACTTTTACCTGCATTTTGGATATTCTTTAATTAGTAGTAATTTTGATAATGAATTAAACGAAAAACTAGAAAACGAAGATGCAAATGATCGAAAATGTCAAGCGTCCCACCATCATCAAAGTACTCATCGAATCACCCTGAATCCCAGTATGCCTTACTTTTGTCATAAACTTTGCAACGAGGCGACCAGGTCTCTGAAGTCATTATCCAGACTTTGAGTGAAGAAGGACTCGAACTGCCTCTAAAACAGCTCATCAGTTTAGGCTCAGATGGTCCAAACATCAGCAAATCCTTTTGGAACAAGGTCAACGAGTACAAGAAGCAGATTGGTCTTAGAGACAGCATTCATACCCTGCAATCTTTATGTCATTCACAATTCCTTTTCGAGAAGGATTGAAGAAGTTCGGATAGGAAGCTGAACTATTTGTGTTGGATATGCTCCTCTACCTCAAGGCATCACCATGTCGAAAAGAAGATTTTTCGAAAAACGCAATTGAACATGGGCTTTGATGAAAAATCGATGTCGTTCGTTGACACTGATCCCAACCGTGAAACGGGTGCTACATATGAGGGGGCAATGGAGGAATATTTCCTGAGGATAATCCTGAAGAGGTTTGACAAAGCAAGACCGAGAAAAAGATTGGAATTCGATGAATGCTGGAGAAGAATTTGTCAGAAACTGAAGGACCCTTCAGTCAAGCTAAATTGCATTTATTGGCGATTTTTCATCCCTTTCTTACTCTTTATCAAAGAGAGTAGCTGATAATTCACATCTTCCATAAGCAGATATCGGAACTGACACGAGCTGACATGCTTCGGTTTCTGACAGTGGATGCGGTCGGGGATAGCAGAGGTCATCAGCTCTTGCATGTCGATTTGCAAGTCGAGGAGAATCAGTTGTCGAATGAAAAGATTGTTGTCGGAGAAGCAACAAGGAATGTCGCGTTGAAGGCGATGAAGCCGGATCAAATGATAGCTGCAATCGGTAAAATCCGAACAATGTTACCAGCGCATAACCGAATTTCTCACCAGCCGTCTTCCTCTACAGAACAGAATATTGAAAGATCTGGCCGTATTACATCCTCTAATACAACGGTCTGTTCTAGGAGTCGACTCAGCAACACGCCTTGCACGACAGATGTCATTCATTGATGATCGATGGATTGGCTGACGAATACAAGGCACAAGGAAATCCGGATAAGAGGTACAATGAAACCGAAACATCAGGCTACAAGCGAATCGATTATTTCTGGAATACTGTTTTGCAAGAGGAGAATGCTCTTGGGCTGCCACGGAACCGAATTCTCACCAAGTTTGTGCATGGCATTTTGTCTCTTGCACACGGTAACGCCGACGTTAAGAGAAGCCTATCTCAGAACAAAGCCACTGTTAAGCCACTGTGTGTTATTGTCAGATCAGTCAGCTAACGGTCTTAGCTTTGTGAAGGATGGTGTTGAAGTCATAGGCCAAGGAAATGTGCACCTCATGCCTCAGAAAAGGAAGAAATAGCGAAGAAAAAGTTCGAGGAAGAGCAAAAGAAAATAGAGAAACGACGGACACTGGAAGCTTTGGAGAACAGAAAAGTAACACTGGATAGCAGAGAAACCGGTGTAGTTGCCGCACAAACTGAGGCACAAAACGATCTGCGTTCATCAGAGAATCTGCACAACAAAGCGGAAAAACGCCTGAAAATCGAAGAACGTTTTGGAAGTTTGTGTCGTACAGGGACTGATGGAAGTAGCCAAGAAGGAACTGTCATCAGCTTCTCGGGAGACGTTAGAGAAAAGGCATGAAAAGATGTAAGAAATTAAGGCGAAACAATGAAAAGTTCTGGATAAATGTATCAATGCGAGAATAGGGATGCTGTTTTGATGTCAGCGTTTCTATTTTTTCAGCAATTTCAATTGATAATGGTTACATTGATATTTACATTTTTATGCGAGCACAATATAAAACACACGTCAAATTTGCTATGCCAGTGCATTTTCTCAAAACTGTTATTCCAAATCTGTGTATTTAGATTCAACATTTCAACAATTTTTATCTTCAGTACTGATTGACATTTTCAATTTGTTATACATTTCCTTAGTGTTTTAACTTGAATCATGTGTAGATAATTCAACATTTCAACAATTTTTGTGCTGGCTGACATTTCCAATCTGTTTAATGCATTTTCTTGTATCTTGAACTTGTATTTCTGTTTACGATGTTGATGCTTATGCCGATATTTTGTTATAATAATTATGAACTTATGAAAATTACCATAATTTTCTTTGTAAATGAGCTCATATTATTGTCATATCTATGAAAAACGTACAACAGAACTTTAACTACGAGCTTCTCACATTTGTATGGGAATTCCCGTCACTGAAATTGCTACTCCCATCCCATGGGAAATCCCGCTCTCACGGCAAGCCTGGCAGCATGTACTTTCACTGATTTCGCAATGCGACCTAGAAAATAGTTGGAAACTGCATGTAGATGTGGACAAAATTGCCACAAAATGTGGACAAGTACCGCACCATCTCGCTGATAGCGACTTTTAGCGAAACAGGACAAGTAACAGAATTGCGATTACGCATCATCATTTCTGATAGCAAAATGTTTACATTCCTGCTAGTGTACTAACATATTTGTCTTCAGCAGCGAATGAACATGTCTGATAGCAATTTTCTTAGCAGTGCTAGAGAGCACCATTAGTGACACCGCTATAAGACAAGATGCTGTAATAGATCCAAGTACAATGTGGAGATTGGAGTTTGACTCGGATTTTATGCGTCAGGAGTATTAACATGACAGAATCATTGCCTGAGAATTACCAGATGGTGATTTCTTTGATCGGTATCGGTTTACCAAGCCCATTGTTTATGATTTGATTGAAAAGTTCAAACCAACCCTTCAAAGAAGACGGAGAAGATCTTCCGATTTGAGTGTGTAAATACAAATCTTGTGTGCTTTGCCCATCATCAATAGTAACTGTACTTCTACTGAAAATCCAGTTCAAATACCACGAGACGTCTTCAAGGTCGTTAAATGATATCATGATGACATCAAGAAACGTCATCCTGACGAAAGTCGTGATGTATGCCACTGATTCTTCACTATCAGCCATAGAAATTGACAACAATAAAACCTCTAGAATGGAAATTAAGCTTCATGCAATGCACAATAATGGCACATAAATCGCACGCATTTTCACTTAGATGCACCTGCCAACGTCTGTATCATTGGGTTAGAATCAGTCACATGAGTAAATCGAAGCCTTTAATTGGTTCTTCATGCCCCAACTTAGTTCCCTCGGATGGGCCGCGACCTTGAGTCAATTTCCATTCTAGCAAACTTCAGATAAACAGTTTATTTCTATGCTATCAGCAGTGTCCACTATCAGGTATGTTTATCAGGGATGTCCATGCGTTCATTTGCAAGACCCCTTATAGCAGCTATCTGATAGTGACTATAAGTCGTTGGTGCGGTACCCCCAGGACATCATTGGTGACAGTCTCTGTTTTGTGAGTGCATAACTTCTCAATTTTCTGAGATTTCAGTGCTGACAAAAGGTCTCTGAACTTAAGGTAACCCTATTTTACCTAACGACAACTCTAATCACCAACCTTCGCTTCAGTGCATTCATAAGTTAAAGTTAATCCTGATTCTCTTTCAAATTACTGATAGAGAATTATGTTCTCATCAGCTGCATAAAACGCTTTCAGAAATGATCAAAGCACAGAATTAGATTGTTTAAGCGCATCACTTTGCTAGAAGTACAAACTGATTCAAAACAATGGCACATGCAGAAACTGACTAAGTGCAGCGTTTCCAAAAGTGAGCGCGCAGCGCGCAGCTGCGCGGTTTTGCCGATTTCTTCGCGGAATCGCGGAGAATTGAGAAGCTGCGCGGAATTTTGATGTCACAATCTTTTTTCAGTTTTAAGTATGTTTTGAATCTTAGTGTGGTGTTTTTCACAGAAATCATTTCAAATTAGACATTGTTCACCTAATGTACAGCTTCTGTAGTACATTTGATAGAGTACATTTTTTCTTAGATAAAATAAAAGAAATGTACAAATTTTCGTGGACTTATCAGGTCCGCTTCATCAGGTTGCAGTGGTAAAAATGAAGTCAAACCAAAAGAGAGAACGATATACGTGCGTATATTAGGTAAATACATTTCCAATCGGTTCATCGCACTTTGATGCTGTGTATGGAAGGTCTCAGCGAATAATCGCGGGCGCCACTTCGTTTGCCTTGTGATGACGTGCGCCCTCGACTAATCAATAGCGTGATTCATCTCGATCGAATGCTCTGCAAGGGCTAATTTCTGCAGTTGAAAAAGAAAAAAAGCTTCTGCAGCATTATTTCAATAATAGATGGGAACCAAATTAGGATAATTTAGCTTTTCTACTCATAAGATTGTAAAATGACTGCGAATCAAGATACATTTGCCCTTCTGCGTGAAAACGTACTTATGCTTAAAACTTGCTTCAAATCACGCTTTGTTTGACTCTGCATCATATTAAGCCCACCTAGTGCTGGGGAGAATAAGTAAACCACTCAAGTACCATAAGTATCACTTCTGGCCCTTCAGATGGTCCATTTTTTCTACACCGCACTGTAAATAGATTCTATTGTTTTTTCGTTTTGAATGTGAGCTGTCGCGTGAAAATCATTATTTTGCATGTTTTTGAGAAACTTTACAGTGGAATCATCTCATCACCTCATCATATTCCTATATCAGATCAATCGACAGCGGCAGGAATTCCTGTAGCACTTGGACACTCGGCACCCAGGAGCTTCTATGCAAAGGATGTTCTGTTGTGTAATGTTGTACTCTGTTTCTCTGATGAAGTTGATGAAATGCAAAAGGGAAGGCCAGATGACCTCAGAGAAGGCCTCAGATGACCGCAGATGGATCTACACAAGTCAAAACATGCTATCTGAAGCAAAAGGAAAAGGAGCGCATTGAAGCAGAAAAAAAGAAAGAGGAAGATCTGAAAGCCAGGGAGAGAGATGGAAAGAGAAAGAGTCAGGCAAGAAAAGGAATCCACAGAGAAACTCGCCGAGAGTAAGCGGAAAACAAGAGGCTTATGCTAGAAGCACAGTCGATAACAGATGCAGCTCCCGTGTCATCGAAAAAAGATGAGTCCAAAAGAAAGTTGAAGAGAACTTTGCCTTCGACCGAACCACTGATGGATGCGAGGCGTCATAGACAATGATAAGACACTTGGTGCTGACTATTTTCTCGTCATCCTCAATTCAAGTTGTTACAAATTCAGTAGATGAATACAATTTTTCTTAAAAAAGATTTATTTTTCTGTCAATATGTACATCTACATTCAGATAAGCTATATGTCCTTCACACTCAGTTACCGTGAAATGTAGTAAAACGTGGACCATGAGGCCACTTTTGAATTTTTTTGCAATAATTATCATGAAGACCTTTTGTTGTAGTCACATTCACATGCCACTTGACTCGACAGATATTGGTACCGGAATAGTTTCTTGTTCATTTTGTTTTGTGGAGTCTTTGATTATTACTGAAAATACAGTACCTATTACACTACGCTTTGTACCGGTATACCTACTAGTACTACTAGTTACAATATGTTGACCCTATTGATAGAAACAGTTATAGTGACCCAATCAGATTCCATCGAAAGTCTACTTAAGATTGAAAGTAAAAGTTGCACATCACTATGTAGGATTCATTTTTGAATAGGCAAGAAAATGAAATCCAGAAAATCACAAATATGGTCTTAAAACTGCAATGTAAAGGGGGTTAGGGTCCATCTGCGCGGATTTACTTGGCCTGCGCGGATTCTCAGAGATTTTACTTTGGAAACGCTGTAAGTGGGCAAAAAGAAATTTTTAATACCTTTGAGATTGGAGAAATAGTCGTGTGTCGATTGCGGATTGCCGTGAATTCCTTCAAAATGCTCCGATCCTCACGATTCCTTTAGATTCGAAGAATTCAGATCATTGCGCAAAAGTTTTCTCGATAATGTTCGGCCCACCGATCATTATTAAAAAAAGTTACTAGGCGCACAAAAGACGTTCACAAACCTCTTTTTAGAACTTGACATCGAGTGTGTCTCTTTGCTGTTTGATCCGGTTGATAACAGCTACTGAAACTTCACACAATTTGGCGTGTTTAGTGTTGAACTGGCTGCTCATTGTTCGATTGTTATGGTATTGCGCCGCAGCAGATTGCGCCATTTCTTTTACGTTACATGTCCCAATGTTTTCTTTGTAGTCAATTAGAAGAAGAGACGACCGGTCTAATTCTGTGGATCAAAGTCAACAAGATGTCTATGATCGATATTGTATTCGCTGATGTCTCTTATCTCATCAGCGATAATTAATTGTTCTTTTTTTGTTTCGTTTCCGTAAGCCATCTACGCGTATTGTTGGGTGTGGCATCAGCGATAATTAATTGTTCTTTTTTTGTTTCGTTTCCGTAAGCCATCTACGCGTATTGTTGGGTGTGGCATCACGACGTTCTTGCTCAATTTATAAAATTATCGACGAATTGCTAATTTCCCTTAAGGTTGTTTGCATGGTACATAATATAAGAAATGTGTGCTTGAGTATCTGTGAATAATTTTAAGCGGAATATCTAAATTCCGATCACAAATGAAATTCGTTATGAAAATTGTATCATCCACCATAAGATGAGATAATTTGGGCAAACATTAATTCAGATTTTGAAATGCACATTTTCAAAAAAACACAGATTTCAGAATGCCACTTCGCATGGGAATATAGATCAAATGAGATTTAGAAATGTTCACAGCTCAGTCTTCCTTGGTAGGCGTAGAAAGTGAGTCTCGTCCTACAAGACTAGTCAGTGAAGCTCGTAAAGTTACAAGCAGGGTACGGTGCAATAGAAAAGCAAGCTGATGGATTAAAGAACATGATGCGTTCATTTATGCTGTCTTTGCCTTGTGGTTTGTTTAACGTGGTCATCCCCTATGTATGATTCATGACGAATGACACAGAATTGAATGAAAATCACTGCATATCACAATACACTTAGCGCGTGCATTTCTTACGAGATGATAACAGTATTTGATTTTAATCATAGCGGGAACTGCAACAGTATACCCTGTAGTTAAGAATCGGTTGCTCAGATGCGGATAAACCGTAGTCTTAACAGCAGCAAATGAATCACTGAATACACAAATTATCAAAGCTCGTGTTCAAAAAAATTAACGTCACAACTTCGACATCAAAATGGTAATTCAAATTTTCGTTCTATGCACAAACCATTGTACATGCAAGCATTTCCAATTGTGAATTCTTGATGGTGTGTTCTGACTCGCTTACATTGGTACTATAACAATCAATTCTACATTTTGGATTCTAAAGCTTTACGATCACTTGATGTTTAAAACTAATATCGAAATTTATTAGTAACTGATGCTGGGGTGCATGTGCTGACAAGTCGAATTTGAAATCAACATGAAGAAATTACTTGATTAAATGAATTAATGCAATTTAAAGTAGGATAAGATAAATGTATATTTCTTGAAACGAAAAACATGTATAACATTATAAAATTACAAAGTGAGTACATATCAACATATTGTTGTTTTCAATCAACTAGTTGAAATTGGCATTTGTGAACAATCAATTAACTGCAATTGAAATGCTATTCAATCAATTAATTAATGCTGCAATCTATTAATTGAAATTGGAGCTACTGAGCAATTAATTAATTGATATCAATTATTTTTTCATGATCCCTGATATTGTATTCATTGACATTTATTGGAAATGCTGATTTCATCGAATGTACGAAGAGAATTGAATAGATTCCACTCTTCTATAATATTCGAAGCAGCAGGAATGAAGCGCAGAAATTGTTGATGTGAAAATAGGTAATTCTTTGAGTGGACCTCAATTAAGATCATTATAATGCCGGCTGTATATCTACTTTGATATCGTGTCATTTCATGTTGCAGATCTGCAGTCAGGATTGCAGTGGAAGAATGATGAACTGCCGAAGGCTGATGGGAAGGAATGTCGATTGAAGTTGCATAAAACTAAACCTGGATCCCGCGTCGCCACGGTTGGTCAGGTCATCCGCGACGACTGGAAACCGATAAAAAATATTCGTAAGTTGATCCGTCAGAGCACATTTCTAATTTATTTAGTCATTCACAGAAGTGTGCAAATAATTGTGTCATTGCTTGATGCGCAGTCCTGTTGCAGGTTCGGCGTTCGAAATATGGGGATGATTTATGTATTATTACATAGCAAATTAATGATTACAAAGCAGAACATATTTTTTACCAGTAACCTGGCTTATACTGGCAAATGAGGGGGTGCTTGCAGCATGTCCTCTGACGTCAACATTATTGGTTCAAATCATATTTGGTTCGCATGTTTCTTCAACTAGCCGGTGATTGGCATCACTGGAATTTTTATATTTAAATAACTCCGTCATTTTTAATGATCTGCTAGTGCTCGTCTGTTCCTGTATATGCCTGGTGTTCGATACATTTCTCATCGTCTGTGCATCAATGGCATGTTATGAGCACTTGCTTCGAAATGTTTGTTGACGATTTAGGCGGTGTAATCATTCAGGAAGTTGTCATCTTTACGTAAAATTCGATAATATGTGTCGAAATGAATTTGCGTCTTTGCATAGGAAATCTCGTTCCAATGATTGCCTGTAGGCATGCATAATTGATAGGACTAATGTTCTGATAATTGAAGCGAATCATCTGGAATAGTAGAGTGTGAGAGAGAACAAGAAATTACTTCTGAAAATCATTTCACTCGGCAAAAGTTGTCAATTTCCGTGGAATATTTCAGTGCAGGAAATGTTCCAGCTCATGACACAATCGGGCGCATATTCCCTGATGACCAAGTCAATTAATCCTCTCACTGACAACTAACAGAAGTGAGTTCAGCAATGCTTGTGTTTTAAATGTGCCTTTCACGTCTCTATACTCTCCAATTTGAAGTTGCTAACTTGATTAAAGCTAATTTCTTAGTTTTGCGATGTTTCCCAAAGGATTTTATCTTCAGTTACCAATGGAGCTGAATACACTGGTTGGCAACTTCTCAGTATAGAATCTACAGCATGAAGAATAAATACTCGTCAGAATTATTATTCCGGATGTCGTGTCACATGGAAATCTCTGGCAGTAATAATAGAATTTTAGAATATGGCATATTTACGAAAGGTGGTTATGAAGAAGAGCGTCAGTGAAAAGAGGCTTTGTTGTCACTTCTCCCCACTGAGAGCTTGGACGGTGCTGACAAAGTCAGACTTCGGAATGGAACGTTGTGATAATTTAGGTTCTGTTGGCCTTTCTGACGACTTTCATTGAAACTCGGCTCAAGTGAAACTGGCTCGACCACTCGACCAGAGGATCACAAGGCCATGCACGTAGCCACTGTGCCACGATAACGGGGAACAGAGGAAAGCTTTATCGTCAGTATTCTCTCACTCTGGACATCGACGGCGTTGACGTAGTCAGACTTCAGATTAAGCGTTGTGATGCGCTAAGTCCGACTGACGTCACTTCAGACTGCAAAGAAAAGATCATTTAAAGGTTACATCACGAGCGATTACACGAGCGCGAAGCGCGAGTTTCATCGATAGTTCTGTAACTGAATTGTCGCTACCACAGAATTAGACAGGTCGTCTCTTCTTCTGTTTGACTTGAAGGGAAGCACTGGAACATGAAACGTTAATGAAATGGCACAATCTCCTGACTAAACATCATAGCAATCGAACAATGAGCAGCCAGTTCAACATTAAACACGCCAAATTGTGCAGAGTTTCAGTGACTGTTATCAACCGGATCACACAGCCAAGAGACACAGACGATGTCAAGTTCTACAGGGAAGTTTGTGAACGTTTTTTCATGCGCCTGCTAACTTTTTTTAAAATGATCGGAGGGCCCAACATTATCGAGAAAACTTTTGCGCAATGATCTGAACTCCAGCAAAGTGATGCGATTAAACAATCTAATTCTGTGGTCGCCACAGTTTTCTGCCAAACTGACATTACTTCCTCGATGTATGAGTTTTATGAATCATGGATATCGGACCGCGTGACCATTGATTTCTGAAACCGTTTCTGAGCTATCGACAGACAGTCATTGTCTAATTGGTTTGTCGGTTTGTCATAGACTCATAACGCTCAATTTCTACCCAAGATTGCTGCATTCAGACAGAAATCCATGACTTAGGTTGGAAGCATTGTCTGTCTCTCTGTTGTGTTTTCTCCTCTTTTTGTTGCTAGCTTCATGATTAACTTTCAGTTTCTATTGCTATGATAGAGATAATGTCTTTCTTTTTTTTCTATTTCGACATCGCAATCTAAGAGCTTTTCTGCTTGGATATCAGCAGTTCAGACGGATCTTGTAATCTTTGAAATGTTCATCTTAGTGTATATGTATCAAGGAAGAAAGCTAAAAGACCTCTGTGTTTGAAACTCATTCATTTTTGAATCTAATGGTTGAATTGTTAAGGTAGAGTTTACAATTACATAGAAATCGATTCAATGTGCTGCATCACACTTGCAAAGAGGTCGCACCAGTCATACCTGTCAGTCTCACAACTGTGGATGCAAGTGAATTAGAACACGCTGGACTGTGACTTCTTACACCGTTACTGTGCAAAAAGTGGACGCTACTGTGCGACAATTTTACTCCAATAATCGTCGGCTGAGATTTCAATGCCCGGTGGCTGTTAGAGATCGGCTATTATTCAATTCTGATGTTTTTAAGCTTCATGATCACTGCAGCGAATGAATGATATGAGATAGCATTTAGAAAATATTTTCATCGAAGTTGTCTCTCTTCATACCAAGCAATATTGCTTTCCTTAATACGAAATATTGCTAAATTCTATCTTCCGAACTTTTATTGATGTTCACTGTTTAATTTCAATTCGTAAAATCTTTCTAATCTTTTTGATTCTTAATTTCTTATTTTATCAACACACTTTCAATCAAGTTGTGAATACAAGAAACAAGATATCAAGATTTTTTAAAAATTCAAATGATAAAGATAAAAGTTCCATGTTTCAAGGAACCGACATGATGATCACTTTCACATACGGCGTAAACAGCAATCCATGAAATAATTAGCTGAATTTAGATTCTGGCTTTTCATCAAACTGAAAAGAAATTTTCTCAGTCTTCGATAGCTGGTGGTAACTACTCGATACACTTGCATTAATTCCCTTTTGATTTTATCACAAATTATTCAAAAGATGGAGATAGTAATTTGAGGAAATTCTGCTGCTTCTAAGGTAAATATGATAATACTTCTCAATTTATGTCAATATTTGTAGTGCAGAAGATGTCGACTCCTGCGTCATGACTGAAGAAGACGAAACAAATGCTAGGTATTTTATTGAAGAAAATCTCATCGAAGATATAGCAATCATCCTGAGTTGTGCTTAACTGGCTTAAACGCCTGAGGAATAGGTAAGACCGATGAGGTCAATGGAAACTTCTATTCTCCCTGGTGATGAACGTGACCGCCTGCAGATAATTTCGCAGCATTGAATTCGAATTGAGGACAATCAGACAATGTGAATAACCAAAATCTTGTGAACTAATCATGTCGGAGTTGTTTTGTTTTATTTTAAGATGACTAGGGAGTCAAATCGAATAACATTATTTTCTTTATTAGTCTTAGTTTCGTTGCGATAAGGCATCTGGAAAGGAAATCGTTACAGAAATGTTTTGCGATGAATTTTATCTTAATGGACAGGAAATCTGAAAACACTATCGGATTTGATAGAAAATGCACCGTTTATGACTTGTAATAATGTTGACCATTTGTTTCCTAACTGCCTTCTTCCGGACAGTTTATGTATGCCACGAAGAAATGGTCGTAGTTAAGCTGTGTAATATTAGAGTGAGACGGTTATATTGTCAAAGGCAACTAACTGTTCGACATATTCGTCAAAATCATGTTTGGCCGGTTTGTTAATATCTCAATTAACTTTTTGCTTTTCAATTCGCCGCTGTTTGATATTTGCCGAAGATTTATTTTAATGGAGAGCCCATTACAAAAGTCTTGGGATTCGAAACCTTTCGTAGAAAATGAATGCACGCCTTATAGTTGCCATTGGCGACCATCTTCGAATGAATTCGTCGTCAGTAGAAACCGAAACTTCATTAATACTTGAGTTGCTGCGTTTTAGAGTCCGCTACCTTAGCAATGGATACACTTTTCTGATGACATATCCGATTAATGCAATCATTGGTTGGTTTCAAATGCAACATCAGTTCTTCCAGTAATTTTCAGATGCTACTGTTATGCACGAGAATCAAAGACCTTAGTTCTGTCTTCCGATACTGATATGATTAAGTCAACAAGAACTATGATCATTCACTCTTTTGCCATTCCTTTACGCTTGCATACTATGAATTAATTATTACATCAGGAGTACAATGTCATATGCCATCTGCTGGCCTATTCGGAAGCATGCTTAATTCAGTGATAATGTGTTTACTTTGGCAAGAAGACGGAGCTTTGAATCGATTATTTATTACAATGACCAGCAACGATGACCGTGATCAGAAGGAATCAGAAAATTGTCTGTTGAAAGTTGCCATTAAAAGAAAACTTGACATTACAACCCTCATCATCCGGTGACTGAAACAAATGATTTTAAAAACATGTTTTTAATATAACTTTTAGAGAACATGTTTTTTGAAAATCTGCTCACAGTTTTCGAATGAAATGAGATGAGCACTGTCTCCATCATTGACACTTAAGAGCTGTGTAAAACCTTTTTGTAAATTTTGTCAAAGCGTCAGCGGTTATGTGACGTTCTCTCTGAAGATCTACGTAGGGTCTCCGAATAAGGCTCCAAATGACTTGTTTCTTCCAATCCTTGAAAACTCAGAGTCTTCTGCACTCACGACTTAAAGGAGATGATGATGATCATAGGATTTAGATGTCAGAGAATATGACCACTACATCTCCGTGGATAAACGGTGACGAAAGACCTGTCATGGAAATCATACATCCAGTGCATTAGCAAGCACACAGCTCAACTCATTGGTAGTCTCCATCGTGCCAGCAGCTATCCTCCACCACAGACTGTCTGCTATCTGTACAAGTCCACTATTCGTCCTCTGATGGAGTGCTGTTGCCATCTGTGGGCCGGCGGCCCTGAAGCACAACTAGACAGGTTTAGAAGCGCATCTAGAATCTGATGGGTGAAAAGCTCTCCAACAAGTAGCAGCCGCTCTCCGTCAGACGGGATGTTGCTTCACTCAGTCTCTGCTACAGATACTATTTCGGCATAAGTATCTTAGTAAATGAATGAGCACCCAAACGTAAGATCTTCTCCAGCTTCGAACGCACATGTACTGTGAGTCGCTCGTAAAGCTATTTTGTTCGCGCGGCACAGCCTTGGAATCATCTTCCCCAGGCAACTTTCCCTGACTGATGCAATCTTGACACTTTCAAGAGGCGTGCGAAAAAGTTTCTGATGGGAACAACTTAATCAGATTAGCGAATCTGTTTGTTTTGCTTTCATTTTTTAGAATGATATGATTTATGATTTTCTCGCTAAGTTGCTCCCAGCTTCGTTCATAGCTTGCAGCTGTGTTAGGGGTGAAAATTCTGTAAGAAATATGTTTGATATGCAGTTTCCTATGAAAACGCTCATTAATTTTACAAGATTTCACATCTATTTCACCTTTACAGTTCAAATTATACGGTAACGGTATGTAGTTTTACTGCATATAATTAAATATGGATTATGATCATTGTACGAGTAAGCATGTACAGATCATGATTTATGCATTGGGGTGGGGCCCGCTGTGGACATCTCGATTTTTGCGGGCAGCGAGAATTCGCTTGCAGGCACGGGCGCGTTCACGGTTATGTACAATTGGCTTAATCTGCGAATTCATGCCCAGTCACTGGATATACAGGTAGGGATTCTTGGCGGTGTACATAATGTAGGTCTATATTATATATCTGCTTAATATATAACTGAATTTAGTTACATCGTATTCTTCGCAGGCTAAACCTTGGCCTATGTTAATATTCAACACATAGGCCTTATTATCCTGTTGTGAACGATGGTATTTTTAGAATTTCGCTCCACAGTGAATAGGCCTATTTAATCTTTTTCGTTTGCATATTCACACAATGGAAAAGTTTTTAGGTTAAATAACATGAACAGATTGCATAAGACTAAAACAATTCGATAGGATCACGCCTAAGTTTAATACGATACAAAAGGCGAGTGTGACGTGTAACGTTTGACGTCAACTTGTGTCATGCATTGTCATTGCCGGACCATACCGACTAGGAACTTCCCGATAATGCATCTTGTATTATTTCGCGATGTCAGATGTGAGAGCATCCTGAATGCCAGCTTCCACATTTTTCAGAAAAACCAATGTTATCTAGAAACTTGACATACTAAGGTCAGGAGCAATAACTGAACTCCGGGCACGAGCTCCACCCTAGCATATGTAGATTGTTTGTGCGGAATACATATTTTTCGTAGTTTCTTTTCAGGAGCTTGACGATCCAGACAAGTTCTATTTTAATTACTTGAAGGTAGAGTTTTCTTGACCATGCATTCTAAAGCATTGTGTCTGCTATTCGATTGCGCATTTGTCATTTTTCATGGAAGGTTGATGTGTCATCTTAGAAGCTTTCATTGATAGATCAAAATTGTGCTGATGTTGTCCAAATGCTCTCTTCAGTGAGAGGGGTGGAAAGCGATTCATTGTACCTAACGTAGATGAAATCTTAGCGTGATGCAAGACATATCATAACCGTTTAATGGAGACAACTGGACGTTAGACTACACCATTTCAAGCTGATAATGCGACATTTCTATGTCAAATTAGGATATTTCCATTTATCATTCATCTATTTCCAAGATATGTTAAGATATTTCTAAATGTATTAGCGACATTTCCAATTGAATTTAATCCATTTTCCATTTGATAATGAGCTATTTCTATGTTGAATTTCAGCCGTTTCTAAATCTATTTTCATCCATTTCCAATTGATAATAATCCAATTTTTCCGAAATTTACGACAACAACCAAGTACGTTCTAGGCTCAAATATTTAAAAGGCACCGTGGATAGTAAACGTTAATGCAATAAATTTAACATTGCTGACCTAGCTAGAAAGAAAGCACTATCAATTGTTATGAGGACGGAGGTGACTGGCGCGAATAGACAGAATCATTGGGGATAAACAAGAATACGATAAGCAACTGGTCCAGAAGTGATAAGCCAGAATTCAAACATCGTGGGGGAATGAAGTAAAAGAAATTGACAGAAGATCAAATTAGTGATATTGTTACTGAAGTGGAAAGAAGACCTAGTTCCACTTTCAAGCAATAGTCAGAGTAAATTAAGACAATAAGACGCTGATGTCTCGGTCCAAACAATGTATAATTATTTGCATGGACGTCCGAAAAGATGAAGAACGCTGTTGTTGAGGTGGTTGCAATGAAAAGTGAAGAAAACAAAGAGCGAAGAAAATCTTAAGTCCGAAGAATAAGTCAAACTCATGTAGATATACAAAGTGATCATTTAGATGGAAGAGACGAACATCAACTTATTTTGTAAAAGAGCACATGTGCGAGTTAAGAAAGGAGAGGTACAGAGCAGAGAAGATCTTGCTTTCGTGGAAGGGGACCAATATTCATGTTATTGGAGCCATTTCCCAATTAAATTATCAAAAGCAATATTTGAAATTTCGTTTTGCGTTTCTATTGGACATAGGATCACTAAATTGTAGCAGTTGTTCACCTTTTTATGCCACAATGTTAATGCAATCATTATGGTAACAAATCATCCTTGCGTGTTCCAAGCAAATGTTTTGCTACAAATACTGAATTTACGCGTTGTCTGCCTGTCTATGTACAGAAACACCTACAAACTTCTCTGCAACGTCTTTCTGTTCGAGTAATATGCGCTGAAGGATGCTTTGAGTCATTTTCATCAAGAATCATTGCACTTTGTGTGGGTCTCGTGAGCCTATTCACCAATGGACGCTGCCGATGCGACCCGTGATGCCTTCTTGTTCGGCCCACTCAACATTTTCTAAATTAGCTGTGATGCGGCCAAAGCACCATTACAAGTATTCAAATATATAGAATTGATAAGACAAGTAACCTGATAATTGATAAATTTATCAAATCTCAACAGATGTAACCACCATGAGACATGCTTCAGCCTGTTGGGCCTCATCACTCGTGGGTAGGTTTGAACCAGCGACGTTGGAGCTAGAGGACGTGCAAACATACCCTCCAACCACAAGGCCACCGGACCGTATTTCTACAGGAATTATCTTCCTCTATATAATTTTCCAGGCATTGTTGAACATGCCATTTTGCATCCTCGCTCTTTGGAACTACGCACACCATAGCGCAACTGTTCTCACGATTGAAGTATGTGAAAAACTGTGATCTTACAAGAATTACAGAAAATATTTGGAGAACACTCTGCGTATCGCAACATTGAACTTGACAAATGACTTTGCTGTATTGTCTGAACCTCATTAATCTCAGAAAAGTCATTAATTTTAATTTTATTAGTAGCAATGTCAATAGCATTGACGATTTTAATGTAGAAATTTTAAAGCGTGTGCGTGATTCGGTTGAGGCAAGTTTGGTGGAAGCTCGTTTCATTAATTACCATCAACCTTTGATGAACAGGCGTCACGAGACTGTTGCAACGAGAATTAGAGTTTTGTAAATCACTCTTTCATTATCTGTGCTAGTTCTGCCACGACTAAGCGTCTGGACGCGAAACGTCGGCACAATTATTTTATTGAATTTTATATATTCATACATCGGCAGTAATTTGCACTCGGGAGAGTTTTTTCCATTGCTATCATCGGAATTAATTTTAAAGTTTCCTATGACCGTTTTTAGAAACTTCATATTCAAATAGCTTTCTGAAAATTTAATTATGCTCATGTGTATTATACAATCTAAAAGAAAAACGTGAATTTTTGATTTTATAGAAACATCAAAAATGCAGAAAATATTGACAAATAATGCAATGTAAATAGTTTTCTGCATTTTTGGATGTGAGGCGAGTATGTATCTACTAGTGAATGATTTTAAGAGCTGAAAACTGAAAGTTAGTTGCTTAAAAGTAGGTTTATAATTAATAGTACTTGAAAGGTGGATACGGCCCTACTCGACTTCTGCATTGGTAGCATGGCCCGCTACCCAAAAACTGTTGGTTATCCCTAGACTAGAGAATTATGTACCGGGTATCATCATTTTATCCAATAAAGAAATGAAATCGTGCTACTTAAAATAGTCAGCTAAATAGTAGCCTGTAAAACTCTCGTTCTGAGAAAAAGAACCGAAATAAAATTGAAATCAAGTCAGAAAAATCAATACACTTCTATTCTATGTTTCACGCTGTTGTCGACATTAATCCACTCTTCTTCCTCTATGCGTCTTTGCCACTCTTCTTCTTTGTTTACCATACTACACAATTTCACGAATGGTTACCTGACGAAGTATTGTCGCCGTATGAATCATTTATCAATAATGACAGGTTGCATACCATAGAAATCCAACACTATGTAATAGAAAGGACTAGAACAACCATGGACATTGAAAGCAACAACACGACGCGGACATATCTTTTCATGACTACGGCAGCTAAACGATGACGGCTTCCAGTGCTTGACCCACAGAAGTAGATTATTTAATTGTGTCACTTTGCTAGAAGTGCAAACTGATTCAAACAGATGGCACATGCAGGAACTTAATAAGTGGGCAAAAAGAAATTTTTAATACCTTGCAGAGATAGGAAAAATAGTCGTGCGTCGCTTGCGGATTGCTGTGAATTCCTTCAAAATGCTCCGATCACTACGATTCCTTCAGATTCGAACAATTCAGATCATTGCGCAAAAGTTTTCTCGATAATGTTGGGCACTCCGATCTTTATAAAAAAGTTAGCAGGCGCAAGAAAAAACGCTCACAAACTTCTCTGTAGAACTTGACATCGATTGTGTCTCTTTGCCGCGTGATCCGGTTGATAACAGTCACTGAAGCTTTGCACAATTTGGCGTGTTTAATGTTGACCTGGCTGCTCATTGTTCGATTGCTATGATGTTATGTCAGCAGATTATACCATTTCATTAACGTTACATGTTCCAATGTTTCCTTTCTAGTCAAACAGAAGAAGAGACGACCTGTCTAATTCTGTGGCTTGACCATAGGAAGTTATCGGCAGCTTATCAGTGCAGTTTGTAAACGTTCACAGATGCTGTCATTTCTCTTTACAACAGCATTTTGATAAAAGAACACTATAAATCGCCTTGCGGCAAGAATGTACAGCTGTTGCATGTTCCGGTAATTTGCTTATTCTAAAGCTCCAACAATCGGCGCATAGACGAGAAGTTGAAATTACCATCGACAAACAGGTGTTGTCCATTTTGTCTTCTATGCTTAAAACATTCAATTTTTCATTGTTTTCAGCACTTGGCTTCCTCAAACTGCGTGTAGTGTCTCGGACAGAGGTGACACACGATACCCTCCTTTTCTGTTTGGAATGGCCTGAAGGTTTCTACATGCGTATTCCACTAGGTCATCATGTTCGTGTTCGGGTGACTATTGAAGGTGAGGCAGTCATTTTCTCTGTTGCTTTATGTTCTATAAAGATGTAATACTTATCTTTTGTTAAGGCTAATGCTGGTATGTTGAAGAGTTTTAGGTTTCATCGTGTGAATACTGAAAAGAGAAAATTATAACCTCTCCATCCAGAGAGAAATATAAGTAGGCAGTAGGACCCACGATTTTCCGCGGGAAAAGTAGGGAATTTCAAGAGGTCATGCTTCTAATTCCACGACGCAGGCTATTATTGTTAGTATTTCATTAGTATTATTATCATCAACATGTCTCATATTATTGAATCTAGATACTCTGAGTACTGCGCACTGCTGCACCCAGAGACGTTCTGCTTCAGGCATATTATGGTACAATACTATCCCTCGTCGACTGTTCATCATCCGCATTAGTCTCATTACCTGTACACTCGCAGCTAAAGCTCAATCAATTGCGTAAAAGATCTCATCGTATTATTCACTCGAGCCGCTGTGGTTGTAATAGACTTGAAAACATCAATGACCGACGCACATGACTCGCATGCCGCATGCATCTAATCCACGAACCTATTCCTCGACGATTTCACAGGTCTAACAATTGTTATGTCGAATTCACCACCATGCTTCGTAAACAGAGACAATTTCAAATTTTTCTTGCCATATTCCTGAATAGCCTTATCTAATTTAATAGTGAATTTCTTTAATCTTATTATTATATATGATAATATATATAATGTTTAATATAATATTCAATTTAATAATAATATATTATAATAACTTATTAAATAAATTATTATTTAATAATTATTAAATAATAATTTTAATATAGTCAAGTTATTTAATCAAGTTAATTATTCATTAACTTATATAATAACTTATTATATATCAAATTATTGTTTGATGGTATACACTGCACAACCTACCTGTCGAATTCACCACACGTACATTGTGATTTGATGATATTTCGATTTCCATCCTATGAAATAGACATACATGCATTCTATTTCTACTTCTACTCGATGCTTATATTTGTTTATAAGTATGAGCAATAAGCATACTTATAGTAGTAAAAGTATACTGCTTGTAAGAATTTTAATTTGCAATTATTGCTGAAAATTGATAACTGTAATTGACGTCTTAGGTCTATATTGAGCATCTTAGGCTGTCAAAATACTATTGCTGTTTAGAAAGATGATTAGACTTCAAAAGCATACACGACTTTTAGTCACTGTACAAGATCGAATAATGGACGAGAATCTAAAACGCCTAAATGAAATGGCATATTTGTAAATCATCGCTCGATATCAACTGTTGAAACCAGACGACAAAAGGAGATTGAATGGCATTCTATCGACGCCGATTGTGCCACAGATTTTTTTAACTGTCTGAGAGTTGTGGTGTCTCCCTACATAATAATACTTTCCTACATAATAATGAGAAAGCAAGCTGCAGACCCACATACGACGATCCTCATTCAAAGTAATTTGCAAAAGTGAAAGACTGCGACGCAGCCTGAAATATGCGCGGAAATTCGTGGCTCCTATTTCCCGGTATTTAGCACAGGAAAATCTTCAATCTGCATATTGGGAACATTGTGATCACCTAGGTTTCCTGTTTCAGTCGACCACTCATACCATTGTTGTTACATACTTAAGTATTATCTGATTTTTCTAATAATCTTGAAAGCAATAAATCTGTCCTGCTTTATAACTGATTACCGGTGGATACAGGACTATAGAAATATTTCATGTTGTGTTTGCCCCTTTTCAGGTACTCATTAATTTTTCATTTCTTGTAACTGTTTACATATCAGTGTCCGTGGGCTTCTATTCTTCTTATTCTTCTTGTGTGTGATTGTCGTCAAACTATCTGTTCATCGTCGAATTTATGGCAGCGGATCACTTAATGTTCAACATCTATCACTACATATATTTCGGCCTTTATTTCTCGGGCATGCCCATTAATGGCAATCAATCTTACTACTGATACTTGAAATACTTGATACTTGTGATCTTTGAAATGGATCTACATCATTTTCTTTGAATTTTGTTCCTGTAGAATTATTCGCATTTTCTAGGATGAAAAAGTATTTGCTTTTTGTACAAATCTACTTAATTGATAGACTTGATATACTAATTGACTTATCTACAAATACACTCCATCAAAATCAGGGATGCGACGACACTGACTTATTAATTCAAAGCTGAATTTTCGGCCGCTGGACCTCCAAGTGTCATCATCAGGGTGTCAATATGACAGAATACATTTGTTAACGATAAAATCATTCACCAGACGTCCAATGATACCCAAATCAAAACTTCAATATTTTTCAATCAGTATAAAACAATTCGCATGCAATTGTCATTTATCGTCGGTGACGAAGGATCACAGAAGCTGACAATTTTTATTGTTAACGACATTCCGCGCTTCTGAAAATGTACCTTTCAGTTTTTAGTAATAAGAATACATTCGTAGCATCTTTGGTTTTGATAATTGATCGGCGACGTGCAGCTGTTCCGCTTTAAAATATCCATTAATGCATCGATGTATGCATGGATGGAGACAAAATTAACAAGCAAGTTTGATTAATTTTAAAGTTTATTCCTGAAATTCGCGAGGGCAATTTAATATAATCAATGTATGATAGTAGAATTCATTAGAAATGTGTCCGACTGAGCCACCAGTACATGCAGATACAATGTCTCAAATCGGAGGAGGACCAAAACCATGTCTCGCAAAGCAATAAAGTAAAATACATCGTTGTTCACAGTATCAGATGCAGGAAACTTTTTTGAAAATTTAAAGTCACGAAAATCGACCATCAATTCATTGAAAACCGGTTTAGTCGACAAAAAACAAAGATCCACTGAAGGCTGTGTTGTCCAAAAGGTTTTACAGTGTATAATCGAAGAGAGCCAGATAAGCATTTTATCTTACCAAGAATCTTACCAAACTCTGAAAATGGACGTCTTGTAACTAGGCGTGCAGTGATGAAGCGATTGTGTTCTTATTCATTTTGTGATTCATACGAAATCGTTTTTATTGATGCGTGAGGAGAATTATGTTCATTAATGACCATTTCTCCGGTGATTCATCGAAGTGCCTCTAAACCAGTTTGCAAAACATGAGTCCTAAAATTCATCCTGTGGTTATATCTGCTCATTCATCTTGGAAACTTTATGCCTCAATATCACTCTAAAGAAGCCGTAAAACCTGTAATAGACCGCCAGTTCCTATATTTTGGCTGTGTATTGAGCATCAAGATATTTGAGAGCATCGTAAGACGTCGGATGATAAATAGATGCGACAATGTTCTTCGACCCTCAAACATTTTATTAAAGGCAAAGCGAACCAATATTTTGCAAATCACATCGTCAGGGCAGACTGACACTGTAATCGTCAAGCAAAATGAGTACATTTCAACATTAGCTGCAATTTTTTAGCAAGCATTTTTGGAAGCATGACATGCAGAACGTGCTGCAGATGCTTTGAATCGCAGTGATCTGAGTGTTCATTCTGTTAAGTTGATTCAATTACAGCTTTATTTTTCATGTGATGGTATCGTATTTCTGTGGTACTTCCTGTAAATATTGTAAATAATGTACAATTCCCCCTTTTATCTGATGTCTGTATATAATTCCTTTAGACTTTCTTTTAGACTTTTCTGCGTTTCATCTGCGTGTGTGGCGTTTCTCTGCATCAATTGTGAATTCCATCTACCATTTGCTGCATCTCAATTAGTTGAAAGCCAATGACCCTGACGATACGATTTATAATGTCGCATAATGTTGGCTCGCTTTGCCTTTAATAAAACGTTCACAAACGTCGAAGAACATTTTCACTTCCATCAAGGCATTTATTTACGTAAGGCCTGCCCGATGTGTTATTCGTTATTATTCATTCGCTTCATACCCTGCTGTAAAAGGACAGCAGCTGTTCGGGAAACAAAGTTGACGCCTGTATTTGCAGTATTCAATAAGTCAAATACCTGTAATACGATTTGTATTGTTGGTCATTTTGCTTTCTTTAAACATGTAGGTAGTAACCCTGTGTACATGATGTGCTGGATGGACTTAGTATATTATCTTGCTGAATGTTGAACCTTCAATATGCGGGTGCATATTGTCAGTAACACATAAATCAATTTATTGAATGCCGATATCAGTGAAATATGTCTTTAGTTTCAATCATGTGATAATAATTCATGATAATAAACCGAAATGCAGATGCTTCAATAATATATCGGGTATTTAGCAAAGCACTTGGTTATTTGAAAGTTTTTAGATGGAGGATAATGCAAACTTTATTCAAGCAATGACCACCTCCCATATAGAGCGCCACGTGCAATAGACCGACACCCAAGAGAGAGAGACAGGGTTGAAAATAGACCCATGGCGGTCTATTGCAGGTTTTGCGGTAAATATCAAAAAATATAAAATATCAGAAACATGTCGTAAATAGAAGAAAATGAAGTGCGTCGAATAAAAGAGAAAAATATGGCCTGTATTGGTGAATACACGAGCGTGCTAGAATATACTGCAAGTGAAATATTCTAGAATAGAGACTATTATCAACATATGCGAAAATACGACGCCACAAAAAGTGACATAAAGCAAGGACAACTAATTGTCAGTAAGCTGTTTATTGATGCTACTTATAAGCATATGTAGTAGTCTTTCTTTGTCTAGGGATATCAGTGCAATGTGATCGAAGCCAATCACGATGAATAAAACAATGTCTCATAGACATTTATAAATTATATTTCATCTTTTTCTGCACTAGATGATATTTCCTTCACCTATATAACGCAATCACACTTTGATTACAGGCCCAGATGGAGGTCAAGGTAAGATTTCAGCTGCTAAGTTTTGTCGTTATTAGTCGAAGATCAGACAGTTATGATCTTCAGTTCTTGCCAATTGCTCTTTGAGATCTTCTACATCACCGTGATGATTGCTTCAGTTTCGTATAGAGTTGTCACCTAATGTGAAGAAACGTGTTATAAAATTGGTTTGCTTTGTGTGAATGTCAATTCCACTAAGACTGATCAATGATTGTCGTGATGCAGAATATGATGTGAATAATCTGAACTGTTATTTAACAACTCAATAACAATCTGACAATACGCGGAGTTGGATCAATGAAAATGCCTTGTGTACAATGCACATGCTGTCCGTGAGCTGGCACGAAGGTTTCGCCGCACTGCGAGCAAAGCAAACCAGAGCGATTAATAGCTTACGGACATACGTTTGCTCGAGACGCCCGTGCTTGCTTTGCTTTCAGTGTGACTAAGGCATTGGACTAACCGTCACGCAAACGAATGAAACCTGAAGCCTTCACATGTCGCTGTTCAGCTGTTTAGTACTACAAGGCAGCACGTGTGTCGGGTCAGTTTATCAGTCTGTCATAAATAGCCTGGATACAAAGTTTTTAATGGAGAAATTATAACACTAGGGGTATGAGCGCGAATTTCTTGAGTTATTGACTGTACATTAAAGTTAAAGAAAACTGTCTTCAATATGATTAGTGCAGCAAGCATCTAAGGATGATGTCAACTAGACAGACTACTGATTATGCAAACCAGTTTGGTACTTGTGGGCTATCCGCCCCACGTTCTCAAATTTGTCTAAAATCCGTAAAAATGGATCAATTGTTACAAAACTTCAGAGGCACGTATTTCAGCATATTTTCTACTCACAAACAAAAATTTATTTAAATCGGACAAGCACTTTTTGCAATGGAGACGATAACGTCAAGTGTAGCGATGACAGCAGCTTGATCTGACTTTGTCTGTTCGAAGCATTATTGTTACTCGTATGTGCATTGTTCTCTCTCCCTCTTCGTCTCATCCAATGCTATTTGAAATCTTCCCCCGACACCAACCCTACCACACCTTTTTCAAGTTAAACATGTTAATGTAGGGGATGTGGCCTGGTCATCATCACTTCACGAGGTGTCGAGAAAAGACTTTGTTGACCTCAAGTGCTATCTGCTCCGACGATGAGATCAGGCGAAGTCAGATCAAACGACTGACATCGCTACACTTCACGTTATCGTCTCTAATTCAAAAAGTACTTGTCCGATTTGCCTGGATTTTTGCATGTGGGTAGAAAATATGCTCAAATGCGTGTCTCCGAAGTTTTATGACGATTGATTCATTTCTACGGATTCTAGAAAAATTTGAAAACGTGGGAGGGGGAGATAGCCCATAAGTACCACCAGTCTAAACAAGTTTTCCAGAAATACTTTTGAGCTCACATGCTACAAACTTAGATTTATAGCCCATAGGTCGATATCAGTGTGGGTTGTTTTCTTCGTTTTCGACAATCAAATTTGTGCTCTAAAAGTGAAAAAAATAATTAGAATTGTCTATAACTCGAAAGAAATTCATCAATCAGCTCACTAAAAGATGCTTCACATGCAGACTGTCATGGGTTCGAGATTCCTTAAGCATCGATTCTTAAAGGAATACAGATCTGACCGATTGTCAGTCTGTTTTTCAATCATAGTATGTTTTCGGACATTGGAGAGACTCACATGGTATTTCTTTCGAAAATTAGCCAGTAATCACATGGGCGCGGTGGATAAAGGTCTGCCGTTGGAGTTTCTGTAAGGAAATGACGGAAAAAGTAAGTGGATGCATAAGGGCGGCATGTCAAGCAGTCCTAAAGCTTGGAATCAGATAGCATCAGTAACTGCCACTGACCGGCACGTGTTACAGTGCCAAGAATTGTGTACTATTCAGTCGCTATTCTATCTTCGTTACACATTAGATACTGATTGTGCATGTGAATCCCGCTTTCAATAAGTGTGACAAGTTTGCCTAGAACAATTTCCATACGTTGGCGTCTTTTTGCGTCGTCTCAAGCCTCGAACCCATACATGCAAAGCCTATGGAGTATGATGCTATGGCAAAAAAAGGGTAGGCGATGTAAGAATCGCTAGAAAATGGTGGAATTCGGTTGAATGACGGAGATAAGCAAAGATCTAAGAGGAATGTCTGGCCCCATGAACATCGAGGTGGTTCTGTGTCCATGTACATGCTGCCGATTTGGACTTGTTTAAAGAAGAAGCGTTTTTAATTGATTCCGGGGCGCTTAACATGCTGAATGATTGCCGGCAAATCTCACAACCATAGGAACGGCAGCCAATCTTTGAGGACTCTTGGATGTGCTCGTCATCATCTGCCTTCCGTAAGATGAGACAGACGCGACTTCTGGAAGAGATCGTCGTAGGCGTAAAACATGCTAATTTCAATTTCGTAGGTTATACGCTGCATTACTGTAAACAGAGAAAGTTATGAGCATTCGATGTCTGATGTCGAGTGTTGACACCTGAAAATAGGGTTAGTTAGTTGATCTGTCGTAGTTCTGTCTGTCGTACATGACAAGTTTTGTTCAGGCATGGAGTCCCAGAGAGACCAGAGAAGGCATGAATGTGGAAGAGCTGCATAGCTGTACCGCATGAGGCAATTATCGATTTGTGTCCAACTCATCTTGGTGGATTTACCTCGCTGTTGCCACCATTCCTGCATTAATGTAATATGACCGTTCCAATAAAGTTACTCATTGGATAATGCTACCTATAAATACGGTTTTGAAAATATAGAAAAGAGCATTAAAGCATAAAATAATAATTTTGAATGGCGGAAATGTTTTGATTACAAAAACTATACAAAGACTGCATTGCTAACTACTCAAACTGGAACTCTGGTTAATAGCCTCATCCGGTGCCACTCCAGATTCCATGTCATCTCATGTCTCTCTGGGACTCCATGCTATGGAAAACACAACACTAAATGTATAAGAAAAACATGTAAAACGCGCATGTATGTTTCCGACTTCATGATTACTATATTCTGAGGGTTTTCACTGCAATCTAAAAGTGTGTTCCGGATAATTTTTTGCCTCAATTGTTGATCATCTGTGACCGCGGGAGCTGTGTATTTTCATTGTCAATTAAGGATCTTTATTGAAGCTTAATCATTCAATCTACAGAATAATCGAGAAGAGCGGAAACTGTTTGTCTGTTAGCGTCGTCTAATATCCGAAATAAGTTTGAAGATCATGCGGAGCTCATGAGATAGTATTTCGTATTAAATTATCATCCGATGCATCATTGAAGACGATTTTTATACATCGACGAATCGATAGAAAGTAATTTAACAAAATGATGAAGATCCGAGGTGAACAAGATCTGATTAAAGAAACTTCTTATCTCGTAGAAAGTTACTTGCATATTAGGCTATGAACATGCATCTGCCTGGACATTTCATTCGCATTGTTGTATATTTCTGACTTCATATGAGCGCCTGATATTTGTTTTTAACTTACATTCCTCTAGTGACTCTGTAATCATTCATTAACACTATGATTTGATGTTTTTTTTTAATCCAGTGTTTCAAAGTATTCGATGTGTAATCTCGGACGTGGAAAATGTTGGAGGTATTGAAGAAGTGTACGAGTGAATGCTTTTCGAATATATCATTTATCATGCTCGTAATTGAGTTGAGGAATCGTGTGAAATGAATATAACTTATGATATACTGCTTTATTTCATTAAAAGATGTTAATTTTAATTTGTGAACTGAATTTCGGTGTATTAAATGTCACTGATGTCATTTTACTAAAGGTGTTCTTTCGAATTACACAAAATTTGACAGTCCTTCGAAATTCTAAATTCGCTCCAGAATGCATGAGCAGGCATGGGTGTTGGGTGCTTAGATAAACAAGCTAGAAACATTTTAGAAGAGAAAGTTACTCCTTTACGGAAGATGAAATGACTTCAAAGCGTCCGAAGTCATAATGATTAATAGTCAGCTACGCTGCATGCCTACGAAATGAATATTCCATATTTGCTTGAAGGTTTGCTGTTAATCAGAAAGTTCAGAGCCATTAATTGGCAGTCAGTTTTAATGCTCTTTTTTAATTCAATTCAACTAAGCGGTTTTCCATCCACCGACGCCAATTAGGAAACATCTAAAAGCTGAAGTAATGTTATATTTATTCAATAATTGAATGCAATTTTTATTTGACAGCAAATCGGAAATCAGCAGATTTTTGTAAAAATGCAAGCAATGTTGATTTCAACATCTGGATTTTCACTTGATCAATAATTATTGCTAATTATTTCCACAACTACATATGCGTCACTAGAATATACTCAGCAAAGAAACAATATGGCGATGATTCACAGGACTTGAACATCTTTCGTTTGCTGAAACATTACTCGCAGATATAAATGCGCCAGACTTTGTAGAACAATAACCTCAAATAAAAACGATGGAGGTACAGGGTTGCTGCACCATTTTTTCTTCCAACTACTAATTCAGCGAATTGCTACAGTTACCTACGTCAGTGCGTTCTGATATTTGTCATATCACTTACGTTAATAGAAGCCGAATCAGTCAAATAGACTGGAAAATGAATCCTCTCACTGAATATTTATTTCCGTTCAAAATAATGCGCATGTGTCAATATTTTGAACGGTATTAATGCTGAGATTGATTCTCTTCCACGAAAATATCAATATTACCTTTCTCCAAACGACACCCTCGGCGGCTCATTTTCTGTGGGTAGTGAGGTTGTGCAATGTCGCAGTCATGACCATTCCAGCCGTCAGCACGAGTTTCTACTTGAAAAGAGGCCGAATCTGGCTCCAAGATGGATTATTGATATGAAATGTCAGGAAGCAAATTGTGCGGTAAACAAGCAACTTTAAAATGATTTTTTACATTTATCATAAGGGGTGCTCTCTGGTCACCCCTGCAGGATCTCAGGTTAAATTAGGGTCAAGAATTCGTCTACTGCCATTTGAGTGTGAACCCACACAATCAATGAGAGGTCATTAGAACACGTTGAGTTATTTCCACATGTCCGGATATCATCGTAAGAGCGAAAAGGAAGTGCTTCAGTGTGCACTGTAAATTCTGTTATACAGTCCGTTTCATAAAAAGTTGATCATCCTAAAATTTGACTAAATAAAACATAAGTATGATACAGAAAGCATTTTTCATGTTATTTCATGTCCCTAATATATTTAAATGTCCTTATATAATCTGATAAGCTATGATACAGTAACGGTTCTTAAGAAGCTAATATTTTGTGGCCCTACCCTTATTGTCAATGACATTACCAATTCGTCTAGGCATTGATTCGATGATATCGTTGATTTTTGACTGATCTAACTTTCTCCACTCTCTTTTTAACAGTGACGTAAGTTGTGATACACCATCTGTAGGTAGCAGTGAACGACGAACGTTACGTTTTAGAATACTCCATACATTTTCTATGGGATTCAGATCAGGAGAACGAGCTGGCCAAGATAATGTCCTAAGCCCTAATTGAGACTTGCATAAGTTGACTCTACTACTCCTGTGACACGTAGCATTATCATCCATAAATAACCAAGTCGATGGATCACCAAGTTGATCTGTCATTTGGCCAATGTTCATTCGTAAAACATTCACATAGCGTTCAGAATTCATGGTTCCTTGCTGTATGTGAAGTTCAGAGCGGCCATTGGTCCAAATGCCAGCCCAAATCATTAGAGTCGCACCACCTTGTACCCGGGGACGATGTAAATGTCTCGGAATTTCCTGATCAGATTTTATCCATAATCTCAATCGACCATCACTATCCTTCAGACGGACTGATGCCTCATCAGACCAGACAACCCAATCCCATTGATTTCGCCAGTGACAATGACTCATATTCCCCTAGTCATGACCCTAGTTCTAGCAAGGCTGACACTTTGCCTTTTGTGAATGCGATCTCGTTTATTGTTCATTTGTGCTTTGTATTGTTTTCAACCGGTAAGAGATAGATTTCTAGCTGAAAGCAATCAGGAGTGCTGCCAACACCACCGCAACGAAGTCAGGAAGCTATGGAACATGAAGTCCAGTTAATCACATGTAGCAGTTACATTATTGTTGATGAATAATGGTGCTATACTGGCTCTGATTGACCGATTTTCTTTATTTTTGTTTTGCTTGATAGCTTTTGGCTTGTAGAACAACATATTACATAATCAAGGAAACAAATGTAATTTTATAAGAGTGAGGTATGATTTTGTGTAACATTGCTAAATAAAGATCAAATTATCTACTACTTTTTTATCTATAACAGGAAAACAACTCAATATTCATGCTTGAAATTTCCAACAATGATATTAGTAAGCACAACTGACATATCTTCCAAATTTCAGAGAAATTCGTTCAAGTTTGGCGGAGTTAGACAAAGTTGAAGTTAAGGCGATGTTTAAGGGTGATCCATTTTTTATGAAACAATCTGTAGTATGGCAGACGTTCCTCCGGTAGGCTTTCTCGATACCAAACGACAAGCCCAGAATTCGACAGGTCTTCTCTTCCTCTGTTTGACTAGAACGGAAATATTGGAAAATGTAGCACCTATGGAATGGCACGATCTGCTGACATAATACCATAGCAATCGAACAATGAGCAGCCAATTCAACAATAAACATGCCAAATTGTGCAACGTTTCAGTGACTGTTACCAACCGGATCACATAGCTAAAAGACACAGTCGATGTCGAGTTCTACAGAGAAGTTTGTGAACCTTTTTTCGTGCGCCTGTTAACATTTTTGATAATGATCGGATGGCCCGATATTATTGAGAAAACTTTTGCCCAATGATCTGAATTGTCCGAATCTGAAGGAATCGTAGTGATCGGAGCATTTTGAAGGAATTCACAGTAATCCGCAGGCGACGCACGACTTTTTTATATCTCTGCAAGCTATTAAAATTTTCTTTTTGCCCACTAATAAGTTCCTGCATGTGCCATCTGTTTGAATCAGTTTGCACTTCTAGCAAAGTGATGCGCTCAGACAATCTAATTCTGTGGGTGCAGCACATTTACAACATGGATATCAGTTCACGCAACGAAATGATTGAAGAACATAGCATATCAAGACAAAATCGATGGAATCATTGGAGCGGAACATTTCATCCTTATGACTATGCACAACAAAAGGATCAATACAATAGAAAGCAGTAGTACTATCTAAAGAAATGTGAAATCACATTTTTATATATTTCTTATTTTACCATTTTATTATTTATTGCTGATTCCTTTTATAAGGCATTTATCTATATATATCTGGTGTCATTTACTTATTGTTGTTTGTTTTATTTTAATTAAGTAGACTATATCAATTATTTGTGTCTTCTGAACCGGAGAACAGCAGACAGCACATTGCCCTCTGTTGCACTGATCCTTTTGTTGTGCATAATCATGAAGGTGCAATGTTCCACTCCATTGATTCCATCGATTTTGTTTTGATATGCTATGTTCTTCAATCACTTCGTTGTGTGAACTGATATCCATGCTGCAAATGCACTGCACCAGTTTCTTGGCTTGTCATTCGGCATCGAGAGAGCCTGCGGTCGAGACGTCTGCCTCACTATATGTAATAGAATCTACAGTTTCCGCTAAGTGCTTCCTTTTTGCTCTTAAGTTATTTGAAAACTGATTGTCGAAATGGCTCTCCCGATATCACATGCTATCAGAAATACGAGCAGCAGCGCACTATCAAACTTACTGATGCATAAGCGCAGTTATTGTCGATTTACTTTCAGCACTGTGATACTCGATGGACTTGGGTTAGTGGAAATTCTGTCTTAATTGTTCTCTCCGTCTTTTCCTCTCATTTTACTTCGCTTTTGCTGACTGCTGAAATGGATGACCACTGTGCTGGCTTCCTTCAGAGTAGTCCAACCATTTACTACGATATTATCGCATGGCTTGCTTTTCATGCTCGATACAAATTCATTGAAATACAAATAAGGTCAATTTCTTAATGTGAGATGTCACAAGTTCACAGCGCAGTTGAACCGAAGACATCAGTCGCTTCTTAAAGCTGCATTTTCCACGAAATATACATAGTTAACTTCGGATGAGGCAACAAAAATAATGAAAGTCACGACTCAATTCAAGAGATGTCAAGCCTGTTTACAGATTAGGGTGACTTTGAAGATGAGATTTAGAATTTTGAAACACAGTTGATTGACGCATCTCATGTGTATTCAGAAATATAATTATTTGGGCGCAATTTAGTTGAATTTCATTCTGCCGTGACTTACGGTTGAGCGGTCTAGCTAGTACGTGAGATCAGCTATCGCACTGCTGTGTCGATGGAAATTTCTTACGGTGAAAGGCAATTCTGTCGAATTTCATTTCTTTATATCGACGTCAATTTCTATGAAAAGAAAGTAGGTGCAGATGTCTTCTTATTTACACAGGAAATATGACGAACACAAAGCGCTGACCGAACTTTGAATATTTATCGACAGAAAATATATAGGAATGAAAGTCAATACTGTGTCTTTCTATTCCTTAAAACTGATTTCTTTTTCATTCCATTATATTTCATTAAAATACTTAGCAAACTATTTAGAAATGCAGTGAAACAGCTAAGTGACGAAGAAAGCGGGCTTCGGAAAACTATGTATAAAAGAAAGTGAACACGAAATTGAATGGTTGCGCCTTACAGCAGATTAAAGAAATAGACGAACACCTAAATATGTGGTATGACAAAGACGAGGCAAAATCTGAAATACGATCATCATAGTAATAACTTACGTAGAAGGAAGAGTCAAATAGTCAATTATTTAGGGCACCAAAGGGGATTTTTTTATCTGACCAGCATGTCTTGCCGTTAAACAGCAGAATCATTAAACAAAATCAGAATTCAAACGCGAGACTTTTCGGTGATCGGAATGCTAACTACCGTAAAACCTCTATTTGAACGGCATGCGGCTCTATTTTTCAAACCTTTCCCCGCACTGCCGTTTAATTAGAGGTGCCGTTCAATTGGAGAGTTCTATTTTTCGACTAGCTGATCAGAATTTAGAGCTGAAATTTTCAGTAATTTTTATCTTAAATCTGTAAATTTTATAGATGAAAAGCGAAAATATGTAACATAAGAACTCTGCATATATCTATTTGACAAAAGTTAACAAACACTGGTTACCGGTAATCACTGGTTAGAAATCACAAACTCACTAGTGAAAATCCATTGAATGGGACTTCCCAGCCTCTAAAAATAGCTCCATAGCATTCTACAAACTATTTTCCTGTTTTACACGTTTTGCAGAAGATTATTTCAGTCATGTAATTGATGTAGGAGATGAATTCATCAAAGTGTCGTTAAATTAGAGGGTGCCATTCAATTTTTCAACTCCTCCTCTAGACTGCCGTTATGTTAGAGGTGCCGTTCAAATAGAGGTTTAACGGTATATCAACTACAACAGAAAACGTTATACAATGGATAATGTACATTTATATGTATTACATATAAAAGACGAAATCAAAAGTCTAGCATTAAATTCTGCGGTAATGTGAATTGCAATTTCAGCGACTTCAAACGAAACAGAAATGACTTCAACATACAAAATCATTTTCAAAGAACTAATCAATCTGAAACAAGTGTATGCAATTGGAGGCGGTAGCAACAGAGATACAAAGCTTTCAGTCATAACTTTATTTCTATGTCTAGTGTGTATAATGCTTTCACATGTCCTTGTGCTGTGGTTTTAAATATAAATCACTGATCTCTTGATAAGTCCCTATAAAGGACGCATCGGTGAGGATAAATCGGTTTGATGGCTTTTCAATTTGGCTGATTCCATATATTTACATACTGTATATTTGCCTCCAACAAAATGCGTGTAGAAGTCTTTACAACTCATTCAGATCCAATCGCAATCAGGAACTAAAATTTCATTGAACTTGAAAAATCGAAGACAAATAAAAACTAGAATATTTCGATGAATTACAAGCAGGATATCAATGGAAAGACCAATGTGTTATGGAAACAATCCTGAGCGTCAGAAGACATGATAAACTTGTATCGTAGAGATTTTGCTTCTTCGTCAAGTATATGCATGAATGTATAATCACATCACTTCTCTTTAAATTATGCTCGCATGCTTATATCGCAAAGTTCGATGTAAAGTTTGAACAGTAAGTTACTGTAAGTCAAATTAATAAAAATGGCAGAATATGAGCAATTATCAGCTTATCGTATAGGATGTGACTGCGCATCAAAGAATAGTCCTACAAGATCACTCGAAAATGCATTAATTAAGAATTTGCGCTTTTTAAATGAAAACATTTCCCCAAAAATATGACGACTGGCAACCCTTCCCATCCTCTCTGACCGTGGCAGCTGTGACATCAGGTATTGTGCAATGAGTTGAACAGGTAAGTAGGCGGAGATGATGTAAACCAGATTTTGGCTTTTCTGTGCTTTCAATGTATTGATTGAAATAATCGACTTTAGACGGCCATCGTCAGCAATGCTGCTGGAATATATGTGATTTTGTTAGACCTGCTCTCTAATCTACTGAATCTAACGGTCAGCTTTTCTTCAGGGATGGAGCTGGCACGCAGCTATACTCCCGTTGCTTCGTCACTTATTGATAATTTAAGCGATGAAGAAATCCGTGGCCGTCAATTCTACCTCATGGTGAAGATTTATCCAGATGGATGTCTGACCCCCCATTTAGCTGAGAATGAACCAGGTAAGTTTCCTTTTCTCAACTTTACATCTCAAACTTGCATTTTTCTAAAAAAGTTTTGATATTTTGTGTTAATTCTTTGATTTTTTTACCATATTAAACAGGAATTCATCACATCTCACGAGACAGTTCACAAGCTTTTGATTCCTGAAGCACAGGCTCCTTCATGATGGTTCGAATTTATGGCCAGTGTTCTATGGAGATGAAGAAATTGACCAAATGAAGGGATATCTTCTTTTCAGATAAAGATGGTCATCCGAACGTCGGCCGCTCAATGCGCTGGACGCCGAAGGCCGATCCTTGAAACTCATAACTTTTTGCTTCACTACCATGTCGACATATGAATTGAAGAAAAAGGGGAAGATTTTAATTTTTATTGATTTTCTATGGAGATGAAAATATTTGAATGATGCCAGATGCTCTGTCACGTCTAATTGATTCGCATGAAAGCCCAAAGACTGCATCGAACATTCAGCTGCACAATTTCAGGGGTTGGTAAAGTTTGCTCTATGTCTGATGTGCCAGATAGGAAGCGGCTTCTCTTGTTACGCTTTCCCGATTCATACAATTTACTGTAGGGATTCCTGATTAATTTTATAGGGTACTTGTTTGACCACATTTCAAATGCAGCTAAACTAGTGAAATTTCTGTTAAAGTTTTGACATTCGATATAAGATCGTAAGAGCTGAGCTGTAAGTAGTAGGCCTACAGCGTGTGCCATTGTAAAGAGCGCATGAGAAAAGTGCAGATGACAAGAATTCCTGATATTGTGTGGAATTCAGATCTGTTTCCATTTTCAACTAAGGATTCAACTCAATTTTTAATTTATATCATAGTTAATTTAGTCCTCCTTCACCCTTCTTTGAAGTATGTGAAGGTAATAGGTGCTTCGTGTAAATCATTATGTCGGCATATTTCACTTAAAAAGCAAATATGATATGTCGTTTACACTAATAACATACATATCAATATTTTATTATATTTTCTTTACACTGATTGTTTATGCGAGACGATTCTTTCGCTGATTTGTGTTTCTGTTTTGTGTTGGGGACGTTTTCGTAATGAGATTGCTAAACTTACATGTTTTTACTATGTCAAATTGTTTTGTTTACAGTTGTGAATTTTGATGTTAGTTATGTGTGAGCTTTGATTCATCCCATCATAGACTTGTACAATTGCATTGCTGAATAAATTTTATGAAATTACTTGATAAAGTGCTAAATCGGTTCACGCAGTAGGTCTATGGATGCGAATGACAGGTTGTTGCAGAAGATCATTACGTTTGATTGATATCTGATAAATCATCACGCAGGCTCTCACAAGCATGTGTGAAAACGTTTTCTTAATCGCTTGACAAGCTGAATTATGAAGCAGATTCATGTAACTTATATCCATCGTATAAGCATATAGCAAGTGGGCCGTAAGAATTCATCATGTACTTATTGCTTGCTATACATTTAACCAAATTTAGTATGTTTTATACATGGTTAAAAAAGCAATGCTTTTAACATGCTTTTGAAGAAATGTTTTGTGTTGCTTTTCCAGTGAAAGGCGTTTTTCCTATTTTCGATATGCAATTCACAATTCTTAAGACGATACAGCTCCTTCTGTGTATATATGTATCATTGCGCATTCGATGTCAGGAAATCAATGTTTATACAAATCTACTTTCGTAAAGTACATCTGGTAGAGCGAGTAAAGTTTTCTCTATAAGTGCAAGCAACTATAATCTTATCAATCATTTGTGTGAAATATCGGTGCTATGGTTGACTTTCACCAGCATCACCATGGCGCCTGAGTTAAAAAAGCAAGTTCTAGACGTTCTCCTTATGCGGTTTGCAAACTAAATCTTTAGAGTTCAACTTGCAGCATTGATGACACATTCATCACGTGATGAACGGCGCTTGTGATTCAAGTCGAAGCGAAGTGTGTTGAGTGATGTTAGTGTGCTAACTGAGTTTTCATAATCATCAAGTACTGTTTTTTTTGTAATTTGATTTTATTTTATGCAACTATCTGATATGAATAAAAATACCAAATTAATTTGTCCGCCAGCTGAAGCGGCCATCATCAAAACTGTACTAAATAGTAGTCATTTACTGAGCTATGAGAATTCAAAATACTCAGATTACTGATTAAAGCACTTAATAACTTCCCTGTATTTTGAATAGTCTTGCGGAATGAAAGCGAAATTGCTTACCGTCACATAACGTGCATGTATAATAGAAGATAAGAGATATCCACACAGATGATCTAATCAAGTTACTTAAGTCGTGCTTAGTCCCTGTGAAAGTCAAAGTGACTCAGTTAGACCTAGATTACTTGATTGTTTAACCCTCTCCCCACTGGTCAGGGGGGGCTGGCGGACTTTTTGAATATCCAAGCACGCTATGGTCACCAGATTTCTAGTAACTTATTTTCTACATATTGTGGAACTTTTGACTGAAAGATAGTAAATTTGGCACTACTCCTTTGGCGTGAGGGTTATTTTGAAATCTGAATGTTTGGAGCATTTTAGCTGATTTCGGTGTACGTATATTCACTTGTAATGTATATTTGCGGCATCAACTCTTGATGAAATAAGTTTAGATAGCATAAAGTATTCTTCCTACTAATATAGGGGTATTCACAAATGCAAAATCTTTGAATTTGAAATTATTCTGCATGTTTGAAATTCAAATTTCGAATATGATTTTTTTATTAGTTATGTACTTTTTTGTTCTGCATCTGATCAGCAATTGTTGCACTTTTTCAGAATCATACTTCTTTTAACTTCAGTGTCTTGATAAAAGTCATTGAAATGGGTTGTTTCTTCAACTGCAGAAACTAAACACTAAAATGTGCGATTTAGTGATATTTGAGCTGAATTAAAAGTTTCAATTATTTGACCGTTGACCTCATCTAATGCAATGATGTAAATTCAGAGCGACTAATAATCATCGTTCTATTAACCACCTTAACCAGATCTTTCGATTAGTGTATGGTTTATTAGTTTTCTTTGCCATTTTCCATTTCAAATAGTGATCTAATGGAAATTTGTTGAAAACTGAAGAATTGAGAATTTCTACAGGTCATGAATTTATGTGCTCATGTACCTTTGTCTCTGAAGCTAAGCAGATGTAGCAAGTAATTCAATGATGGAAAATTCATCATATGACACAATTTTAGGCGCATTGATCACATTCTCTCATAAATAGCCGACCAGAATTAGTTATTTGCATGATATTAACACATACACTTGACAGGAAGTAACCTGGTAATGTTTTTTGCCAAAAAATAATGGCTCTAGACTTAGGAATTATTGCAACTTGAGAAGACACGGAAAAATCCATTTCTCTAAGGCAAAAGTTCAATCTATTTCTAGTGGATTTGCATGGTGCTTTCTCTTATCCGTCTGACGAGAAAATGAATTGGGTAGAACCCCGCAGAAGCTCGTGCTGGTGGCCGGACTTTTACGCATTCCTCAAGTCAACTGCATTTATGAGTCTGTGCTTTCAATATCGTCCAGATTGAAAATGTCTCCTCTTTTTAACTTGCACAACTCGTTTTTCTGTACTAGGAATACGCGTTGACTGTCATTTCTCTGCAGTTGGATTACATTAAAACCCATTTCGAGACGTGCTAGATTGCTGACGAATTAACTACTATAAAGATACTAAGTAGACTAATAAGAATTAGGAACAGTGCAAATGACAAATAGCAAGGACTAGACAGCAATTTGAAGACACGTTTTTGCCAATGTGTTATTTGATGGAATTATCCGTTGTCTTTGCTGATGATTTCATGAAATTGTTGCATTGCAATAACAGCCACTGATGAACAGCGGCCAATTACTGACGGCATTTCATGACCTCTTAGATCAATCGCATCCTAAATGCAATAAGAATTGAATCTACTTTTTTATCTCATATTTTTCAGAATCAATTATCTCAGTATCGTCTCCCGATGGCTCATTTTCTCCGATGCTAGATGGCTATCGCCAATGCCGTCGCCTTGTTTTGCTAGCCGCTGGAACAGGCTTCACACCCATGGTTCGTCTCATGAGAGCTGTGCTCTTTTCTGAAGACAGGCCGTTAGATCAACCCTTAATCTCCCTTCGACTACTTTTCTTCAACAAAAAAGAAAAAGACATCGCATGGAGAGATCAGTTAAAGGAGCTGGAGAACAAATTCCCTGATCGGTGAGACATAATTATGACAGAATATGTTTTCTCTTGCTAATATTCTACATATATATAGTACTAATGAAAAACTATTATCAAGTAACATATTCATTTATTTTGTAATTAAGAAGCCGAGGCAAGAAGAAAAAGAAGTCAAAATGGCAATTATACCAGTTTGGCCACTCCATTTCAAGAATCTGTTTAGAAACCTGTAGAAAACAAAGCATATCAGAAACACCATCAAGAGCATCAAAATCTGTTAATTCATAAGAATGACTTGTTAGGTGACCAAAAGAGAACAAATTATCTCAGTAGATTAGCCCCATCTAAGAATGATGTGAAATACATGAAGGATGGATAAGTGTAAAGATGAACAATGTTTCCCAACATCAGCTAATTCCAGATACCAAAAGTTCTAGAATTGACTTAAAATTCTTTTTCTTATGCGATGTCAGTTGCTTGTAACAAAGTCATTTCTAATAGAAGGCCTTACTGACATATTCGAAAAAAGTTACTTTCTCATGCTAGTTGAGGTACGGAAGGTGGAAGTTAAGAGGAAGAAAAACGTTCAAAATCCAAATCCAAAAGTCCAAAATCCAAAATCAAAAAGTCAAAAATCAAAGTCCAAAAGAAAGCTACTAATCTATACTTATGGTATCTACTTATCTTACACTTCAGGCGATGATACATCTATATACTGCTCTCGAAATGTTAGGTGCAAGCACAACAATAGCACCCACTTCCACGCGACTTAGGAGAATTCATCACACAACTCTATGCTTCCGGCTTTCATGAGGTCGAAGCGACATTTCGATGCGCATTGCTCTTGGCACCACCATGAAAAATGACTTGCCGGCTGGGAATCGAACCCAGTCGTTGAGCTGCTAACGCGTCCTGAAGATCACCAAGGCCGCGTTTTCAACTTCACGTGGACCGAGTACGATCTTCAGCAGACAAAGCATCTTTCATGATGATGCCAGGGGCAAGGCAGAATGAAATGTCTAATCGACCTCGTGAAAGCAATTGAAATGTGTGATCGATTCTCCTAGGTTGGCTGAAAGTGTCTTTTATCTCAGAAAATCGGAAATTAAAGAAAGAAATAAGTGCTAATATAATTGTAACAAGCAAATATATCTTTACCAGTGCAGTGATCTTTTGGTAAGTTCTTTTGACCTGAGTTCAGCCCTAGGTCGCGTCACAACGTCGAAATATGTACATTCTGCATTCTTTCTAAGAGCACCAAAAATACAATGTGTGGATGAACAACACTCAATCAGATAAAGGAGGAGAAGCGCTTTCAAGAAGGTTCCTTTCCACCGTGAAGGTAAGGAAGAGTAGCTCGGTCACTTGAAGGCGTCTCAACTATTGAAGAAGATTCACTGAAAGCGTCTCACCATCCGAGCATAAATAAGGAATAATCATTCGTATTTTCTCAATGCATTTTGAAGCATGTCAAATTTATGGCGAACCTCATTGTATTCGCGTATACCGATATTTGTGTCATACAACTTAATCAGATTTTACGTATCGAATGCATTATTTGATAAATAGGACTTTAAAATCGTCATAGCTTGCAACAATGCAATTTATATTCATAGATTTTATAAATATTTTTTCAGCATATTTATGCCTACTTCCCCGAACTGTCAGAGACTATTGACTCTCTGGCTAGAATTTAGCTGGAGCATAAGCTTTAGATGTTGCTGAAAACGTTTCTGTTATTAAAATTTTATGTTGTGACTTTCCCTTGGACAACTTTAAAAAGACAATTTTGGAGACAATTTTACACAAAGACCATTTTGACCTGGAACCCTTAGCACCAGTATGTCATGTTTCAGAAATGGATGGGAAAATGTAAGTTCATAATAATGGCTCATTTATTGATTATAATTCTGAACTTGATAAATCACATAATGTTTAGGTGCAGCGGATATGGCCGCATATGTTCATGGATCCACATTCATGTATTTCATTTGACTGTCCATCTGTCTATTTTCATAGAAAATTATTCGCACTGAGGGTTAATTAATATCTGAAGGCGAAGATGTGGTTTTGATCAGGCCTCTACTTTCATCCGCTTTATTACTGATCACCACTGTTAGAAAAATTTTGATATCTTAGAAATTTCTCGTCATGTTGCTACTTGCATCAACAATAGAAGCAATAAGTGATACACTTATAATATGATTTAGTACTTCAAATTGTTTCCTGATGAACGGCTGATATTTGATATCATTGACACTTGATAAGACAATAATATCTGAACCTATATTCTGGAATGCAATGTTCAGCTTCCAGCTTCAACATTATAATAATATGATTTCCGAGAGAGGTGTGCATGAAAATGCATGGCAGATGTAACCTGATTGGAATGTCATCTGACTAACTCCATTTTCTAAATTACAATTACGTGTATTGAGGTTTATTGAACTTATTGAAGTGATTTTTGATTTTCGAAGCGGTGATCTCACCATACCAGCAAATTTTCCAAATGTAAATTTCAGATGACATTTTTGAGGGGTAATCGCAGTGCATTCTATAATACTTCTGATTTTTCACATCAACTCCATAAAATTGAAGTTATGTTGAAGTAACATCAGCCCTTCACTGTAGTGGCGAAAAAAAACTGGCCTTCGGTCGGCGACTGTTTTGAAGGATAAAAAATAAATTTAGAAGCAAGCTGTCGGCCGGGCACCTTGGAAAAATAAATGATTATTAACTGTTATTATTTCATTATTCATTTTTTTAATTTATAATTAATTTCAATAATATTTATTTAAAATCCAATTTGTCAGACAAATACTATTTCCTGTGCTTCAACAATCTCAAAAACAGTAACTACACTATGATAAAACATCAGGCGTTCCACAGTCAATACGAAGCTTGTCTGGCATTGTAATGTACTGACAGTTATTTATTTGCTTTTTTGGGTACCTCAGTCCTTATCTCCTTTTGGTAGCTGTTTCTCTCTTCCGTTTCCTCGTCTTCGGAGGTCGAGGTTTCTATGGAATTACTATTATACCTTCTCCAGTTTGCAAAATGTTCACTCAACGTCATCCTTAGGAGGAACGAACCATTTAGTGATTGACGCTATGCGCCTGAGGGACGTTTCCTGATGAATCATTCTAATTGATTCAAGATTTTCAATGAAATTGACGCGCCTCACTTTGAAACTCTCACTCAATTGCGGTTCCCTAGTCTAAAGAGAAGCTGTAGGTTATTCACAGGGCACTAATAATAGTTGCTCACCTAAACACTGTAATATGAATAAGTTGTGAAGACATTGGTCGATGTTTTAGGCCTTGAATCACTTGCCTCCAGAAATAATTAATTTAGAAACCGGCCACGGGCCGGTCGTCTCGGAAAAATAGATGATTGGCCGACTTTTTTCGCCAGTATAGTAATCTGATCACTGTCATACCGTCAACTTTCTAGTATATATAATCGTTTCCAGCATTAGCTGTGTCCGTGCAGATCGCTGACAAACCATCAGATTAATCAAGAACGGATATTTTCATTGGGATATTGTTTTTAATTACAGTGTAACGATAGTTCACGTCTTGTCACAAGCTGATGATCAATGGACGGGACTTCGAGGACGAATATCTGCGGAAATGGTAGAGAAACAGATACCTGAGGCAAAGGAGGAAGAACAACGTTCGACTATCTTCTCCTGTATCTGTGGTCCTGATCCTTTCACGGAAACTACTGTCGAGTAAGACATTCTGTTCTATCCATTTGCAAATGAGTGAATGAGCCGTGACTCGACATAATTTTAAACTAATGTTTTGGGAAAGCCAAGTACGGTGATCGTAAGAAAAAATAGTCTATTATTGACTATATATTACCAAGGCCATCCTCAGGATCTGAATAATTTTATGTAGATTATACAGAAAATCAATTTCAAATTTTGATCGTCAGGTTTGGCTACAAAGTTTAGAAGCGATAGAAAATTGCCTATATTTCTTTGTTGCTTAATCGTATTCTACCAACTAAATACCTACATCAAAGCGTACATATAATCCTTATTTCAATATGATACGACATTTTCCCTCCCAATGAGAATCTGTTAGATGTTTGCAATTTTTTTACAAAATATTGTTTTATACAGATAAATTTTTCCAGCACAGATTATAAATCCAAAAAAGTAAGACTATATTTACGTTCAATCATCATTTCTTGCCAGGTGTTGGAATACTTTCCATCGGCATCGATGCACCTTTGCCATCTGCTTGGTAGCACAGTGAAACCGCTGTTGAAAAACGCCGTCCTTCGAATCGAACCAACGGTATACTTCCGTCATCACCTCGTCAGCATTCCTGAGGCTCTCACCTCTTAATGAATTATTCATCGGAGAAAAAAGATAATGGTCGGATGAGCCTGGCGAATAGGGAGGATGTTCCAACACAGAAAGTCCGAGATCAGATAACTTTTTCTTCGTTTCCACTGAAGTGTGCGGTCTGGCATTGTCAAATCAGAAGCCACCAAGATCAGCGCGACGTCTTTTCTTACACACACAGCCTTCATTCTGTCCAGTTCCTCACAATTCATAGTGGATGTCACATGTTGATTGACGGGCAGCATAGCAACGTGAAGAATGCCGCCAACGTCCCAAAACACAGTGACCATATTCTTTCTGTCGGTAATCGCATTACGAGATACTGTAGTACATAGAAATAGATTGTTTAACTGAAGTAGACTAGAATGGAAATTGACTCAAGGTCGCGGCACATCCGGGGGAACTAAGTTGGGGCATGAATAACCAATGAAAAGCTTTGATTTACACATGTGACTGATTCTGACCCAATGATACAGCCGTTGACAAGTGTATCTAGATGAAAATGCGTGCGATTTATGTGCCACTATTGTGTATTGCATGAAGCTTAACCTCCGTTCTAGAGGTTTTATTGTTGTCGATTTCTATGCTGTAGTAGCACCTTCACCACGTGGGCCTACATCGTAAAACTACTACCACTGATAAACTGGTATCTTACCACTGTAATGCTTGTATTACCAGTGAGGTTAAATTCTATTTCATAAAGGACTGGCAAATCTCGAATTCGCTGGTAATAAAGTCGGATATCTATTGCAATCTCACATGTCACACAGAGTGATAAAAGGGCATCGCTTGATTGCCAGACAATGTGAGTCATTGCAGCAAGCAGTTTCAGTGATAGTTTAATATGTAACAAATCGATTAGAAGCGCACTGTCTCCCAGGATATATTTATTGAAACACTCAAAAACCGATTCTATAAAATCAAAGGAAATAAAGTGTTGCCGTTTTTTGTTTCAAGCGGGAAGGTTTACAGTTCAAAAATGAGAGATAGAAAATGTTGGAAGGCGAAAAGGTTACAATTTATGGAAATATTGAATCACTATATTATTTAATGATAGTGTATTAATATTACATTGAATGATAATAGTGCAACTTTTAAGTATCAGTAATTACTAGTTAAGCAATGACAATTGCATACTGTTTAAATAGCCCTAGTTCTATTACAATTGAATTCGCATACATCGACTGAGGGTACGACGTTGCACAATGTCGTCAATATTATTTTGCTTCGTCAAGATCTGCTACATATTGCAACCTATGTCTACATTTGACTTCACTTGCATCGTCCATATATCAAATGGAAAATGAGGATGCCGATATAGATTTAGCCATGCAATATGTCATGTACATTTATACATGAGCGTCCATGTAGAATATAAAAGAAGGATGCATGTATATCCTGTGCATTCATGCCTACTCATCAATTAATTTACATAAAGGACATCCATTATTAATATTAGGATCGACATTAGTTTGTTCCTTGTAAAAATCGATTTTCCATAACAAATTATAAGGTCAATATTTCTACATGTAGCTAATACAGCAGTGTAATAGTGATGAGTATTCAACTATCACGAAAAGTCTGAATCAATTCATGACGACGTTGTTAATTTGAAATTCTCACATTAACCGTTACATTGTCATTCACTGGCATGTTTGCACCTCCCTCCGCTTCTGCTTCGTCCTCGCTTTCTTCCTCCTCTTCTTCTGCTCTCGAAACTGAAGTATCGCTGATACTTGGGTCATCCTTGAAAATGCACAAATTGTGTGGGGTCACGCAAGCCTTTACTATCTATGTAGCATACACGCTGAAGAACTTCAGGCATGAAAACATCATTTTAAGGATGCCGATCGTTCTCTTAATTATACTCGTACAGCGTGTCTTCTTGTGCGACACATTGAATCTCTGTTAATCTCTTGGGAGAGATGATCTCCAAGCACCGGAGGAATCAGCCAATTCAGAAATAAGTAATAGAAACATAACAGAAAATAATAATAACTATTCAGGGTAAATAGAATCACCCCTATATAACACTACCAGGAAATATTCTATAGGACTTTTCCTCGAATACACGAAACAAGTTCGAATTCATCATTATCTAGCGTCGTTTACACTGTCATGCCAGGACGCATTACAACATATAATTTTGTGGTCAGCATCAAGGATGTGGAGCGGTACAATTTTACCGCTCCACTCCGCTCCGCTCCGCTCCAAAACCCGCTCCGCTCCACATCACTGGTCAGCATCACATACCAACATAACAGTTAATGAATATTCTCCTTTCCTGTTTACATATTGTTCCTTGTTTTCTGATGGACATACCGACGGCTTATTAGCACCGTTATGAAATTTTGCACACGATTCATTTGAATTGTCAGGAAATCTTACAAGACGGTGAAAAAGTTTAGAATTGATCGCACTAGTCACAGCACGAATACTGCGACACACAGTTGACTCAGATGGACCATGTGCATCCCGAACAATATGGTAAAATCCATTCGTTGCATATAAGCACAGACATGTTAGTATTTATTCACGTAAGGAGAGCAATGAGTTTCTTTTCGTTGGATGCTGCAGTGATGGGCTAATAACGGACTCAAGATAATCAATGGCTGGAGAAGTCATCCTACATCGCTGATGAAATTGATCACCGTCATTGAAATTTGTTCGTCCCATGAATTTAAAATTATGTTGGGAAACCAAGTAGACAAGATGGCAATGATCTTTTAAGCTTTATTAATTTCGGCCTCCTCTTAGGCCATCATCAGAAGCCTAAGATGAAATTCCTCTTCTGATGATGGCCTAAGAGGAGGCCGATATTTGTAAAGCTTAAAAAATCATTGCCATCTTGTCTACTTGGTTTCCCAACATAAACTTAAAGGAATTGATTAACTAAGGTCTCTTCAACACGTTCCATGAATGTTCTATCCTTCCGATTACTGTCTTCGTTGTAAAGCCCAAACGTGTCCCAGAAATTCATGATATTATTTATGTGTCAAGAACTTGGTTAACATTTTTATCTCTTATCAGTGCAGTATCATTCAATGTGCATTTCACCATAGTGTGACAGATATTTCAATTTTAAAAATGTATTGATCTGCGATTAATCACACCAGTAACTAAATAACACCCTGATTAAATGACTGGTAAGAAATTGTCAAATTTTACCACCAACTCTTTACCAGATACCAGCTTATCAATGCTTTATGAAATCCATTTTCACACTTGGCAAAATATATAAGCGACCTTTTTTACCAACGGCGTGAGATTCATGCTTACCAGTGGTAAATTATCCGTTACCAGTGTTTTATGAGGCCTGGAGTCACCCATGATCGATTCGAGCTACGTTTGTCGTTCTCCCAGCATATCCATGCCTCGTTCACGGTTATGAGACGAAGAAGAATATTGGTCTGCTGACACTGGGATAAGAGTGCCTCGCACACAGTCTTTCTCCTCAACTCATTCGCTTCCGATAGTCGATATGGCATCCATTTGTTGACAAGGTGTCGTTTTCCAATTCAATTTCATGCGAATCGTTTCTTGACAAACTCCGAGTTCTTCTGCGATTTGACGTGTCGTTTGTCTACCTCCAAAATCTGCGATATTTGATCGTCAAAGTCAACGGATTGTCGTCCTGAACGTTGTGCGTCAGAACAATCGACTTTGCCGTCGTCGACATTCGAATCCCTTTCTCTGACAAGTTCTGACTGATACTGTTCCTTGGCCGTTTGCTTCGTTGATCCTTTTCCAAATATCGGTGGACTTAAGTCATTTTCCCAGAAAAAAATGTCAGCTTGCGAATATGTCTATCAAAATCCGTCACGTCGTGCAAATCGGAGCGGATGACAGCAGAATGATGGTCAAACCTTATTCACATAGGCTCTGCACAAAGTCTTTCAAATTTGAAAATTAAAATTCAAAATATCCAGATACTGCATTATATTCTATACATTTAACAACAATGAAATTAAATAAACGATAGATCAAATTGCCATGCAAAAGATGTGTGGCTGGTAGGATTCGAACCTACGACCAAGGTTAACTAGACCTGTGCTCTAACCAACTGAGCTACGAGCCACTTACGCGACTCTGTGCACAACAGTAATGAATATTGCAACTTACTTGGCATTCTATCAAGAGATTAAGGTGATTATTGGTCACATGATTGTTGCACTAAATTTTCGTGAAATTATCATAGATATCCAACAAAACTTTGCGATTTCATTATTAACACATTGTGATACGGAAGAAAATATCTTATTCATACGATTAAGTAACAGGGAAATATGGGCAATTTTCAATCGGTCAAAACTTTGTAGCCAAACCTATGTAAAAAGTCTTTCAATTCTTCAGCTTCACATTCCTCACCAATATGCAGAATGACACGTAACATTTGCAAAAATATTTATATTGGTAGCACTATTAGACCACTGCATCAACGTTTTGAAGAACATAACAAACCTAAAATCATCGGTATGCAAGCATAGATGCAACGCCAACGCCGATAAATACAGAATCGATATCATTGACTTTGACCTGATAGAAGACTTTGCGGTTAAAAGAAGCTTTCCTAATAAAGAAATACAATCCTCAAATCAACTCAAAAGCAGAAAAAGTAACGCCAATGAATACATCATATTTATTTATTTCTCCTGAGCGCTTTCGCGGCCTCTCATCACGAGGAGTACGACCGTTGTGACATAAACACAGACATGTAAGCTACAGAAAATCAGTTCACGTAATGTCAATTCACCTTGTGCACAATCACTGTCATAGCATCATCGACCAGAACACATGAAAATAATGACAAGCAATGTTAACTATACACAGACAATACAATAAAAGTCATGAAATAATTTTTTTAAAAAAAAAACTAGTTAGCACCATGGTAAAGAAAGGGAATGTTTCAATTCCTTTTGCACACAGAGTGCTGGACGCATGTATGATATGTAAAGAGACTCTAAAATAGGTAAAAGAAAAGAATACTTTGAGAAACTCAAAACACAAAAGTAAGAAGAAAAAACGTTGCCAATAAAACGATTACAAGAAATGATATGTCTACATATAGCACTGGACGGAGCAACAGAAGAACGAGGTCGGCTTCGTCCAACCTCCAGCCACTTAGGAAAGTGTTCACGCATGCGAATTCCGAGACACCTCTCAGTGCGCCCTATGTAACTGTGTCCGCAGTCACATGTGAACTTGTATATGAGGCAGGCGCGACTAAGAGGTGGTACGGGATCCTTCAGACGTGGTACAGGAATACGTCTAGTGTGGCACACAAGCACAGGCTCTGCAGCTGGATACACTGTTTGAGTCAATGACACAACACGTCGACGTATAACATTCAGAGCATGGTCACCTCGAAAAGGAAGACACAAAAACACCTGTTTGCGGGCAGGGCCAAAAACCACAGGCTCAACACATATATGTAGACATATCATTTCTTGTAATCGTTTTATTGGCAACGTTTTTTCTTCTTACTTTTGTGTTTTGAGTTTCTCAAAGTATTCTTTTCTTTTACCTATTTTAGAGTCTCTTTACATATCATACATGCGTCCAGCACTCTGTGTGCAAAAGGAACTGAAACATTCCCTTTCTTTACCATGGTGCTAACTAGTTTTTTTTTAAAAAAAAATTATTTCATGACTTTTATTGTATTGTCTGTGTATAGTTAACATTGCTTGTCATTATTTTCATGTGTTCTGGTCGATGATGCTATGACAGTGATTGTGCACGAGGTGAATTGACATTACGTGAACTGATTTTCTGTAGCTTACATGTCTGTGTTTATGTCACAACGGTCGTACTCCTCGTGATGAGAGGCCGCGAAAGCGCTCAGGAGAAATAAATAAATATGATGTATTCATTGGCGTTACTTTTTCTGCTTTTGAGTTGATCGGGCATAGATATTGCTTCAAAAGCAGAAGTTGAAGATTTGAAAGACTTATCATATCTTTGATTTTTAGGAATTCCCCTTATAACGTCTATTACTTCACTTGTCTTTAACTCTATGTTTTCCACAGACTCTCCTGCGTGTATGAAAAATTGCATATACCTTTCTTACTAGCTACATGTGTAATAAACCTGCCATGTTTTGCGATAAAAATTTGAAATTGATTTTCTGCATAATACGCATAAAATGATTCAGAACCTGATGATGGTTTTGGATGAGGTCGAATAAGGTTGGATATATAGTGAATAATAGCCTATATTTTTACTTACGATCACTGCACTTGGCTTTCCCAAAACATTCATTAAAAAATATCCATTTGCATTTCTCATTTGTTCAATGAAATAGATGTTGAATTTTCACCATTACAACTGATAAAGAAGAACCAGGGCTGTAGCAATTTCCCTGACTCCTTGATTCATGAGGACTTGACTTTGATTTTTAATTAAATGTGATTTCATTTTGGCGGTGAAGCTTCATCATCAGGCATGAGACTCCTTAAAATCGACTCTTTCGATTAATGATTTTCGGATATTTTCGATTGTATTTTACTGTGGGGTTTTGAGGTAGAACAGCTGGATTTACAATGAAGTTCTTAAACAAAGGACTCGAAAAGCTGAAGACTGGAAAGGGAACCGATGCTTGAAGCAGCAAGACCTTCAAAATTATAGATTTTTACGTGAAAAGCTTGAATTTTGACAATTAAGGCATTCGGCCTTGAAAAACCTTGCATTTCAAAATTTGGCGCGGTCACCATCACCGTTGCCAAAGTTAATTCAATTCAGAATGATTTGATTAAATTTCACTTCTTTTTTATTCATCTGGCTCTCAGTAGCGTAATGCATTTATTTGAGTAATGAATGATTTTCCAAGCAAATTGGACAGAGATTATCAATGCAATTTGCGAGAATTAGATAATGATTTTGTGTATTTTTCGTCCCAAAATTCCGATTTTAATTTTCTGATTTTTCTATTTTTCGCACTGTCACATATCCGTCTCAATCTCAAATAAGAAGCAGGTTACAAAAGAATCTGAAACGCTTGAGTGATCGTTGCTGGCCGGCGCTTTTTTCCCTTTACATCATGGCTATCATTTCCTTTGTAAAGAGTTTCAACCTGAAAACGCATGTCTTTGAGGACGATATTGAAGTTTATGGCTCTTGTCTTCCCTGTGGAGTATCAACGCTATCAGGTGAGATGTCTAACTATTCGTGTGCTAGGGGAGTGACTGAAATCCAATGGTTTGTGCCTCAACACTCAGAACACAATTTTGATGTGGATTGTTACCCGACAGCGCCTTGGAAACTTCTTGAGGACACCTATCATAATCGGCAACCACAACATTTTTCCAGTCTCTCAACTTCGATGTCTTGGGAGCTATACTGGATTCGACATAGTCATTTTCGCTTCATGTCCCGAAAACAGGTGCTTCCTGTTCTGGTAGCCTAAGACAGCTACGCTCTGTTCGTCCTTCCATCACACGTCCTCTCGCATCATCTCTGGTTACTGCTCTGGTGTTCCTCAAGTTAGGTGTATTTCTCTTTTGTCGGGTATTCCTGAGGGCCAACTATCACGCCTTCAACGTGTAATTAATGCCAGTGCTCGTCTCGTCTACAATCTCCCTAGAGCAGCTCACATCACACCTGTTCTCAATGAATTGCGATTGCTACCTGTGACTTCACGAGTACATCTTCGGCTTGTGACTCTTGTGTATAATTGACCATATCGGTCAATTCCTTGTCCAATCGCTCGCATCTGTGCTCGCCATCAAATAACTTGATAGAGATACCAAGATTCCGCCTAAAAACTGTGGCAAAGAATCACTTCTCTGCCTCCTCTTCTCAATGTTGGAATAGGCTGCCCAGTGAAATTACAACAGCTAAATCTCTGCGTCTTTTCAAAAGATCAGCGAGAGACTTTTATGACTGATCATGCATGCACTAAATTTGTGTTTTCACTTTTTTGTGCACAGTGGCCTTGAAGCAATGTCATAATGCTACTTCAAAATAAAATCATGATCAAATCAAATCAAATCACGTGCAGACGTAAGTCTTTGATTCTCTGATCTTTTCCATTCTTGAATACTTGGCCTCTGTGTGTTGACTGTCTGTTATATTTCCCGGTGTTAGATAGTATCAATAATTTAGAAGTTGTATTTGAGTGTCATTTCATCATATATTGCAAGACCATTTCACAATGTCGCGTGAGTGCATTCGGGGTCTCTAGTCAGGCGTACAATGACCGAAATGTTGATGAAAAATGATTGTTTGGTTGCGTCGACAAAGTAAGACTTTTTCACTGTTCAAGTGAAGCGCTCGTGAATCGTGATGCAAATGAACCTGCAAATATTATGAACAGATAATACAAGTCATTATAAATCGCAATATCTTACTGCGACAATTTGCATCCTACAGTTTGTAACTTGTGATTTTTATTATCCGAAATGATCGCATGTTATTATTCAACTTTAGAGAAGAGAACGTTCAATTATGAAATATTAGTCAAATAAAAAACAAATACAGTACAATAAATATAAAAATGAGTCAAAATGTCAGCTGAAAGTGAGACAGGAGGGATTTCTTTTAGTTGTTTTTTTACAAGTGTACAACGGCGCATACATGTTCAAAACATAAGCCACATGTGCTGTGCAATACTAGCAGTGGCAGCAGAGAAGGACAATGGTCACTAGTAGTTATGGAAATAAAAAGAAAATACCGAAAGATAAGCCGATGAATAAAATGGAAAAACATCACCATTTTTTAACAATTTCATTCGACAAAACATAAAGCCGTTTTTGAAAAAAAGATTCTGAGTAAAACTATGAAAAATCAATTTTTAGTTTTTAAACATACAAGTAGCTTAGCATACATGGTTTTTAGTATTGAGGCTGATGTCTTGCGGAATGCGGGGTGATGTTTTACGGGCTGTGAGCTGTTGTGCTGGGGTCTCTGAACATATACTGTATTCTGCGGGCTCGTACTGAAGTTTTGCTGATTAGACATGAGGTATCATAAACGCTTTACGTCCGTTATTCCGCTGTTGGCTGGGTTGGACCATGATAGCAGTTCTTCACCTGGCGCGATCCTTTGCATCTTCGTCGCAGAGACCCATTTTCTTACAGTCTGCTCCAACTGTTTAATCCCATGTGATTCGAGGTCGTCCTCTGGGGATTCGCCCTGGCACTTCTGACTTCCACACCTTCTTCACCCAATCATCATCTGCTTTCCTCACTACATGACCCTACCACCTCAAACGCCTTCTTCTCATCGCCTCTTTCATTCCAACTAGGCTCAGTCTTCGAAGGAGATCGTCGCTGGGGTTTCTTTCTCGAAGCGACACACCACAAAGCCACCTGACCATTCTTCTTTCGGCTCTTATCATCTTCATTTTGTTTTCTGTCTTCATGGCCCACGTTTCACTACCATACAGCATGCTGTTTCTTACACACACGTCGTACACTTGCCCTTTCATACGTAGAGGTGCCGCCCGTGATGTCAGGAAAGGCGACAGCTCGTGGAATCGCTTCCAACCACAACGTAATCGTGTAGACACAGCTGCATCCGCTCCACCACCACCATCCAACATGTCACCCAGGTAACAAAATCTGTTCACCACTTCGTAGTGTTGACCAGCTACCTCAACTTCTTTTCCGTCACCAATCTTCGTTACTGGTGGTATGTCGACCTTGCAGCGCTTGTATACAAACCCCTGATCAGATGCTGCTGTTATGGTTCCTCTCACACAACTACATTTCTTGTGTATCCATCCGCCGCAGACCAATAGACCATGCATCTTATAGAATAGGTAGTTCGTATTAATTTATCTCGAATCCTACTTATGAGCAGACCTTAGTTCCATTTCATGCTATGTCAGTAGGCCTTCTTCACATCTTCAACACCCAGTAGACTCCACATGGCATGTATTTCTCTTTAAAAAAACAGGTTATTTGAATATAGGTTAGAATAGATCAAATAATTTCATCATGATTCGAAATCCCGAATCCTTATCGGATATTGAATACTTCTCGACATAATTCTGTTATTTCTCTTATTTTAGTGTTGATTTCATTTTGCTGTTGTTTCCAAAAACCAAGAATTTGCATGTTTTCAATAGTAATCTAGACATGATAACACTAATTTCCATCGATGAAAGCTGTCCTCTATTATCACTGTTTCCAAACACTGCAACATCTGATCCATGTGCAAATTCATGATGTTTTGAATAACTAAAAGCATGAAAAACATTCAAAACATGATCGAAAGAGCCACTTGTTTTTCCAATCCTGTACGTAGTGCATTAAGAAATGAAAGAAATTTGTCATCACTTCAGAACATAAAACTGGTATTATCACAAACTCACTTCACGAAGGTTATCTTGCATTCACCTAAAATGAAATGATTACTGCGTAAAACTTCAGAATACCAATTTACTTTTCACTTCTGATTGTTTCTATTACATCCATTACTCTTTAGTTGAACTAAATCATGAGAGACATTTACTTAACTGCTCGTCTGTTTAGATTAATATTTGATTGATTGAAAGTAAATGGTAATACAAATAAACATCCAATTCAAGTAAACACAGAATGAACTTCTGTTCCATCTGTTTATATCAATAGTTTTTCAGCAATTTCAAGTTGATGCTAAGGAAGTATTTATGGTTTTCTTCTCTACGTTTATTTGTGATTCATCAAATCTGCTGCAGTAAACGCACACGTGGAAATATTGAAATGCGAGTTTCTATGAAATTATTTGATATTTAATCAACGAAAAATGTTTGGAAGGATTATCACAACGTGCTCATTTCCATAATGGTTCTATTAAGCGTATTTATAAGTTTATTATTTTCATTTGTCAATAGCCATAGAAATTACCATTTCTGTTGTCATCGAATAAAATGTTTTCTGAATTTTGAAAAATCTTGTTGACATTTGTGATGTTGATGCTCATGATTCGTGTTTACGTGTGATGTGCTTAGAAACAATCGGGAATGTCAATCACGGAGAAAACGACGTAACAGTCAAGGTCGATTGTGTGTTTGTGATCTGGAATATGAACTTTAAGTCGTCCGAATACCTTGTGCATAAAATCCGCTCACCATTCGGGTACCTATTTCGAATTCGAGTAGGGGCCGAGTCCGATGATTTAATCATCTCTGGGGATTGACTCCGATATCCAGCATATTCCATATGACAAAGCCAGAATGAATATAAGCGTCGACCAGACTGTCTGGCCCTCTCAGAACCCCACAGGAGAAGCAGTGTGGGACGATGAGTGGCGGCTGCAGCTACCAATTAATTCAATGCTTGTATTGTTGAAATCTGAGAGCACTTTCAGGGTGGCGTAGTTCATTTCCATGGAAATGCAAATGGGAATGACTTTACGAGGGTGAAAATCACACCAAAATTTTTCCTGTTTTGGAGAAAACAATTTCCTCATCAGTTGCTTTGCTGCACCTGCTTATTCAGGAATGAATGTGTCACAGCACATTGAACCACCGACCATTTAAACATAAGACGGCCATGTGTGAATATGATTGTAGCATAATACATGGAATAGTAGTTAATTTAAGCGAAAATGTATTCATTTTATTTTTATGCCACCAGAAATGTGCACAAAATAATGAATGTTTTTGGTATTACATTTTGAAAGTATTGCCTTATATTTCATTTGTGATACATTTGTTGAAATGTTCTGTGAGGAAATTCTATCCTATTCCAATTCTTTTAGAGATAACATGTAGCAGAAATTCTCTTTCCTTTGGTCAACAGTACTGTACGTGCAGTGGCGTCAATGTCCAGATTAGTTAGAACTGAAGTCATCATTCCAATGCAACCATGCATGTAGTAGTACTCTTATAGAGTGAAAACTGCTCATCGTACATAATTTGATCAACATATCAGATGGCGGATGTTGATGAAAATTTGAAGTTAGTGAGCTTCTTCCACGGCAAGCTTGGCATTTTTCCTAACTGCGACTTTGATGACTTGTAATGTATAGGATTTGCGAAAATTTCCTCCCTATTTCTACGTATTTGAAACAATGTAAATATCAACGAATCCATTTGTTAAATATCTTAATTGTCATATCAACAAATTATGCATTTATTCAAGGAAATTGTATATAGACCTACACTATATCACTATCCATCCTTTATCAGACTCTGCCTACGACAGTGTTTAGAAAAGTGGATTCGTTCGTAAAGCCCAGTCAAGGGAAGGGAAACGAGATAACGATTTTTCAATTTCACAGTGTATTGGAAAAGAAAGGACATTCTTTATTCATTTAACCATTAATTGATTTACATTTATAGTTGTTTATCTGAAGCGAGTAAATGCGCTAAGTTAAATTAAGTAATGTCATCATCGAACGGAAAAACTTAGTTAGAAGTCTGAGTTTAAGATTTTCTGAATGGTATTAGTGTTAACTCTCTAACCACTTTGATGATGGTTAGAGCCGAGGTTGTCTGTTAACTCATCGCTGAGGTTGAGTTTTAGATTGACCACATAATCGGAGACTGACTGAAACCAAAAGTTGACGCTGAAACCTTAGCAACCGAAACTGACATGAGTGAAATAGCCAAGACTGAAACTAGGCCGCAACCGCACTTTCGACTTCGGTCAACTGAAACGAATTCGAAATTCAGAATTTGATGAATTATCCAGACGGTTTCAGGTTGCGGCGCAGTAACCTGGTAGTACCGTATCCACTCTCGTGCACTTTGCTTTTTTTGCTAAATACTCTGTCACACGCACTGTGAATGTGCTTCTAGTTTGGCTTTTCCCTAAATAATTTCTGCTAGTGTTTATTGACATGTCAAACCCGAATGCAGACCTTAATAAAATATTGTGAAAATTATATCATACGCCGCTGAAATTATTTTTCATGCCTCAGCCTTGGCCTACTCTGTGCATAATGCGACGGACTTTTTTAAAATATATTAATATAATCGTCTTAGTTAGGTTATGATATATGTCAGGTAAACTCCTGTCCTTGATATTCAAAATGCAAGTAGTAGCTACCAATTTTATCTAACGAAAAACCTCCAAGAGACCTTCTATATATAGGCATTGCACCTTCTATGCCTATTTGGGAGCATTAGTAGTAGATAGCTGACCAATTAATTTGACTGCGTTTAACGTCGCTAATCCCCCCTCACTGGCGTCTTGGACGGTAATAACATAAACAGACTGAATTCAATCTCACGACTTCTACTAACACTTTCGGTGCTCGACCTCTGGACCGAAAGATCGCTAGGCCAAACACGTATCCACTGTGCCGCGGAGATCATTAGCTGAGTATAGGACTTACATTTGATTTATGACGTGCTACTAGCAATCGCTTGGTCGCTGTTTATTCCCATGTTTGTTCCCACGTTGTCACGTTTGTGTCCGCCTTCTCCCCTTCTCTATTACATTTAATGCCGCGACGATAATATCATCATTACTGTGTTATTTTAATTTATTTAGTACACCAATAAGTGCAAGGAGCACCAAGGCAACACAGGAAATACATTCAGGAGGGAACAATTAGAAGTTACAATAAAACATAAAAAGCTTTCGTTTAAACTGTTTCACCGTTTCACTGTTCACAATATCGTCGGGGAGGCGGTTCCAGTCATCTATAATGCGGTGGGAAAAAGAGGATAGGCGACAATTCAGATTTGTTGGGTGGCGGAAAATTTTGTAGTTATGTCCACGGGTTCGGGAAACACTAAAGGTGAAGAAGGAATTAGGATCACTTGGAGTAAGGTGGTTACATATTTTGAACACGGTTGTAAGGTCCATAATCCGACGACGACATTGTAGTGTTGGGAGTTTCAGAGCTCTCAGTCTTTCTTCGTAGGGTAACGAGGATAGACCACGGATGCTTTTGGTGAATCGACGTTGTACACGTTCGATAGCCAGAATGTCTTTATTCAGGGATGGATTCCAGACTGGGATGGCATATTCGAGGTGAGGGCGGACCAGTGTCTTGAAGAGACGAATAAGCAGATCGGCGTCCCGAGAGACGAATGTCCTGAGGATGGCAGATACAATGCGATTCGCTTTCTGAACACAGGTCAGAATGTGCCGAGAGAATTTTATGTCTTTTGAAATCAGAACTCCAAGGTCTTTGACACACTTGGAATTATTCAGGAAACTTCCATCCAGACGGTAGTCCGAGGCTGGATTGCGAAATCCAAAGTGTAGAATGGAGCACTTTTGGGGATTGAGCGATAGCTGCCATTTCTTCGACCAGGTGGTTACAGCGTTGAGGTCAGCTTGCAAAAGTTCTTTGGCTTTCAGGGGATCAGTGCGCTTGATTTCGGAGTACAATTTTACATCATCAGCATATTTCAATAAAGAAGAGTTTGTCAAGGTGTCATCAATGTCATTAATAAAGGCGACAAACAGATCTGGGCCTAAAACGGATCCCTGGGGGACACCAGAAATCATGCTGTAGGGGGAAGAATGCACACCATCCACGACAACACTCTCAGTTCTATCCTCAAGAAAAGCTTTCAGAAAACATAGAAGTCTCCCTCCAATGCCCAAGGAAGTCAATTTCGAGAGGAGACGAAAGTGAGGGACTGAATTGAACGCTTTTTCAAAATCGAGATAGATGACGTCAGCCCACTGACCGCGATCCACAACAGATGTTAAATCCTCGAGGAATTCTAAGAGCTGGTGGGTACTAGACGAATTGGATCGAAAACCAAATTGAGAGCGCTTGATTATGTCATATTGGTTCCAGAACTGCCACAGGTGATCGCGAACAATCGACTCCATCAATTTGGAGGCAGTACAAGTCAGGCTGACCGGACGGTAATTCTCTGCCTTCTTGCGACAACCTTTCTTATGTATAGGAGTAACCAGAGCGTGCTTCCAGACTAGCGGGATATTCCCCAACTCAAAAAAGATCTGGAAAAGGCGAGCAAGAAGTGGAAGCAGAACAAAAGCACCTTGTTTGTAGCAGATATATTGAATGCCATCAGGGCCAGGGGAGGAGAAATTCTTCTTATGTGATAGGTGGAAGCGAATTCTATCAGGTGTGAAGACTACATCAGCGAGGCAATGATCAGTTTGTGTATGAACAGCAGGTATGGGAAGAGACTCAGAGGTGAAAGCAGATTTGTAGGAATCACCAAGAATAGTAGCTGAGTGTAGGGATCATACACTACTCGGTCTGTGGACGGGTCGACAAGCGGACCAACGGTGGATCGAACCTTTTGTTTAGATTTTACATAGTTCCAGAATCGCTTAGGATTGTCACTGTTAGCCAAAGATAATTCAAAATTGTAAATAGATCTGCGGATTGCTTGTTTCAAGAGGTTAGATGTATGATTGCGCAAACGTCTAGCCTCTTCAGATCTGGTGTCAAGGAAGATACGTTCCGCCCTTCTGCGCTGTAGTTTTAAAGAACGAATTTCTGGAGAATCCCAAGGAGGTCTGTTACTTCGAAGATAATTTTTGGTTGGAACTGCTGACGATAAAGCACCGTGAATAGCGGATTGAAAAGAAGCCCATATCTCATTCACATCTTTGTGCTGGAAGCAACTTTCCCAGTTATTGGAACCGAGAATGGAACGGTACAAGTCCCAATCAGCTTGCTTAAAATTATAACGAGGAGTCGACTTGGAAGAAATTGGTTTTCTTTCTGCAGAAAAAGCCAGTTCAGCCAAGACCATATTGTGATCTGAAGAGGCTAGAGGTTCAATTACATCAACGCGGGTAACAAGATCAGGAGTGGAGCAGAATAACAAATCCAATATATGCTCTTCGCGTGTAGGTTCAAAGACAGTTTGGTAGAACCCTGACTCAACAGTGCAAACAAGAAAATCTTCTGAGTCTTTGTTGGAAGAAAGTGTCTCCCAGTCAATGTGGGGGAAATTAAAATCGCCACTTATTAGCTTAAACTGATGGGGAAGGGAGGAGGCTTCATGGAAGAGCTCGAATAGGACACTGTCATTAGCTACTGATGAATTAGGAGGACGATAAACCACACCTACAAGAATGGAAGATTTATTCTGAAGATAAACTTCAGCCCAAACACAATCACTGAAGTTCGAGCTGTTAGCGACATCCAAAGCACAAGACTGAAGTGAGTCCTTAATGTAAAGGCAAACACCACCACCGCGACTACCACTGCGACGATCAGATCTGAATAATTTAAAGCCTGAAATTTGAAATAAAGCATCATTAAAATTTTTATTTGCCCAAGTTTCAGTGACAGAGATAATATCTGGTTGGAGGTCAGAGATATAGGAATGAAAAATGTGAAGCTTGTTGACAATGCTGCGAGCATTCAAGTTAAGAAACTTAAGTGCAAGGTTAGGGCTCTTCAGTTTTTTGAATAAGTACGATCAAACCAAGAGGAGTCTCTTTGCCAGCTACCATCATCTCTGCGAACGAAGCGCCAAATAACCCCGGAGTCCCGTAGACTAAAACTCTCACAAGAAGAGCCATTGTCGCTCTTGGAAGCTTGTTTATTCAGTTCGAAGCAGTGCCGACGGAGAGCCTGTCCTGAAGGCGAAAGGCTTGATCGAATGCGAACCTGGCTTGAATCACAAAAAAGGGGAGAAACGGAAGAGAAAGCTGATTTGAAAAGTTTCGCGTCGAAAGCAGATTTAAAAATCAGCTTGACCAGTCTATGAGAATTGACTTTCGGCTTGCCAATACGGATAACATCAATTGGTTCAGGACATGCCGAGGAAGGAGAACTGTTTCTAATAGACTGAATGATTGAAGATATACCGAAAGACAGATCCTTATCATCAGGAAAATTTGTCAGGATGAGCTCATTTGGCATGTAGATTCCAGAGTCTGGAGGGACGGACGGGATCGAACCGGTCTGTCTCACGGGAAAGACAGGCATCCGGGAAGTTGAGATAGGCGGAGTGGGATTCGATACATGATTCGATAGAGCTGGACCTTGAAAAGCACCAGGTGATCGATCAACAGGGACATCTATTGAGGAGAGAGGAGGAAAATTACCGGTGTAAAACTGGGAGGAAGAAACGGGGGGAAGAGGAGCAGGCCAAGGAATGCTGGGAGATTTATCAGCTGTATTCTCGTGGAGGGAAGTAGAGATCATGGCTATCATGGATTCCAGCTTCAATGTCAGAGTCGAAAATGCTTTCTCCAATTCTTGAAATTTCGAAAGCAATGGAGGACTGTCTGAACTGGGAGAAATTTCCTTAGCATTGGAACTAACACAACTGTGAGAAACATCCTGAGTCTGGCGAACAGGAGGATTAGTTAAATTGGCAACAGTGAACCAATCCTCGTCAAAGCAATACACATGCTCATCAGACGGGAAACCGTCCAGTAACTTGGTCTTGATGGAGTCAACTTCTGGAGAGAGACAACAAGATTTACAGAGATAAAGGCCAGGATCGTCATTGATAACATAGGAGAGCTGGCGGAAGGAAAGACCCAGACAGAGATAATGAATCCAAGATCGACAGTTGGAACACTCAATCTCTGTTGAGTCGGAAAGCTGATTACACCAACACGTAGATCTACCAGGGAGAAGATCAGAGGAAGCTTGACTCTTGGAATCTTTAGCCGTTCTAGGCATTATGCGAAGAGGGAAAAAAGGAATTAACTACAATAAGAAAGGAGTCACACTCAGAGATTTCAGTCACAACAAAGAAAGTATAATAGTAGGCTAAGCCCACACTCAGATCCTGCAGTTACCGAATTAGCGAAGTAGGATGGATGGGAAAAATATACGCTGGTTCTAAAACAACACACCAAGCTACATGCACACTAACGGCCCCACACTTATGGGGTGGATAGATGGCATAATACAAAAAACGAACGGTATAGAGTAAACAGTGTAAGAGCTCAACACTAGCTAATTATATGCTATTATCATAGAAGGACTGTGAACTACCACACAAAACAACAAAAAGAAAAAAATTAGAGCAGGATTTGAACTCGATGAACGAGGTTGGCAAGTCTAACACGGTACCACTACACTACTGCGCCGCTTTATCTTTTTGAAGAAATTTGATATCTATAAACGCGTGTGATCAACAAAGAAATCGAAGAGGGATGCAATTCTGAAGAGAGAATTACATAGAAATCTGACTTGGCACAATACGCCAAGCTACAGCACTCTCAACAGCAGAGAAATCGGACAGAGAGATGAATCCAGATTACGAGACAAAGCACACTGCAGCTGCGTGTTGATAGAAGCACGCCAATGAAACTAAGCTATGGTAATCACTAAACAACGAATCACGTGATTAGATAATGGAGTAATCGAAGGGACTGAAATACAGCGATAACTTTGGAGCCACTAAATGACAGGGGATACCGATGACACAGAAATGAATAGAATGTGATAAGGAGATGAATGATACCAAAATTAATGAAAAACAATCGCTAACAGCCTAGAACAGAAACACAAAGACCACAAGGCTAAGAGCGCGCTGAAAACACGTCCGACACCGGTGACGTACAGACTAGTTGTTATCGCCTTCTTCTGTAACCTATTTAGTATATAGGTCTAGTTCGCCACATAGCAACGTTTTGTGCCTTAATTTTGTTTTTACTGTGCATATACAGATGAATGTGAAGTGGTGGAGATTAATCGCTGTTATTCAGCATTATTATTTTAAGTTTGTGTAGGTCTACCGGTCTAATTTAGTGTATAATATCAATAATAATTTCTTAGCTTTTTTTTGATAAAGAGAATCGAAGAAGATTTGGGCTATCAGAGGCTAGTTAGGGAGTTTCCGATCCGATACCAGAATGGTTGCAAAACAGTGCAACGTCCAGTTGGTAGGCTTCTTTTGGGCATTCTAGCATCATCAGAGCCCTAGTTGGGCAATGTCTGCTGAAAGACAGATCGTTTATTTGGTTTGCAATAAAGATCACTCAATCTTTGAAGCATGTCGCTTTCTGTTTTTTAGACATACATTTATAATCACAAAAAAACTTTCTACTTGTTTCATTTTTTTATATTAGAATTTTACGCTTTGTTGTTCTTGTGGCGATAATTAGTAGCAATCCCATTGTTTCAGTCTTCGTAAGTTCACGACAGTAACACATTTTGTGAACTGCCTAATTTTCTAGTAATTGTTTGATTTGATATTCGATAATATTCTGATCTCCAGGTTGGAGCTATATTCACAAATATTTATGTGCTAATATGTTAACAGTGACGATTGCAATCATGATTAATCTGATATTTTTCCATTGATAGTCAACTTTGATGTTATTTTGACCTGTGCGATTGACATTGTAAACAAAATACTTGCAATTCTATTAATATGTACACCCAATGACTTAGATCAGCTATCAACGGCTGGAATTATTTATTCAGAAAGCATACAGTACACGTGGTTTTTGAATGATCAACAGAAGTTAGATAGTGAAAACGATTGAAATGTTTTTGTAGTTTCTCTCGGCATCTTTGTATTTGATGAAATACAGCCTGATTAATCCAAATTATTTGCAATGATAACCTCCTGAATAATGTCTCAAGAATTTGGTCAAGTGATTTTCCTGCTATGCCTTTTCGAAAGTCTCCTTAATCAACATTTCTGATCCTACGATATCCTGGGGGTTTTGAGAGACTGCTATGTATATGCTTGCTTCCAGAAATGTACTTCTTATAGGTTACATGGACTGATTTATTCTAGATTGCTTCTCGTGAAAGATAAGGAATTGAGCACTTCTCAACCTCCTTGAACGGGTTGAGAAGCGTGTCAAGAATCTTACAGGTGAAAAACTTGCTAACAAGTTGCAACCGCTCTCCGCCAGAAGATCTTCTCCAGAAGTACACGCAGAGCAAATGCCCTCACATGCTATCATGTGAGCTTAGAACGCGCACGCACTGTGAGTCGCTCGAAAAGCTTTTTTGTTCGCACGGCACAGCTTTGGAATCAGTTTGCCCAGGCCACTTTCCCTGATCAATACAATCCTGATGCTTTCAAGAGGTGTGCGAACAGGTTTCTGATGGGGACAGCTGTTGTTTTACTTATATTTATTTAAGATAATACAATTTATTTCATTTTCATTAAATATCCCCTAGCTTCATTCATGGCTCCTAACTGTCTGTGTAAGGGATGACGATTCTGTAAAAAATTTAAAGCTTTTAAAATTGTCTACTGACCTATCAGATGTTTAGACACTGTTGACATGGTGAGCACCTGGTTTTCATATTGTTCTTCCTTCCGAATTCTAGGGACATTATTGGGGTCTTACACGAGAGCAAGAGATTGCAAGCTTTAGTCATCACATCACCACCACTGCCCTAGGAAATGCGAGGAATAATTTAGCTTTAGCGTCACTGCCTCATTGGGGCTTGGACGGTGAAAAAACAGGTACAGAATTTTTCGGGTTTGAGCACGCAGATTTTGGCAATCTTACGGAACTTGCATTTTTTCTCAGAAAGGTTAGCCTAAGTTCATTCTTACCCATAGTGCAACCACAGAATTAGATTGTTTAAGCATATCGCTTTGCTAGAAGTGCAAACTGATTCAAAACAATGGCACATGCAGGAACTTATTAAGTGGACAAAAAGAAATTTATAATACCTTACAGAGATAGAAAAAAAGTCGTGCGTCGCTTGCGGATTGCTGTGAATTCCTTCAAAATCCTCCGATTGCAACGATTCCCTCAGATTCGAAGAATTCAGATCATTGCGCAAAAGTTTCCTCGATAATGCTGGTCCTTCCGATCATTATAAAAAAAGTTAGCAGGCGCACGAAAAAACGTTCACAAACTTCTCTCTAGAACTTGACATCGTCTGTGTCTCTTTGCTGTGTGATCCGGTTGATAACAGTCACTGAAACTTCACACAATTTGGCGTGTTTAATGTTGAACTGGTTGCTCATCGTTCGATTGCTATGGTATTATGTCAGCAGATTGTGCCATTTCATGGGTATTACGTATCCCAGTGTTTCCTGTCTAGTCAAACAGAAAAAGAGATGACTGGTCTAATTCTTTGAGTGTAATTGTCTGTGCAATTGATTTAATCGATGCTTTGATTTTCTTTCTACATTGCTCAAACAAAATAATTATTTACAGGAAATTACCATTTCTTTCATGTTTTCCATCTTTTGTAGTTGTCATAATGTCGAATTTATATTCTATTGAAATCAATATTGTTTCAGAAGTATGATAAAACTAAGAGTGTGCTTCTATTTCATTTCCGAAATAAATGAGAGATTATCACATTAGTGCTATGTCAAGCTACAGACAGCTGTAGACAATACAAACTTTCAGAAGTATGCAATGACGTGAAGAGTCATTAGATGTTCGAAACTAATGTGAAAACTAGCACAATGGCTGATGATCGGTAGCAACTGTAAAAGCGCTTGGGTGGTTATTTGTTTCAATAATTCACTTTTCACGCTCTGACATTCATAAATAATTAGTTACATTAAAAATTCACATACCAGTGTTAGAAAAAGTAAACATTTTACCCAATTCAGCTAACCAAAATCAATTTCAAGTTTTTCTAGCTATCAACCAGACACATGCCCCACTTACGATTTTTTTGCTTTCATATATATTATAGCAATTTAGCCGCTGTCTAGCACGATTCTTGGAAAAAATTGACTTGATGCAGTTGTTTTCGATAAAACTGCAATAATTGTTTAATCGAAGAAAAACATACTTCATTTAAAAATCTTCTTAAAAAACAATTTTTAACAGCAAACAGTTCACATTTCTAAAAATCACTCGGTACTTCTATCAAAAACGAAATTAATACAATATTCTCATAAAATAATTGATATCACAAGTTAAGATTTGTTTCGATGAATATATTTTCCGGATCCGTTGATATTAATCAGTAATTTGGTACGAACTGTCTAATATGCCAAATTTAACTATTCGTCAAAAGTTGGCTACAAACTAACTACAATTAACGTAATAACTGTATTGAATTTATAGTATTTGAGCGTTTCAATCAGTTTTTATGATGAAAATATTCGCCCATAAACTCTGATTGTAACAAATACTAGGTTCATAATGATCTAGAAATTGAACCTTGCAAAACGTAATTTTCCTTAAGCAGCATTTTGATGGAATTTTAGGTTAAGATTTATGTTGTAAGCCTTGCTGCTGATTGTTGAATAAGATGTTTGATAGAATTGTTTTATTTGATTATTTATGACTTCATTCTCAAGTTCTACAAGAAAAGAAGACTTAGCTAGCTAAATGCAAAAAGGATACAAAATTTGAAATACTATGTACTCATAAATTAGAAAATCAGAGTATCATCTGATAGCTCATCTTCGTTGTTGATAGATGGCTTCAAATTCTTGATTTGATCAAATAATTCTTAGAAAGAACCTTAGATTCATTGAGGCTATGTAAATCAAGGATTTTAAGCCATCTATCAACAACAAATATGAGCTATCAGATTTTTATACTCTGATTTTCTAATTCCTGTGAACATAGTGTCTCAAATACTGCAATATATTTGTATTTAGCTAGCTTAGTCTTTTTATCTTGCATAACTTGAGAATGGAGTCATAACTCCGAAATATTATTTAAAATCTAATGAAATGAAACAATTTTATCAGACATCTTATTCAACAATTAGCAGCAAGGCTTGCAACATAAATCGTGAATTGAAACTGTATATTTCATGAAGAATTCTGGAAATATCTTCAAATTGGAACCAAAAAACGAGTTGCAAAGTTAACGTAGAAAGTGCTCGTACATCAGCTGTATAAAATACTTCCTTCACTTGTATTGTTCGAGTGAGTTCCATGAAGAAAAATAGTCTGTTGCATTTTATCTTAAATACTATTATTTGTGGACCTTGATGAAATGAAATTTGCCCATGATATCTGTCACACCTTATCTCAGAGAACTCTACTGTGAATCTACTATCAAGTAAAAACGATGAGATTAGTCATTTTGTTGATGCTAATTTTTGTTTGTATTCTCAGTCTCACGATTAAATTCACCGTGAACTAAGTCATTTCATTATATCAACAGTCTCTACATTAAACTAATAATCCAATTTCATTAAGAGTCACAACAAGAAATTTTCCCATTTATCAATTAATTTATATCAGCAACAGACTTCCCGAGATGTTGTTGATAAAAGAAATTCGATTTAATTACTAATATTCCATACAGATAGTTATCGCATGCGCCATTTACAAGCTTTTAGATATATTAGTCAGAAAACGATGATGTAGTTTTTTTTATCGCAACGGCGTGTTATTTGGATAAATAATCTACATACGTCTTGGAGGCGCCAGTGACAGAATGTTTGCTTCCTTAGTGGCTCGTCACTGTTAATAGAAATGAAATGTAAATTATTTCAAGAGGACTAATTAGGATGCTTACCCGACCACCACAAATGCTAATTGCTATCGGTTGAGTTAATTTATTTAAGATCTTTTATTGAATATGTTTGATGAAATTGTCATGTTGTAACCATGAAATAGTTCACTGAAATTTAGTTTGATTATTCAAGTGAAAGTTGCTTTTTGAGCAGTTTATCGGTGATAGTAGCTCACCAATGCAAGGACATTTGTTTTAATAAAAGTTTGATAAAATTCGTCAACAATTAAATGAAAGTTACATGTCTAGCAATTGCCTCATTCAAAAATTGAGGACTTACCCATGGGGCACTTCCATGGTCGCTGCCAAAGAGGTAGCCATGTACGATTTAACGTTACTATCTTGAATTTCTTCTTGTCTACATATGAGATAAGATGAGTGCCATCAATTTGCAACAAGTCAGAGACCAGCCAACTTCCTCATACACAGCAGGCAGAAGAATAAGCGTAAAACACTGATTTCAACATCAGGCACTGCTGACATGTCAAGTTCAAAATACAAGTTAAATTGTGGATAGTTATGTATGACAATTCTTAGTGACGGTGAAAGCGTGCTTGGACAAATCCTAATTCGATCAAGCAGCTACAGTGGTACAACAAGGAAACTAATTGCGATGTTTTTATTCAGTTAGAAAACATGTTTTTATGTTCGAAGTTGTTTCTTTTGTTTTAAATTTTGGTTGCATTTATAGATTTTAGTACAATTGCAGCATAATTATTGCTCAACTCTCCAACCCCCTCCTAAAGGTGCGTTTACACGTGGAACTTGATTGCGGACGCTTTTTACTGACACTCAGAGGATAGATAATAAGCTGATGAGATCAATGCATTTCTCTTTATCACAAATTGCTATTGTCTGGTGACCTGCGAAGTACAATAACTGAAGGCATGCCTTTGCTTCCATTGTCTGTCACTGACTCATCATGGATCGAAAAGTGTCGGCAATAAAGTTGCACTTGTAAACGCACCCTTAGTAAACCACTACAGCAGTTTGTCAAGGGCAACTGCATCATTCAGAATCTTACATTGCAGTGCATCCGCTTTTATGAGCAACTCTCTGCTCTGTTAAGCAACCACGTATTTTCATGGAACAACCTCACTTAGATTTTTTCACTTTCATTTAACAAAAATTGATGTTTTTTATCACGGTGATGCGCGACTGTTTTCATAATCACCTAAGAAATTTATCCGGATTTCGTGATCAACTTAAATTCCTATCAATGCTCTTTCTGAATAGTCCAATCTGCTTGGACCTTAAAATCGTGGAAAGTCATCAATCATCACTGCTTGGTTTGCTTTTTCAACATAATCTTCGCATTTGATATGAATCACTCACATCATAATCACATTTTACTTGTTCGTCAGAGCTTTGAACATAATTTGAAGGCTTCACCTTCTAGTGATGGTCTTATCACGAAACGTCTAATGAGAGATGAAAACATATTGACATCGGTAACCACTTAACGATCTGGCGCACAATGATGGAAAGACAATACTGGTTGCACTTTTTCATCAAAATCCTTCCAACGATTCTTGCTTGACTTTTTGGGTTTTCACTTGTAATATTTTCAATTTTTGATGTTTCAATGTTAGCTTCTGAATACATCTTCGTTAGATCTTTCTTTAGATTTTAATCATATATTTTACTTGTATATTACCAAGCGTAGTGACTCACGATGTAAGCAGCCCATGATCAGCAAATTTGAACATCCTGCATTCAATGGATTAGTTGCCCTCGAGTAAAGTCTCTGGGTCTTTCCAGTCGTTGAGTCACAAAGACAAGCTGGCCTCAGGGCACGCTTGGGTCATGGTCCATCACTTCTGACAGATTGATCGCATGTGAACACTCTTGACACGGTGATAGTTAGTGCCGTGAAAGTAGAATTGATGGTAAAGCTGATGTCCCAACATGCAGTCTTTCAGATTTATTGATATTTCGGATTTAATGACAAGAATCAGTGCTCACCAACCGAACTTTCATGAAGATCAAGTATGTTGCTGGCTATACCCGTTATTTGAATCTTTCAATTGAGTTCTGAACTGAGTATTTTCTTTTATTATACCCGCAAGGCAATTATTGCATACAAATTGAAGTCTGGTATGCTGTTTGGAAACCTCACAATTCAATGATAGTAGTTGCAGAATGTGTTTGATTTCATTGTAGTTTTATGCTTCCTATTACCAGTGCAGAGCTTGTTTTTCCATATGTCAAGTAAACATCATATTTGCAGACAAAATGGACAAAACATTCTCCCGCCGTCACCAGCGAACATATGAAGAAGGTCACGACTTCAAATGATCAGTTTCTTGATAATCAGATTAGGAGGCTTAAGAATATATGTTTTACAAATTTGCCTGCATGTGGCCTCAGTCAATCTATTCCTATCCGCCCATAGGCTATGGTATATCAGTATAATGCAGTTTGAAATCATTTGATGATCATGTACGCGTCATTCATCTTACAATCACCCATCATTACTTATCGTTTCATAAGTTATTAAAGAATCTAATTATTTCATGATGAATTCAACAAAGTGCATAATTTTGGCATTGCCGTATCGTCACTACTGTGTGTCTGATCGTTGGTTTGAGACCGTCTGCGTCAGGGTCCAATGCTTTCATTATCTTTCATTGCTTTGGAGACATCGCAGACACATTTTCCGACTTGCAGTCGCGCCTGAATTGTCAAGCGCATCAGTCCATGAGTTTTTAACTGTTTTCAATGCTGTGTTGTATTGTCATCCAGTTTTGCGGCAATACCTTCGGTTTCGCCTTAGAACTGAAGGATGTGAGTCACTTTAAGCATCAACACGTTTGAAAATCGATTATGTCGACATGATTGCTTCGAGAAAGCGTTTGAGAAAAATATTAATTATGTGTTTAATTCAGTCAGAAACATGACGATCTCATTCTTCTATTTTCTGACTTGTTTGATGGAAAATAAGAGGGATTAATATTTCCAACTGACAATGTTTTGTGAAATTAAAATGACGACCCGATTACTTCCTCATTAGTCAGACATTCAATTGTTGTTGTCATCGCGATTTTGTTTTCTCATGAATTTGACAGGACAACCAACAGGTATTGCGTCATTTTTTGATGATGTAAACAATTTAGTCATGTTGATTTCGAAGACTTATATCAATTTTTAGAGGGAGCTGAGTATTATGTCATGTATTTTTAATAAATGAAATAATATCTGGCATGTATTAGTCTGTCTGGAGAGTTGAATTCGCGCAGGATGACGCAATTATTATATTAATCACTTTCAAAATTTCTCTGTGGTTTGAAAACAGTCGAATTATTGTGTCTGTTTGTTCAAATTATGATTAGTTGTTGATGAGATGCAAGACGGTGCAATTCTCAGCGCAAAATGGCCTTGTCAAGTGAATAATTCACTTGACAGTGGCGTAGCTGAGGGGGGGGACAAGGGGGACATGTCCCTCCCCCCCGAAATGACATCTGAGCGAAGTACAATCTTTGTGTTTTATACGGGGATATACTAACATCATCCTTTGCCGAATTATTGATTTATTAATCTGAGAATCTGAAATCCTACAGTAGCGCGCTTGGTTAATTTCCGCATGTTCCCTGTTGCGCAACGATCACGAGAGATGTTCATTTCTGTGAGTCATCAGGCGCCGATACTGTCACTCCGTTGTACTGTCACGGACGTCTCGATATGGCTTGTAGCCGGGACACGACACGATTTTGCGACACCCACAAGTAGAGGCCATTCATGACTGGGTATATAAACGCCTGTTCTATTTCGCTTTTGCTTCCAATTACACATGCATCGAATGATGAGCCGCTTATATTAAATCAATATTGTTAGAGCCTAGACTTCATTCTACGCTTGTGGCTGTCATCGATAATCTTGCATATAATGTATGATTTTATGTTGATCGTGTATCATGAATGATCAATAGAAGACAAAATTAGATCATAATCAAATCAAATATGAATGAATATTAGGACTTTTTGTGATTTACGAAATTATCAAGTATAGGCCTATATCAATTAAGCCACATTTATTGTCCCCCCCCCCGGAAATGAAATCCTGGCTACGCGACTGATTGAATTGCGAGCATTACATGAAAAAGGATCATAAGCAAACATTTGGTATTGGAAAAATTTGAATTATGTGCGATGATGACATGAAATATCAGATATCACAAGATAAATGTTTAATAGTGAGTGCACTTTTCATATTGTTGATATTCACTCTTTATTTGATAATATCGGATGCGAATGGAATATGAAAAGAAATGGTAGTCAATCTTTTTGTGGGAGCATTACGTCTCTCAGCAACGATTTTGAATTCATGAAATTAGTTTTTACACATTAGTTGTTGTGCGCTGTCTGTACAACGTCGGAGACGTCATTTTTGATCGTTTTTAATAATTCTGATAATGTTTTCTGTAAATAAAGCTGAATGATGGCTTGCAAACAAATGTGGTTGCTTTGTTGAGACTTTGTCTCGCTTGGCAAGGTTGTCTTGCGGTTGGCTTAAATTAGAGTTTGACACGGGTCCTGGTCCAGTATTCATGGGTCGGTTCGAGTCGGGAGTTCTACCTTGAAATTCACGGGTCGTGCTACGGGTTTGATATATGTAGCATGATTATGATAATGTCTCTCCTGGTTCTTAAGATGATGCTTCTAGTTCCCATGAAATAGCAGGTAATCCTTTCGACCCGTATCAACAATAATTATTTTATCAATGGCGGTCTATTTTTCAACATCTCCGAGTCCAGGAGTATACATGTAAATAAGGAGCATCGTTTCAATAAAGATTCTATCTACCTGTATGTTCCATCTATTAAGCTGTCAAATAACTAGCTGTTAAATACCCGATATATTATGAAATTATTCACGTTTCGGCTTATAAGTAGGACTTTATGATGGAAACTGAACATGATAACAAATGCATATTTCACTGACACCAACGAATATTTGAGAAAAATATTCAATACATCGATATTCAATAAATTGATTTGTCAGCACTATTGACAGCAATCATTTAGGCCTAATTCATTGTATACTAGTAATAAAGGCTCAATCCTCAACAGGATGGTATACTATGTTTATCTAGTATTTTATACACTCAAGTTGACTATCTATGAAGAGGACAGGATAACCAGCAACGCAATAACATCACAAGCAATTAATGATAGATTTTTAAAAGCAGTTGTTAACAATGAAGAAGTCAAAGATTCATTCAGAAGACATAAAAGACACACGAAAAAGTGCCAATAACACATCCCATATCGGACAAGCCACACTCTATCATATCACACATATCGGACAGGTTTTACGCAAACAAGTATCGTGGTACTCACTACTTATATTACCGAAATAATAATAATAATAAGCGTTTATTCAAGAAACTAGAAATACAACCTCCTCAAAATGAGAAGCGTGGAGGATAATTTGACTGCAAAGGTAATTCACCTTTAAATTATATCATAGAAAGTTTAGAGCAGCAAAATATGAAACCATTGGTAGCACATACAAATTTTACAAGTGACAGAATAATTCGGCCGCTTCTAGCGAAAACTTTCGGCAAAAAGTCAAACAACACATGACTAGGATTGCTTCAAATTTTCCAATAAAATCTGAGCGTGAGAGCTTCACGTCTTTCTTGTAAATTTAGCGTAGCACAATAGGTACAATTGTTAACTTGACAGTACAACAGTACAACTTTAATTAGAACTTGACTTGTTTTCATTAGACGTTAAAAAGCTGTAGATGATTCGAAACCGAGAATAGTTTTAAAAGCTCCTCTACAGAATCGAGTCAATTATTTATTTAAATCAACTACTGTTTTTACTTGAGAAGCATAATCAGAGCAAGATCGAATAACTGCGCAGTGCGCAATACACAACGACTAATTCATCGTGTGGTGATAAGCCTTCTAACATTTTAATGCATACAGACGTTTTGACAGCTAGGCAATTAAATATCAAGATGATTTGACCACGTCAATCTGTCATTAAAAACAAGACCCAGAATTTTCAAATGGCGAGCATTTTCAAGAACTGGTACTTTAGGAATTGGCGTAGCAGTTCGAAAAATATTTAAAGCTTTCGTATTATTGAAATTGGTGCTCATTGGATTAGCGAAACACCACGTACAAAAATTTGATATTTCATCGTTCACTATAAACAAGTCATCAATGCAACTTTTATAAACTGGTACGGCTAGCGTTACATCGTCGGCATACTTTATAACAGCAGTGTTATGATGACAAGCATGATAAGTGGACATGAAAATTGCGAATAAATAATGACACAAAGTTGATCCTTGTGGAACACCACTAGCAATGTTCGTGAAGGAACTGCGCGTCGAGCCAAGCTTGATGCGCTACCAGACAAATGATTCTGAATTCAATCACATAAAAGATTGCAGTTGCTTGTGCTAAGTTGATTGATTCTTCTGAGCATAAGACCGTGCGGTACAGAATCAAAGGCATGACTCATATTGAATGTGAGAATACGAACACCCCAAATTACCACATTGTCTAAATATTTCAAGACCTTTTCTTGCAAATTTATGAGGGCACAAGTAGTTGAAGAATCTCTTGATAGACTGTCTTGTGTAGACGACGCTCCGTTCGTTTGTCTCGAATTTGCGTGACTTTCACTGTAATATACGCTTATTGCATGATTTTTGGATTTTGTGGTACCTACGCCATCGTACGTTTGTCGTTCATTGTCGTTTTTTGGATAACATTTCAAAATGGTACAAATCTGAGTTTTTTGTGAGATTGCCTCGTAATAATGGTGTTCCACAATCCACACTTTCTGCAAGTTGTTCCTGCTACCGGCTTGGTTTTGGATTCACCCAGTGTCCACTTGGTTCTATATTTGGATCAGCGATCTTTCAACAGTTCCACGTTACATTTACTTTCGTTTGGAATTGAATTGCAACAACTGGTCTTTGTCAGCTGATATCTGTCACGGACATCGAATTTCCTCGTCCGTGTGTGAGGTATTATCTATTACATGATTGATTTTTTCTCACGTGATATCATCTTGAAAGTGATGAATTCGCGCAGTCGATATGGTTCAAAATGATGACATCAAGTAATTGATTTCCCAAGCTGGCTGAAGAAAGAATAGCAACCAAATATGTGCTAGAGAAGTTCTTACCACCGAAGCCATAAGTCGTTTTGGCAATATTTGTTCTCATGACATAATACAAGCAGGCAGAAGAAGAAAATATTTGATGTTTTTCTAATTTCTGTAAGAGCATAAAACAGAGTAGAGCATAAGCATAAAGAATGACGCTTTGCATCACAAGTTCTGCTTTATTGAAGATAATCGCCGAATGATTCTCAACCGGGTGATGACTTATGGCTTATGGTTTATCGTCTGTGCTTCCAACTTTACAGGGTTTGCGGTTTATCAGAGCATGAAACGGCAGCTGATGATGCTGTCACTCCTTGAAGCACTCTCATCCGGCTACAAAGGAACCTCGAATGTTTGTTTTACATCAATGGACAAATTCCGAGTGCTTGGCAAGTGAAGTACAGGCGAGTACGCTAGATCCTTTACTCGACTTTAAATATTCAACTCAGGTCTTTGATCATCCAAGGCGAGGTGAGTAGCACCAAGGTGCAGTCATGGTCATTGATTGCATTTACCGGCCTCTGCAGCTTCATCCCAACTTCTCTACCGATTTTTCTCGAGTTTTTGATGTTATTTCATAACTTCTCAACTTTCACTTCACTGGGAGGCCGCCTATAAGTCAAGCCAGAAGTCATGCCAGACCAATGAGAAGGAGACCAATTTACCAGCTGAGTCAAGCCAGAAGTCACGCTAGACCAATATGAAGGAGACCGATTTACCAGCTGAGTCAAGCCAGAAGTCGTGCCAGACCAATGTGAAGGAGACCGATTTACCAGCTCAAGCCAGAAGTCACGCTAGACCAATGTGAAGTAGACCGATTCACCATCTGAGTCAGGCCAGAAGTCGTGTGAGACCAATGTGAAGGAGACCGATTCACCATCTCAGTCAGGCCAGAAGTCGTGTGAGACCAATGTGAAGGAGACCGATTTACCAGCTCAAGCCAGAAGTCACGCTAGACCAATGTGAAGTAGACCGATTCACCATCTGAGTCAGGCCAGAAGTCGTGTGAGACCAATGTGAAGGAGACCGATTCACCATCTGAGTCAGGCCAGAAGTCGTGTGAGACCAATGTGAAGGAGACCGATTCACCATCTGATTCAGGCCAGAAGTCGTGTTAGACCAATGTTAAGGAGACCGATTTACCAGCTGAGTCAAGCCAGAAGTCACGCTAGACCAATATGAAGGAGACCGATTTACCAGCTGAGTCAAGCCAGAAGTCATGCCAGACCAATATGAAGGAGACCGATTTACCAGCTGAGTCAAGCCAGAAGTCACGCTAGACCAATATGAAGGAGTCCGATTTACCAGCTGAGTCAAGCCAGAAGTCATGCCAGACCAATGTGAAGGAGACCGATTTACCAGCTCAAGCCAGAAGTCACGCTAGACCAATGTGAAGTAGACCGATTCACCATCTGAGTCAGGCCAGAAGTCGTGTGAGACCAATGTGAAGGAGACCGATTCACCATCTGAGTCAAGCCAGAAGTCACGCTAGACCAATATGAAGGAGACCGATTTACCAGCTGAGTCAAGCCAGAAGTCACGCCAGACCAATATGAAGGAGACCGATTCACCATCTGAGTCAAGCCAGAAGTCACGCCAGACCAATGTGAAGGAGACCGATTTACCAACTGAGTCAAGCCAGAAGTCGTGTGAGACCAATGTGAAGGAGATCGATTTACCAGCTGAGTCAAGCCAGAAGTCGTGTGAGACCAATGTGAAGGAGACCGATTCACCATCTGAGTCAGGCCAGGAGTCACGCTAGACCAATGTGAAGGAGACCGATTTACCAGCTCAAGCCAGAAGTCACGCTAGACCAATGTGAAGGAGACCGATTTACCAGCTGAGTCAAGCCAGAAGTCATGCCAGACCAATGTGAAGGAGACCGATTTACCAGCTCAAGCCAGAAGTCACGCTAGACCAATGTGAAGGAGACCGATTTACCAGCTCAAGCCAGAAGTCACGCTAGACCAATGTGAAGGAGACCGATTTACCAGCTGAGTCAAGCCAGGAGTCACGCTAGACCAATATGAAGGAGACCGATTTACCAGCTGAGTCAAGCCAGAAGTCGTGTGAGACCAATGTGAAGGAGACCGATTTACCAGCTGAGTCAAGCCAGGAGTCACGCTAGACCAATATGAAGGAGACCGATTTACCAGCTGAGTCAAGCCAGGAGTCACGCTAGACCAATATGAAGGAGACCGATTTGCCAGCTGAGTCAAGCCAGAAGTCACGCTAGACCAATGTGAAGGAGACCGATTTACCAGCTCAAGCCAGAAGTCACGCTAGGCCAATGTGGAGGAGACCGATTTACCACCTCAAGCCAGAAGTCACGCTAGACCAATGTGAAGGAGACCGATTTACCAGCTGAGTCAAGCCAGGAGTCACGCTAGACCAATATGAAGGAGACCGATTTACCAGCTGAGTCAAGCCAGAAGTCGTGTGAGACCAATGTGAAGGAGACCGATTTACCAGCTGAGTCAAGCCAGGAGTCACGCTAGACCAATATGAAGGAGACCGATTTACCAGCTGAGTCAAGCCAGGAGTCACGCTAGACCAATATGAAGGAGACCGATTTGCCAGCTGAGTCAAGCCAGAAGTCACGCTAGACCAATGTGAAGGAGACCGATTTACCAGCTCAAGCCAGAAGTCACGCTAGGCCAATGTGGAGGAGACCGATTTACCACCTCAAGCCAGAAGTCACGCTAGACCAATGTCAAGGAGACCGATTCACCAGCTGAGTCAAGCCAGAAGTCGTGTGAGACCAATATGAAGGAGACCGATTTACCACCTCAAGCCAGAAGTCACGCTAAACCAATGTGAAGGAGACCGATTTACCACCTCAAGCCAGAAGTCACGCTAAACCAATGTGAAGGAGATCGATTTACCAGCTGAGTCAAGCCAGAAGTCGTGTGAGACCAATATGAAGGAGACCGATTTACCAGCTGAGTCAAGCCAGAAGTCGTGCCAGACCAATGTGAAGGAGACCGATTCACCAGCTGAGTCAAGCCAGAAGTCACGCTAGACCAATGTGAAGGAGACCGATTTACCAGCTGAGTCAACCCAGAAGTCGTGCCAGACCAATGTGAAGGAGACCGATTTACCACCTCAAGCCAGAAGTCGTGTGAGACCAATGTGAAGGAGATCGATTTACCAGCTGAGTCAAGCCAGAAGTCGTGTGAGACCAATGTGAAGGAGACCGATTTACCAGCTCAAGCCAGAAGTCACGCTAGACCAATGTTAAGGAGACCGATTTACCAGCTGAGTCAAGCCAGAAGTCACGCTAGACCAATATGAAGGAGACCGATTTAGCAGCTGAGTCAAGCCAGAAGTCATGCCAGACCAATATGAAGGAGACCGATTTACCAGCTGAGTCAAGCCAGAAGTCACGCTAGACCGATATGAAGGAGTCCGATTTACCAGCTGAGTCAAGCCAGAAGTCATGCCAGACCAATGTGAAGGAGACCGATTTACCAGCTCAAGCCAGAAGTCACGCTAGACCAATGTGAAGTAGACCGATTCACCATCTGAGTCAGGCCAGAAGTCGTGTGAGACCAATGTGAAGGAGACCGATTTACCAACTGAGTCAAGCCAGAAGTCGTGTGAGACCAATGTGAAGGAGATCGATTTACCAGCTGAGTCAAGCCAGAAGTCGTGTGAGACCAATGTGAAGGAGACCGATTCACCATCTGAGTCAGGCCAGGAGTCACGCTAGACCAATGTGAAGGAGACCGATTTACCAGCTGAGTCAAGCCAGAAGTCACGCCAGACCAATATGAAGGAGACCGATTCACCATCTGAGTCAAGCCAGAAGTCACGCCAGACCAATGTGAAGGAGACCGATTTACCAACTGAGTCAAGCCAGAAGTCGTGTGAGACCAATGTGAAGGAGATCGATTTACCAGCTGAGTCAAGCCAGAAGTCGTGTGAGACCAATGTGAAGGAGACCGATTCACCATCTGAGTCAGGCCAGGAGTCACGCTAGACCAATGTGAAGGAGACCGATTTACCAGCTCAAGCCAGAAGTCACGCTAGACCAATGTGAAGGAGACCGATTTACCAGCTGAGTCAAGCCAGAAGTCATGCCAGACCAATGTGAAGGAGACCGATTTACCAGCTCAAGCCAGAAGTCACGCTAGACCAATGTGAAGGAGACCGATTTACCAGCTCAAGCCAGAAGTCACGCTAGACCAATGTGAAGGAGACCGATTTACCAGCTGAGTCAAGCCAGGAGTCACGCTAGACCAATATGAAGGAGACCGATTTACCAGCTGAGTCAAGCCAGAAGTCGTGTGAGACCAATGTGAAGGAGACCGATTTACCAGCTGAGTCAAGCCAGGAGTCACGCTAGACCAATATGAAGGAGACCGATTTACCAGCTGAGTCAAGCCAGGAGTCACGCTAGACCAATATGAAGGAGACCGATTTGCCAGCTGAGTCAAGCCAGAAGTCACGCTAGACCAATGTGAAGGAGACCGATTTACCAGCTCAAGCCAGAAGTCACGCTAGGCCAATGTGGAGGAGACCGATTTACCACCTCAAGCCAGAAGTCACGCTAGACCAATGTCAAGGAGACCGATTCACCAGCTGAGTCAAGCCAGAAGTCGTGTGAGACCAATATGAAGGAGACCGATTTACCACCTCAAGCCAGAAGTCACGCTAAACCAATGTGAAGGAGACCGATTTACCACCTCAAGCCAGAAGTCACGCTAAACCAATGTGAAGGAGATCGATTTACCAGCTGAGTCAAGCCAGAAGTCGTGTGAGACCAATATGAAGGAGACCGATTTACCAGCTGAGTCAAGCCAGAAGTCGTGCCAGACCAATGTGAAGGAGACCGATTCACCAGCTGAGTCAAGCCAGAAGTCACGCTAGACCAATGTGAAGGAGACCGATTTACCAGCTGAGTCAACCCAGAAGTCGTGCCAGACCAATGTGAAGGAGACCGATTTACCACCTCAAGCCAGAAGTCGTGTGAGACCAATGTGAAGGAGATCGATTTACCAGCTGAGTCAAGCCAGAAGTCGTGTGAGACCAATGTGAAGGAGACCGATTTACCAGCTCAAGCCAGAAGTCACGCTAGACCAATGTTAAGGAGACCGATTTACCAGCTGAGTCAAGCCAGAAGTCACGCTAGACCAATATGAAGGAGACCGATTTACCACCTCAAGCCAGAAGTCACGCTAGACCAATGTGAAGGAGACCGATTCACCAGCTGAGTCAAGCCAGAAGTCGTGTGAGACCAATGTGAAGGAGACCGATTTACCAGCTCAAGCCAGAAGTCACGCTAGACCAATGTTAAGGAGACCGATTTACCAGCTCAAGCCAGAAGTCACGCTAGACCAATGTGAAGGAGACCGATTTACCAGCTGAGTCAAGCCAGAAGTCGTGTGAGACCAATGTGAAGGAGACCGATTCACCAGCTGAGTCAAGCCAGAAGTCGTGTGAGACCAATGTGAAGGAGACCGATTCACCATCTGAGTCAGGCCAGAAGTCTTGTTAGACCAATGTTAAGGAGATCTGCCACCAAACTGTTCAGAATATTTCATTTGCTCTGGTTCCAAGCCATCGGTTTTCCGATAACTGCTGCATGCATTCATCCAGCGCTCCGCCACAATGATTTCCAGGGAGACGCTACAACCGCACTATACTGTGTGCTGTCTAACTTGATGAAGTCCCTGAATCTACTGGTCCTCATCCCTTAATCAGTTTCTCCCACCTTCAATGGTTCATAATCATGAACAAAAACTTCCTTAGGTAGTGGACAGCACCGCATTATTTTCTCAACATTATCACCAATGCTCTTGTAAAAAGTTGGTTATTTGATGCTTAGCCAGTGAACCCAAGACCTCGCTGAATCGCATTACTACATTCATGGTCAAAGCGATTAGAAAGTAAATATTTAATGTAATTCACAAATATATTTACATTCTGCACCTGACTGATATTGTAATGCAATTCTCAAAACATTTTGCCATTAGTTAATCATGCGAAAGTAGATGGTGAAGTAACTGATGTCTCAGCTCAAATAAACTAATATATATTGCGCAACAGTGTAAACGATTGATGTCTCCGGATGCTTCTCTTTTTCTCTATTCATCAAGTTCGTGATAACAAGTTGAACTATTGCATGCTGAAACATGGCTGACAGGCAAGTATTCCTCAAATAGGTGTTTCGAATATTAATAACAATAAACCGTAGAATCAAATATGATAGAAGGTAATTCTGCGGTTGTAGAATTGCAACTAGATATCGATAGTGAACTGTTATTGAACTGTTGCAAGCTCACTGCAGAATTTACATCAGTGTCTGTGCTGAGAATTTAATTGATTAAGTAGGGTTGCAATATTAAAAAGATGTTTTAAATATGGTGTAAAAAGCAATGTTTTTTATAAATTCTTGCATTTTGTTGTTCCTGTAAAAGACACCTTTTCCTTTTACGATGTGCATTCCAACAATTCTTAAAACGATATCACTCCTTCTGTGTGTGGATTACTGTGCATGAAATGTCAACAATTCAATTTGTTTTCAAATGTGCTTTCATATAGTAATTCTAGAAGAGCGAGTACAGATTGCCCTATAGCCACATACACGATAATCGAATCTTTCGTGGCACCTTATGTGTGAATGCGGTTCTGTGGTTGCTTATCATCAGTATTACCATGAGAGGGCTAGAAAATTCATGAAGATCGCGTGCATGCTTTAAGATTTTTTGCTGATGATTGCTAATGATTCCGCTGATGAAAATGACGTTGAGTGTGCAGAATGATGTTGAGTGTGCAGAGCGACGTTGAGTGTGCAGAGTGATGTTGAGTGTGCAGAGTGACGTTGAGTGTGCAGAGTGATGTTGAGTGTGCAGAGTGACGTTGAGTGTGCAGAGTGACGTTGATTGTGCAGAGTGACGTTGATTGTGCAGAGTGACGTTGAGTGTGCAGAGTGACGTTGAGTGTGCAGAGTGATGTTGAGTGTGCAGAGTGACGTTGAGTGTGCAGAGTGATGTTGAGTGTGCAGAGTGACGTTGAGTGTGCAGAGTGATGTTGAGTATGCAGAGTGACGTTGAGTGTGCAGAGTGACGTTGAGTGTGCAGAGTGATGTTGAGTGTGCAGAGTGACGTTGAGTGTGCAGAGTGACGTTGAGTGTGCAGAGTGATGTTGAGTGTGCAGAGTGACGTTGAGTGTGCAGAGTGATGTTGAGTGTGCAGAGTGACGTTGAGTGTGCAGAGTGATGTTGAGTGTGCAGAGTGATGTTGAGTGTGCAGAGTGACGTTGAGTGTGCAGAGTGATGTTGAGTGTGCAGAGTGACGTTGAGTGTGCAGAGTGATGTTGAGTGTGCAGAGCGACGTTGAGTGTGCAGAGTGATGTTGAGTGTGAAGAGTGACGTTGAGTGTGCAGAGTGACGTTGAGTGTGCAGAGTGACGTTGAGTGTGCAGAGTGACGTTGAGTGTACTGAGTGACGTTGAGTGTGCAGTGACGTTGAGTGTGCAGTGACGTTGAGTGTGCAGAGTGACGTTGAGTGTGCAGAGTGACGTTGAGTGTGCAGAGTGATGTTGAGTGTGCAGAGTGATGTTGAGTGTGCAGAGTGACGTTGAGTGTGAAGAGTGACGTTGAGTGTGCAGAGTGACGTTGAGTGTACAGAGTGATGTTGAGTGTGCAGAGCGACGTTGAGTGTGCAGAGTGATGTTGAGTGTGAAGAGTGACGTTGAGTGTGCAGAGTGACGTTGAGTGTGCAGAGTGATGTTGAGTGTGCAGAGTGACGTTGAGTGTGCAGAGTGACGTTGAGTGTGCAGAGTGACGTTGAGTGTGAAGAGTGACGTTGAGTGTGCAGAGTGACGTTGAGTGTGCAGAGTGATGTTGAGTGTGCAGAGTGACGTTGAGTGTGCAGAGTGACGTTGAGTGTGCAGAGTGACGTTGAGTGTGCAGAGTGACGTTGAGTGTGCAGAGTGACGTTGAGTGTGCAGAGTGATGTTGAGTGTGCAGAGTGATGTTGAGTGTGCAGAGTGATGTTGAGTGTGCAGAGTGATGTTGAGTGTGCAGTGACGTTGAGTGTGCAGAGTGACGTTGAGTGTCCAGAGTGATGTTGAGTGTGCAGAGTGACGTTTAGTGTGCAGAGTGATGTTGAGTGTGCAGAGTGACGTTGAGTGTGCAGAGTGATGTTGAGTGTGCAGAGTGATGTTGAGTGTGCAGAGTGATGTTGAGTGTGCAGTGACGTTGAGTGTGCAGAGTGATGTTGAGTGTGAAGAGTGACGTTGAGTGTGCAGAGTGACGTTGAGTGTGCAGAGTGATGTTGAGAGTGCAGAGTGACGTTGAGTGTGCAGAGTGACGTTGAGTGTGCAGAGTGACGTTGAGTGTGAAGAGTGACGTTGAGTGTGCAGAGTGACGTTGAGTGTGCAGAGTGATGTTGAGTGTGCAGAGTGACGTTGAGTGTGCAGAGTGACGTTGAGTGTGCAGAGTGACGTTGAGTGTGCAGAGTGACGTTGAGTGTGCAGAGTGACGTTGAGTGTGCAGAGTGATGTTGAGTGTGCAGAGTGATGTTGAGTGTGCAGAGTGATGTTGAGTGTGCAGTGACGTTGAGTGTGCAGAGTGACGTTGAGTGTCCAGAGTGATGTTGAGTGTGCAGAGTGACGTTGAGTGTGGAGAGTGACGTTTTAGTGTGCAGAGTGACGTTGAGTGTGCAGAGTGATGTTGAGTGTGCAGAGTGATGTTGAGTGTGCAGAGTGATGTTGAGTGTGCAGTGACGTTGAGTGTGCAGAGTGACGTTGAGTGTGCAGAGTGATGTTGAGTATGCAGAGTGATGTTGAGTGTGCAGAGTGACGTTGAGTGTGCAGAGTGACGTTGAGTGTGCAGAGTGACGTTGAGTGTGCAGAGTGACGTTGAGTGTGCAGAGTGACGTTGAGTGTGCAGAGTGATGTTGAGTGTGCAGAGTGATGTTGAGTGTGCAGAGTGATGTTGAGTGTGCAGAGTGATGTTGAGTGTGCAGTGACGTTGAGTGTGCAGAGTGACGTTGAGTGTCCAGAGTGATGTTGAGTGTGCAGAGTGACGTTTAGTGTGCAGAGTGATGTTGAGTGTGCAGAGTGACGTTGAGTGTGCAGAGTGACGTTGAGTGTGCAGAGTGATGTTGAGTGTGCAGAGTGATGTTGAGTGTGCAGAGTGACGTTGAGTGTGCAGAGTGACGTTGAGTGTGAAGAGTGACGTTGAGTGTGCAGAGTGACGTTGAGTGTGCAGAGTGATGTTGAGTGTGCAGAGTGACGTTGAGTGTGCAGAGTGACGTTGAGTGTGCAGAGTGACGTTGAGTGTGCAGTGACGTTGAGTGTGCAGAGTGACGTTGAGTGTGCAGAGTGATGTTGAGTATGCAGAGTGACGTTGAGTGTGCAGAGTGACGTTGAGTGTGCAGAGTGACGTTGAGTGAGCAGTGACGTTGAGTGTGCAGAGTGACGTTGAGTGTGCAGAGTGACGTTGAGTGTGCAGAGTGACGTTGAGTGTGCAGAGTGACGTTGAGTGAGCAGTGACGTTGAGTGTGCAGAGTGACGTTGAGTGTGCAGAGTGACGTTGAGTGTGCAGAGTGAAGTTGAGTGTGCAGAGTGACGTTGAGTGTGCAGTGACGTTGAGTGTGCAGTGACGTTGAGTGTGCAGAGTGATGTTGAGTGTGCAGAGTGATGTTGAGTGTGCAGAGTGATGTTGAGTGTGCAGAGTTACGTTGAGTGTGCAGAGTGACGTTGAGTCTGCAGAGTGACGTTGAGTCTGCAGAGTGACGTTGAGTGTGCAGAGTGACGTTGAGTGTGCAGAGTGATGTTGAGTGTGCAGTGACGTTGAGTGTGCAGAGTGACGTTGAGTGTGCAGAGTGATGTTGAGTGTGCAGTGACGTTGAGTGTGCAGAGTGACGTTGAGTGTGCAGAGTGATGTTGAGTATGCAGAGTGATGTTGAGTGTGCAGAGTGACGTTGAGTGTGCAGAGTGACGTTGAGTGTGCAGAGTGACGTTGAGTGTGCAGAGTGACGTTGAGTGAGCAGTGACGTTGAGTGTGCAGTGACGTTGAGTGTGCAGAGTGACGTTGAGTGTGCAGAGTGACGTTGAGTGTGCAGAGTGACGTTGAGTGTGCAGTGACGTTGAGTGTGCAGAGTGACGTTGAGTGTGCAGAGTGATGTTGAGTGTGCAGAGTGATGTTGAGTGTGCAGAGTGATGTTGAGTGTGCAGTGACGTTGAGTGTGCAGAGTGACGTTGAGTGTGCAGAGTGACGTTGAGTCTGCAGAGTGACGTTGAGTCTGCAGAGTGACGTTGAGTGTGCAGAGTGACGTTGAGTGTGCAGTGACGTTGAGTGTGCAGAGTGACGTTGAGTGTGCAGAGTGACGTTGAGTGTGCAGAGTGATGTTGAGTGTGCAGTGACGTTGAGTGTGCAGAGTGACGTTGAGTGTGCAGAGTGACGTTGAGTGTGCAGAGTGACGTTGAGTGTGCAGAGTGACGTTGAGTGTGCAGAGTGACGTTGAGTGAGCAGTGACGTTGAGTGTGCAGAGTGACGTTGAGTGTGCAGAGTGACGTTGAGTGTGCAGAGTGACGTTGAGTGTGCAGAGTGACGTTGAGTGTGCAGAGTGACGTTGAGTGTGCAGTGACGTTGAGTGTGCAGTGACGTTGAGTGTGCAGAGTGATGTTGAGTGTGCAGAGTGATGTTGAGTGTGCAGAGTGATGTTGAGTGTGCAGAGTTACGTTGAGTGTGCAGAGTGACGTTGAGTGTGCAGAGTGACGTTGAGTGTGCAGAGTGACGTTGAGTGTGCAGAGTGACGTTGAGTGTGCAGAGTGACGTTGAGTGTGCAGAGTGATGTTGAGTGTGCAGTGACGTTGAGTGTGCAGAGTGACGTTGAGTGTGCAGAGTGATGTTGAGTGTGCAGAGCGACGTTGAGTGTGCAGAGTGATGTTGAGTGTGCAGAGTGATGTTGAGTGTGCAGAGTGACGTTGAGTGTACTGAGTGAGCGTGTGAAGTGAGTCAGTGAATATCCATAATCATCAAGTGCTGCTTTTACTGTAGTTTTCATCCATCCATCCATCCATCCATTGTTGACTTTTGTTTTCTTTTGCGAATAGTACATTTTTTGACTATCACTGGGTTTTTTTTCATCATTATCTCTAATGATTTAATATCTACTTCGTTCCGTTTTTTCATTTATTTAGTTCAATCGTGCTAAATTATGTATTACTTCAAAGGTAGACCTTTATCTTAAAGTCAAACAAAAAGAGAGCTTCCTTTCTAGTCAAGCACAAGAAGAGACGACCTGTCTAATTCTGTGGTTGATTGTACTTTTGTTTGATGGAGGCACGAGTTGACATCATGACAGTGACATACAAGGATGAATTATTTGCTTGTTATATATTCGAGTCTACCATCATTTGATAGGACTGCTACTCTACATCCCTGCTGAGATTCCCTCTCTCCAGATTGTCTGACCTACGTGTGGATATTGCATTACCGGTTTCGTTTCCAAATCCGAGGATGTCAGGATTTGAAATGTAACGAGCGAACTTTCAGGATCAATTGGTTTCAATTTCTGAATCCTGAAAAAGGGAATCTGGTCTTTCAAAATAAATCACTTTTTTACAAAAAAACGGCTGGCATTTCATTCATGATCGGCTCGTGATGCTTGTTGTATGTTGTTCTTCGTCACATGACTTCCTCGTCACTTCGATTCATTCCCTCATCTTATATATTATCGAATCTAAAGAGCTTTCAACCACTGGACTCCAGCATTGACATCCTGGCGGTGCCAACATTTCAAACGTTCTATATTTCGGGATTGCTGTCCATATCTTGACAATTCCTGATGTCATACATGTATTTTGTAAAACTTTAAAAAATTTTCTCTCTTCTCTTGTGTTTTCCAGTAAATGAGTCATAAATTAATCATTAAATTCAAAACTATATATATTGCGTCACAGAGGTGGTGAACGCATTGACAAATTCTATGCATAATACGACATGTTATGAAATATTGATCAAAGTATGAAGAGAGAGAGAGAGTGCACAGATCAGTCATTTACTATATAATAAAATAGTTTGAAAAGCGCTTAGTCTTGGCCTTAGGTCGTTTCAATGCACATCGATTTCTGCACATCACTGCAGTTCATTCATCATAGAAAATTCTCAACGGTTGGTCCTCAAACTTCAACACATATTTCAACAAATTAATGCACTGCTTGTAACCAACTTCTAATAAAGACGGACGCTTGAGGTCAGAGTCCGAGTCACCTGTAACTTCAAAGACTCTTCTCTCGAGTCGAAGAAGTTTGTTGCACAGATAGTCAGGTAGCAAAGGAGAACAGATCTCATGTAAGCGCAGTACCGTATTTAGGGGAGTGAGGAAATCGGGCCATGCCCCCCCCCCAGGAACTAGTTGTAGGTTTTGTCAACAATCCCAGTTACGAACGCTGCAGGAGAGCGATCTTTCACTTCTCTAAAATATCTCAAAAATCATTTCCAATCGAGCATGAGAGAAGCTCGATTAAATCTTTGTGTAAACAGAGACATTCAGACATAATTTGGACCATAGCTACCAAAATTTTGAGAATTCAGGCACAGCTGTTTCTTTTTATTTTTGCACAACATTCGACTGCGGAAGATACTATCAGTATAAGTCCGCATAGGATAAATCAAATAAATTCAATTCAATTCAGTAAAGTAAGTTAGCAATAATTTGCTATTGCATAGTAGGTTACAGTTACGAATGAATATAATTTGTGCCCCCGCAGGAGGAATTTCTGGATACGCCACTGTGCAAACGCAATAAGCTTTGTAGATGGATGATGTCTCCGTTGCATCCAAACCGTTTCAGGTTCAAAGTGAGAAAAATTCGTTTCGAAGCTTTGGTAATTATATAGTTGATGTGTTTATTCCATTTTAGATCAGATGAAAATTGACATTCAAGAATTTTCACATCAACAGCGCTTTTCAAGGGAATGTCGTCAGATAATCTGACACGGTAGATGCAGATTTCTCCGTGACCACATTCGTCTTATTGCTCTTGCTAAGATTGACATTAAGCTGAAGTTCGTGAGTCCAGTGGAGGACGTTGTCAATTTAATTCTGGAGACAGTCATCGGATTGTGCACGCATACGATGAAGGACAGTGAGATCATCGGCGTATTTGTAAAAAACACGAATTACTTTATATGGATGATAGAGAGTCCATAAGAGGACAAAATATGATAGGCTCTATCACACTTCACACTACACCACTTGAGATATGTTCCCACGATGAGTATGATCAATTTAGTTTCACACGTTGTTGCCTGTTCTTCAGGAACTGATGAAAGCCTTGTCATATGCGCGAGATGTTATCAATTTCTGATATGAGTAAAGTAGGAAATAATTTATATGACGCAACTTCTAACTTTTACTTTATGAGTCAATACCGACCCCGAGATACCGTATGTTCGCTGGATCTAGAAATAATGCAATATCACGCCTATCGCAAGCTTAGAGGAATCTCCTTTGATCCCTGTATCCTAGAATTTTCCAGTCCCGAATCCTTGGACATCGGAAAGTCTAGATTTTGCAAGCTTTAGTTTAACACTGTTCTACAATTCTAATTTTCACAGGAGAAATACTGAAGGCTAATATTTATCAACAGTCATGAGATATGATATCCATTATCAAGATTTTGCAAATTTACTTGCTGATCTAAAGTTTCTATAGGTTTTTTAAGGCTTTTCAAAACACTTCATCAAGATTCAACAATGGAGAATTTCAATAGATTTCTTAACACCCTCTATTAAGAATGATGTTCTTCCCCAGCCATATTGATTATAAATCTTTCAAAATCATTTAAGGAACTCGTTTAAACTGAGTATTGTATACCGTCAGCTAGGTCTCACTACCACTCGAGCCCCCAATGGGGTAGAAGTGACTTGGAAGATTCATTTATGATATAACTTGAAACCGTGCCAGCAAGGACTATAATCTCATACATGCAGGAACTCATCTAATGTTGCGCATTGTCATACAACTCATCAAGTTTCTTCCTTGCATTCGTACAGCAGCTGTTACAAGTAGCAATTATATTCTCGCTGTCACACCAGCCTCAATCCGCCTTCTTGTATATCTCGAGATTTTTGGACGGCGGTAGTGTTGAGAAGGCGTTGATTTGATAGACAGGTTTTATTATTTCTTCTTCCGTTGTTAATCAGCTAAGACATGTATACTCAAGTTGACTGTCATTTCCTCGCAGTTGATAAACTGCATGTCTATCTCCACATGCAGATTTGATGAGAATGAAAAAGTGAACTTTCCTGTGATGATCAGTAATGAAAATACAATGATCAGTTTTTGGCAATAATTCGTACTTCTCTTTGTCTGCTCCTCTGCATTGAAACCTAAGATGCAATGATTGAAAATGCGAACTTCTTTCTTAATGAAATAATTTGTTTTTGTTCATCATTTGCCAATGTTGTGTAGAAGAACTTCGTATGCCTCTATCATGATGAATTGGAAGTTGGGCCGCGGTGTGGCTATCATCACAACTGCAGTCCCTGAGTCTCTAGGGAAGTTAGTTATACTGTAATCGAATAGTGATACATACACTAATTATCCAGTAGTTTTGATAATCTTAAAATGCAAATGCCTTGTGATCATTAAAGGGAATGCCATACCAGTCAAGGTATGTAAGATCGAATCCTCTTATTTTTGATAAATTTAGTTTGTGATTTATGATCATTGAGGCTATTCACTTGTTTCGGTTTGTAGTGATTTTTTGTGCTGTAATCCTCAAGACAATTTCAAGTAAAGTAATTTTTTGGCCATACCGTTCATTTGTTTTACGTTATCGCTTTTATGTAGAATATAGTGTCGGATAAAATTTCAAGTTTTATATTACACATACATACAATGAATGCTATTACGTAAAAACAATCAATTTCGTGTAAATTCAATATTTCAGTTGACTGCGCCCTGACGCATGGTTCTTCGTCTTCAATCAACTTGTAATTATCTGCATTTATTATTCGTAGTTTCCAATCTTTAAATCTTAGAATATAATTAAGCAGTACTATTTCTTTGCTCGTCGACGCACCACTGACCGCATCATCCAAAACTTTTCATTTGAAAGCCGTCGTGTTATGACCACGAAAGGAAAATCGTCGCTATCCAAAATTCGATCTTATAATCACAGGGTGAATAAATGTCATGTTTTGTATTCTTTGTTATACTCCCACATTGCACTTTTAGCTTGCTACAGCATTATCGCGCATGAAGATAATCAATTGAATTCGAAATTTCGACAGATTGCATTGCGGGTGTGCGTGAGAAACCCCCTGATTGCAGTGACTTGACAGATATGAATGCACTACCAGCCCGCTATATGCAAAAGATTCGCACGTGGAAAATCTTGCATAAAAACGGGTCTCTGTACAGCGGGGCAAAAACCTATAGAGAAAATATGGGATGTGTTCCTAACTTTATGATTTTAGAAATCAATTATGTCAAGCAAGAGATGAAGAAATTTTGAATATTGAAAACTGTTTCAAACTTTAAATCAATACGAAAACAATGCATGTGCATTGTACCGTATTATCGCGATTTTAAGCGCATGCGTTTATAAGCGAAAATCGTTTGTTTTCATTGTGATACAGATGTGCATTTTGTTCGCTTATAAGCGCATGCGCTAATATCCGAATATGAGAGCACTCTAGTCAACTTGATTTTCGCGTCTCTCCCTGTAGCTTACATGACCATGGGGACTTCCATGTACAGCACCATGATGAAATTTAACCAATAATTTTCATTTCACATGTTGAATTCCGATTCCAATAGCAGCATTCATTCAAATCATAAAACTTACATAGGTATTATACTTAGAGGCAAATGATGCTTTAACCGTCACTAATTTCCGTACGGCATGAAGTACCAGTAGCCTGTAATGTAATCTCTCCGTGAAATAGTGAAGATAAATGTTGATGTGTTTGATTATAGATAATAGGTTAATAGGTCATATGATAATAGGTTAAAACATGGTTTAGTAGCTAATTACCGGCACTAATATTTGATTATTTCTAAAATGTTTTATTTCACTTTGATGAAATGAATAATGGTAAGATTTACATGGATTAGTAGTGCAACTTTCAGGTTATATTATTAGCTGGCTTAATTGTTAAGATGGATGCACGTAGACCTAGGCATAGTTAAGCTAATTACCATGAAATTTCGCTAACAATTGATTTTAAAAAAATAATTTTGCGACTGATGCACTTTTTTCCTCTTTTAAGCGTGTGCTCTTAAAATCGCGATTACGGTACCTATTTGTGATATTTTCATCTTACAAAAATGAAATGATGGTTTACCGTCATTACTCCCCCATACTGGGGACTTGGACAGTGCTGACACAGTCAGACTTTTAGTCCGAATGCCCTTCCTGACGACTTGATGTGACATTTTCGGCGCTCGACCTCTGGACTGAAAGATCGCTAGGCCAAGTACTTGACAACTGTGCCACGGAGACCACCTTAATCTTTCGAGACTTTCAAGGATCTTAATCTTACAATCACAGATAGATTCATTTCAGAAAATGTCCATACATTGTGATTACACAAAGATTGTTGTCCTCAGACTTGATCATTTCAAGCACTAGATTCCTCAGCATCCATGTTCCCGTGTTTCGTCCTGCAGATACTCATCATTGCGGCTGGAAATGGCTCAGCATGCGACATCTAGAATGGTTCAATAGCCTGACAAAGTGCACAACGGACTGCTCTGTGCTTATTTGCCATGGATTTGTTATGTGACTAGTAATCATGACAGAAGGGAACAGAGCCAGTTCACCTGAGTACAAGAAAATAGGAACTACAGTATTGGATATTTATCTGCTCAATACTTCATGACTACAAAAATTAATGTTTTAAACAAACCGAGTTTTATTGATTGATTGCGCATTAGTGTGGCAGCGATTTCGTAAAAGGCATGGTAGAAAGACGCGCTCCACATAAAGTAGGACCTGCGTATACCAGGGAGATTCTTTATATTCTTATTTGTATGCTTATCACTCCTTATTCACTTAAAGTTATCTACCGCAATAAGATAAAAGTCAGCCTGCTGTGTCCTTCAGATTACTGACCTGTACTAGATGTCATAACCTAGTTTGGGCTTTTCCCGAAGTCGCTGAAATCTATGGACGTCTTTCAAAATATACCGCTTTTCCTCGAATTGCAGCTGCGGCTACTATTATGCTCCATCCTGTTCATCGAAATTTTGTTGGATATTAAGCCTCTTTGTGAATGTAGCTGTGATAATTAACTTAAATTCAGTTGGAAGAAAAATTGCGGCATTGATATTCAGCCGAGTTTATGAACGATTATATGACACCAAAGCGGATAGAATATTCAGTCAAACTTTGATTACCCATCCAGTTAGGATTATTTAAAATAATATTATATTGATTTACATAAATGTTATTTGTTTAATTTATGTTGTTCAATCCTATATTTTGTCAATCAAACTTTCCGTATAGCATTTTCTAATGTGGGGGTATAAAGAAATGTATGTTGACCGGATCTCATGATCTTTAACACGCAAATTTCTTCTGAATAGTTTATGCACTATTTGCGATATTCATTTTCAACTATAGCAAAGTGAGCTCTCTCCGACGCTCGCTCTACATTTTCAATCTCGTTCAGATATTTAATGTCATGGTAATATTTCGGCTCCATTGTAGCCGAAGGAACCTACATTGCCATTGTTCAGTGACTTCGAGCTGTGGAGAAATATAAACAATTCTGGAATGAAAAAAATAAAAAAACATGAAAAATCGAAAAATATTTATGTTTTAAGCCATATCAAAATGCATGCTTTTGTATCCCTAGCTGTGAATTAAGCGAAATAAGATAAACTATAATTCGGGCTCAATATAGTATTGCGACCACTCAACACCTGATTCATTCACTTCATGTAATGAATCGTGCCTGACTTCATCGCCCACAATGCTTCTTTTGACTTTTCGTTATTTCAATCCAGACTTTGACAGTTAGATCATCTGTCTTAGAATTATGGGCGATGCAGTTCCATAGTTATCAAAATTGCCTCACCTATGAATTTCAGCGAGTTAGACATCAAGCAATTGTTATACTGGCACACGAACATAGCAACAGTTCAGCGTTATCCTAACAAAAGGACAATACTTACTGTGAGTCTGCAAGTTTTTTTTCTTATTTCTAAGATAATCTGACTTTTTGGCGTTTCACGATATATTACCTTCCAAGGTGTCTTTTGATAGGCCTATTATATCATTCTCGATCTACAGGAAAGTTCCTGTGAAACTACTTCTATGATTGAATGAATGAGTGATCATTCAAACAGTCACTCTTTAACCGTGACTCGTGGGGCACATCAGACCATTTTTATTCGTTCCACCATATGTTTTTCGACAATGAATGTTAATTTATTCTTTGCCATTAAGTCTTCATACATAAAACTCGCAAATCAATTAGATCAAGCATTCAACACCACATGCATTGAAGAAGGAGGGATCGATAAATACTGACCACTCAATTTTGTTGTTTAAATTGATTTATAACATGAACAAAAGTCGGTTAACGGAATCACACTTTAAAGCATAAATAGGCCTATATAATCAATAGATTTTCTTAACGCTTTCGAACCGACAGAAGGAAGGTGTTCAGTCTAATTTACTTAAGGATACTATCCATCTAGAATATAGCTTTTTATAATGCTGAACAAGTATAGGAGATAATTTGAAGAGCATCATGAGCGATGCGGCTAGGAATAATGTGATGGGCGAAAGCGGTGATACGCTTGAATATTGTATAGCCGCGATCCTGAAACTTTGAAAGCTGCAAATTTTCTTAGTTTTTATTCAGAGGCACTATTTTGAAAAATTATGGAATATTCTCGGAAGTTCTCCGATTCTAACTAGTTCCCGGTGTTATAGTTCTCTCTCTCCCTCTGTCTCAGTTTCCTACCGGAAACTAAAACCATGGTTTAATATTCCGATAGGAAAATTAAACTCAACATTTTTAAGTGTGTTTTAGTTTCCCCCTGGTTTAAGCTTCCGGCTTAGCAAATAACACTGTGTTCTTTTTTTCCCACTATAGTTCCAGTTTCCTATGAGATAAAAGGCAAATTTCATCGATGTTCATATTTCTTTAAGTGACAACCGTTTACAGTCTTCTGTAGGAACCTGCCACTGGTCTTGTTTTTGAGTTTGTAGGTACTGCGACCTCGTGTCTCGGTCACTTCGTAGATATCAGACGACCAAGTTGTTTCCATCTTTCCACCCTTCCTATCGTCTCTCTTCTTGTTTCTCAGGAGCACCGAATCCCCTACCTTCAGCTTTGCATTTCGTAGAGAATGATACCGCTTCATCCTCTCTTGCGAAGCCTTGATTCGCTCGAGCATGAGTTTGTGGACCTCTGCTCTCTTGACATCTCGCTGATGTAGCAATTGCGAGAACTGGTCAGGGCTCATGGACTCATGGCGCTTGCCATTCTTCATGGCTAAAACTTCTTCCGGATAGGTATTCTTTACTAGGTAGTGCCGAACCATTTCATCCGTTAGATCCATGATTTACAGTCTGTGTCCATACAACACCACTGCATTTCGATGTTTGCTTTTATATCAAAGCGCTGATTGACAATCAAAGAACAAAGTTGTCGTGAACACATCGAAATGAGAAACTGAGACCTGCGGAAGCTGTATTCTGTGTATATGTTGCGGCTTCTAGTTTCCTAATAGGAAAATAAAACCTGGTATCATTTTCCTACTAGGAAGCTAAAACCATGGTTTTATTTTCCGATCGGAAACCAAAACCGAAGGAAATTAAATTTCGTAACACCGGTATTGCAAAACTCCGCCATCAATGATCCGCTCGCGTTTGCCTAAAAATTGCATTGGGCTTCTTTCAATAATACGATTACCTTATCATTGCAGATCGAAGAGAGAGAGATGACATCACAGTCATCGGAAGTTAGTTGACTCAAATGTATTTTGAGTGAATACATTGATTCATATTGTGCTACATTTTTGCAATATAATAGTACTCAATCCCTTATTTATTTATTCTACGTTCCGCCAAGCTTGATTGGTGAAATTTTCCTTACCGCTGAATATTTTCACGAAGAATCTTTGATTTTATGTGTTATGAAGTACATATTCTCGGAATATTCGATAGTCCAAGTTCGTTTTATTTATCATACAGGTAGGTCCTTCTCTAGGGTGAAGATTGCCATTTAAACTGAAAATTAGTCAGACCCCAGGCATTACCAGCGTATGAATCGTAACAAAAGAATGATTATTTAAAATAGTATATGTGAACCTTATGCAGCTTCCTTTTGTTTTGACTACCTGCATATTCGGCATAGTGAGTGCACTATTACCTGTACGTAAACGATAAGCGAAAAGTCCAAGGAAGTGTTGTGATGTTTACATTACCTTACACACAGACTTCAACATTGGTGAATGCGGTTAGTGTAGTGCTGCTTCTGCTGCTAATATTCAACGTGCAAAGTGCATGGTAAGAAGCGTGAATTTCAAATCAAATTCAAATAGTTATTTCTTGATGCTTTTTAATAATAATAATAATTAATGTTTATTTAGTCTAAATAGAAATCAAAATTACAAATCATGGAGAAGAAAAGTTAATGTGTGCGTAAGGTATCTGGTAATGTCGTTATTATAAGAAGATGCACAGTAAACAACGAATTTTCAGATCAGTCCTACATACAACTAAGTCACTGATGCATGGATGGATATCCAACTGAAATTATCTACAAAATATAACAAGGCACATACAAATGATTGACATTAGATTGAGAAGTAAAACGTAATTTTACTTAAGCAGTATTTTGAAGGAATTTTTGGTTAATTGTGATTTATGTTGCAAGTCTTGCTGTTGATTGTTGAATAAGACTTACTTTATTTTATAAGTTTGTAAACAATTTTTCGGAGTTATGACTCGACGGAGAATGCCAAACCACGGATGTCTATGAAACATAGAAAGTGTCAGGGATTTCCAACTCTCAATCCGTAGGACTTAGCGAAGGCCGGTTTGAAAATACAGATTGCAGAATTTTCATTAAAGATGTTGAGAAAGTGCACTGTCGTAAATTGTTATTTCTTATCAGAAATGAAAAAACAGACAAGTGGATTAACGCCATTTCTAGCATCATTGATCAATAGAAAACTACAAAACTATGAGTATTTGTGCATGACACTGGTCTTGCAATACGCCAAAGAATTGAATAAGAAGTGTACATCTGATAGCCATGCAATCCATTATTTTTCGATTCTTGCATAAACAACACTACAGGTATTCTGCGTGGAAGATATGTTTAGTCACAAAAAATTCTAACTTAATATCAACTGAACATCGGAATCAAATTCGCGACGAATTATGTGAATTTAAAGAAATTTACAATTGAGCGTGAATTGTTGATTGTGATTTTTTATTATTCAATAGCAAGAGCTACGCCTGCAGCTGAAAGAGTATCCTATCGATTTCATTTACAGAGAATGTCGCGTTTAGTAGCACCGTCAGAAATTCTTGATCATGCATGCTTACTGATAGTCTTGGCTTCAAATAGTCTTGCTTCAAGCTTATTCATATTTGACAGCTGAAAGGATACCCGGGTACCATATATTAGAGAGATTATCACATTTGGGAAATGTGCTATACATTATGAAAACTGTGAATGACATATTATCAAATCGATGAAATCATTAGCTGAATGGATTAATCCAACAGGTTTGAATGAAGACACTAAAATGCGTTTAGAATTGATTGAGCTGTCTGAAATTGAATTCAATGGGACAGGTACAGTGAATCACTTACTTTGCAATCATCGAAATTTTATGCAGCAAACAATGATTTTTTCCATTTCCACATCCAGCTTCCAAAATATTGGATCGGACTCAGAAACAATAGAAATTTGCGAAACTGTATATATTCAAGTTCTCCTAGACAAGTTTCGGTGTGATGAAATGAAGATTTTGTCACCTCTTAAATGTTGCCGAAAGCACTTTATTGGACATCCCGGTGGCTCGCGTAAAAAACAGTCCGTAGTATTCTAGCAATGATGGAAAAGCCCTTGTTTCTGAAAACTCATCCATGCATTTGTCATACGTCTCTTACCAGTAGTTGCACTGACTTGAAAATTGATCAAGCAAATTTTAGTGAATGCTATTGAGATCATGAAGTCTTCTAGTGGATATCCATATTTTATCCAAAGACAGATCATCATGTCACAAATCGAACTCTCTGTTCACTAGTTCAGAAGACGAAAGTTCAAACAATTTCTCAGTGAAACACATTCCCGAACCTCAGCTACGCCCAACTATCTATTATTCTATCCCGTCCACTGATTAGAAATAATTGGCTTACATCAACTGATCATAAATTCAGTCGAAAAGTCTGGTAAGGATTTCAGATTCATGAGGGCCTTTTGGTCGGGTATTGCTGAGATAAACATAGAGTAGTGAGAGAGAGAGAGAGAGGTTCTCTGTGAAAGTAGTGACGTAATACACGGACTGGAATTTTCAGCGTCTCATGCGATCCTCCCGGGGCTGAGAGAGAGGTGAACGGAGAAGTAGGGGAGTAGGTGATCAGAACATAAATTGCGGTCGACAGGCCCATCAAAATATATCGATAAGCAGTTCAGAAGAATAATGATTTGGTTTGTTATTAAATAAATAACACTTTCGACCTGAAACTTCTTAAAAGAAGCTCATGGAATACTTGTTAAAAGAACTGGCATCTTCAAACTGAAAAATTGATGCATCTACTCCCTCTTGGCTAATTAACTTGACTGGGTTCTACAAAAACCTTTTTTGAACAGCAACAAAGTCGTTTACTTTGATCTGCATTTCTTGGACAGCAAAAGTGTCATTCAAGCAAAGCTGGTTTTTAACTACGGGGTAAGATTTCAATGTAACAGACTGGAAGTACACGCTTTACATATTTTGTAAGTATTGCTGAATTAATCTAATAAATGTGAATAGTAATCTACCAAAAACGCTTCATCCTAGCGCGGATCTGATAACGAATATGCATTTCAGTCATGTGTCAGCTTCGTCTTGATACATCACTGGCATGTCTAGTCGAAAGGATACGTCGACTTCTGCCCTTTGACTTGATTGATCATGGTTTTGCGGTTTGGTCAATCGTTTTCTTAAATGTTTCAAATTTGGATTCCTGAGTTCTTCCCGATTTTATAAGTTCGTCTGATAAAAAGGGTATAATGTCATATATTTCTAATGTGCCATTGCGCTAATTTTTTCTGTATTCATTTTTACTGCACATCGAGCCTTCGTTGTTATAGCAGGGTTGTTAAAATTGGGTCCTCTCCTCTATCTCTCCTTTTATTCCGATAATTGCGTTCACATGTACTGATGGTAATATTAATTAACACTCACGAATGAAATTGCAATAAGTTGCCAGATGGTAAGAAGAAAACTTCATTAAGCGAATTAATGAAAGACGTTTTATACTTCTATAATATTCTACCTAATAAACTGAAAAGATCAGCAAATGAATCATTTTCAATTATTGCAGAAGTTCGTCTGGATTATATTGCAATTATCAGAATATATATTACACTCACATGTCTGCTGAATAAGGCGCCATATGTTGATCAGTGATTTAATTATTATGTTACTAAACGAACTGTTGACAGCATTATAAATTATTTCCAAACTGTTCCAGGATATTAACGCGAACCAGCCGACGGAAATATGGGCTTCACACTTTTAATGAAAGATTATTTTTCCAAACGAATTAATCTTGGAGATGATTAATGTTGGGATTCAAAACATTCACTTTTTCAGTTAAATCTATTTTGCCTTTAGCGTTGACATCTAATTCAATCATTTAGAGTCCTCTTCGATTGAATAATAAATGATCCTTTGGGTTTCATCTTCTTTAGAAACAATGAAACTGAGGGCGTCAGCTAAATCATTAATCAAGGGAAATGAGATGTTTTGATGTCTATAAATAGAGCGCATTAGGCTAGCTGAGAATTAGACTGGGCATTTGACGATGGATCTGCTATAGTTGATTCAGCTGCAAATTATTCGATTTTACACTTATTGGGATGGGGGGATCTTGTTTCCACGTATTCTAGCACAACTTTCACAGAACCGAGTTAGAAACTATAAACAACAGCTATCAGCCGAAAGCCTTGTATTGTTTAGCCATTTTTCGTAACAGTCGTCCGGCAATTGCATAATCAGTCTAGGAGATATCGAAATAATTGCGAGTGATGGGAATTCATCATTTGCGTCTCCAACACTCACAATTCAACGTAGCAAAGTGCGTCAAGGTAACAAAGTTTAAAAAAAAATGACTTTATTTGATTGTTATTTGATACTGTATGTGTTGACAACTCCTTTAAGTATGACATCATTGTTTTGAAATTTTTGTTTAATTCATGCTGGGTTCAAGGTGGTCTCCGTGGCACAGTGGTTAAGTGCTTGGCCTAGCGATCTTTCGGTCCAGAGGTCGAGCCCCGAAAGTGTCATTGGAAGTTGTCAGGAAGGGCATGCGGTCTAAAAGATCACAACGCTCCCGATGCAAGTCTGACTATGTCATCAACGTCCAAGCCCCCAGTGTGGTTACAGACAGTGTATCAGTAAATCAATCGGCCATCGCATCAGGGTGAAGAAGTTGGATTTCATAAAAATGAGTGAGCAATTCTGAAATTTCAGAGTTTCTTTGTAGTCGGAAGATAATCCTACTTTCTGGTTTTCGGTTCCATACTTGGCCAAAAGGAAATCTGCATTCAAATCTCGTTGCAGAAGGAAGAGCCGATTTTTCTGATTTGCAAGTGGCTTTCTCGAGGTCCTTCGTTTTCCATGGGGAAGCAAGATTGTTACCAAGTCGAGGACAATCCTCCTTTAATTTCGACCACATCAAATCACAGACTGTCTCAGTATTATTAGTACAAACAGATTGAGGCTACTGATCATTTTGAAATTGATGCTTGAGAGGTTCCAACAAGAAGCATCCAACAATAAAGTTTAATCTTTTAAACAAGCGCAAACGTGACAAGGCACGTTTAGATAAAAAGTATGACGCTTACATATTCCTCCCATACCTCAATGATAAAACGAATCGGAAAATTAACTGATAAATCAACAAATATAATTTGAATATTCGCTTGGTTAATAGAAACAATAAAAAGTTGTAGGATTGTTTTACCAACAAAAATTGATAAGCATGATAACTGTAGATACTGCAATGTTTCACCGGATAAGTCTTAATGTAACCTTAAGAACAGTATTTATGAATTTAAGTGCAAAATATGTAACAGTAGCTATGTTGGTAAATCATTCAGCAGCGTTGCCACCGCTGCGCGGTTCCGTGCAACTGCGCGTGCGCGGAACCTGCGCGGATCAAGGCCTCAGAAAAATATTCTTTTCTTCGGGATTACAAATTTAGAAGAGACATTTTTGAAGTTCCAGTAGCTCATTTCATTAGAACTACTACTTTGACTTTATTAAACTTGATTCAACTTATAAGCTGTCGATAAATATGCGGGGAGGCCTATAACTGAAGGTGACTTTGATTTGATGTCCGAATTTTCTAACTAGTGATTGTGAGCTATTTCGATTGGGATGTTTTGTTGAGGTTGAAGTAACGTATTTTCATTCACTTATGATAATAATAATTATAACTTAATTTAAGCTCAAAACATGATTTGCGCGGAACCTGTTATCGATGTGGTTGAGATAAAATGGTCATTCGTATCAATTAACTCAAAAGAAACAAGCGGGTCGATACATTTTTAAATTGGCTCACGTGCGCGGAAGTCATGTTATGTGACTGTTATGACGTTTTGTATCAGTTCCTACGCTTTAATCATCGTATAGAGTATCACAATTATAGACGTTTGATTATTCACAACTTATCATAGTATTGATATCTTATTTGACACATATGCTCTAAAGCCTGTGAAATTTATCTTACAAATACGAGATAATTTGCATACTGACCTTTTTATAATAGGATGATATTATCCGTATGTTACTACTGAAACAAATTTGCTTTTTATTTCTATAAAAATCTAGACAAGATAAGAAATAAGTTTCCAGCAGCAGGAACTTTCCTTTCGTAAATGTTTTCTACGAAACAAATTGCACCAGTCCATTGCTTAGTGGATAGTTTCCAGGAACAACGAATACCGGTATGTTGTCCTCACGTGACAAAAGTAAGTCCTTACGGATACAATTTCCTAGTATATCATAGCCTTGATTTTGTACCTTCATTTATACTACAGTGCATCGATGCACTGCCTGCGCGGATGACATCGTTCTGCGCGGATGTGGTCTTGAGGCCCGGTGGCAACGCTGTCATTGAGGAACTTTAAAGTTAGATGCCAAGAACATCGTCGCAGAGTAAATATGGATGATGAAAAGAGTCCACTGAGTGCGCATGTCTGTAGCGATTTGTAGTTGTGGGAGTGTTGATGAGTTTACGGTTGTCATTTTGAGGCGTGCTCAGGACAGTGTTGGATGTGCTTTGTGGGAAGCGAGGTTGATTCAGGCTCGGTCTTGAGCATCGACGTCACAAATTGCCGCTAATTGGCTGACAAGTTTCAAGTTGCGCCGCATTGAGTTTCCTTCATTCTGTATCAATAAACATTTCATCTCATCTGTAATCTCTGTCATTTGCGTTGATAAATGGTCTGGAACCGACACGTCCGCTGATGAAAATATTTATTTTTTGAATTTTTTAGCATTTAATTAGAGACCACCTATATTTTCAACATCGAAAATAATTGTACTATAAATGTACCTCCCGTTAGCTGTCATTACCTTACGTTCAAGTATAATCTGACCACACCAATTGATGTCTGACAGTTGATATGATATGTGGCAAAAGGGAGTTGTGACGCATCTGAAGCGTGGTGCAAAATGAGTTATGGCTGGAATTATGATGACTTCATCCGCAACTTAATTTCTTGTATAAACCAATTCTGTGTAGCAACCAAATCATATTTTGGAGATTTTAATTTTTTGTTCAAAGGAATTGTTCAATAATTATGTCTAAATTCGATTATAGCTCTTGTATTTTATGTTGTAAACCATTTATTACAAAATGAACAGTAGGAGTTGATGAAACCTCAAAGCAACATTTGAACAAGTAAATAAGTGCGTTCTTGTTTGAAAGCCAAGTACTTGGAACTATTATTGAAGATTCGCAAAGATGACGTCACTGGCTCGATGATAATACATTGCCATTTATTGCAGAGTTGTGGGCAAATACTTGAATGCTTCAAATTACGATACCGAAACAAATAAATGTTTTGTCATCCTCGCAGACATGATATGGCATTGAGTATCTTCCTTACACTCGACAATTTCTGTTTACATGATATATGTTTTGTACATTGTATCATCAATTATGACGAGAATTCTCTCAAGTATTTTTGTTTTGTTCTGCATCAGGTTTTATGATGAATTCAGAGCAATACAGAATGAACTAAGGATGAATGAACAGCAATACAGAGCAATACAGAATGAACTAATTATATGTCATTTATTCTACACGAATTTCTGTAAGCTATATCTTTCAGTTGCTGACTGCATTCAAGTCTTTCGCCATCGGTTCGCATCTTTGTACTGAGAGAGTAGTTTTATGTATGTATTTATTTTTTTAAATGCTAGTACAAGAATTGTGCTCATTATAAATTGCATGAGACATTTCTCCTGTAATTAACAGGCTTGTATTGAAAAGAAAAGCTCGAGAGATTTAGTAATAATTGCTACAACTCATAGCTCGCTATTTGCGGCTCCTGTTATCTTTGTCTCATCGTCTCATTCCGATATTGTGTACCCAGTTGTTGATCTTTTTATAACTACCTATTACTGTCTTCTTGTTTAAAGGAAATACAATAGTCGCGTGCCCTATTACATTTTTAATGTCAGTATATTATATACTTAAATGTATTTCTAGCTTTCATCAGTGAAGTGTGGATCTAGCTGACTTCAAATCACAATGATTAATTTGAGAACGATTATTGAAGGAAGATGAATAGTGTCGAACAATCAAAAATGTCACTAAAATGTTTGTTGTATTCTAATTATACATGCGGCATTGTGCATAGAAGCAAAACCAGGAATTTTGCATGAGATATTTTGTATTGTAGGATGTGATTGCAGCATGGTGGTGTACTTCTCACTGTTGAGAACATGAGAATTTGAGAAAAGGCCAAGTGCTTTTAATAATCAAAAATTTTTTCACAAAAAAGTGTAAAATGCAGAAGGGCTTGAATTTCTACATATTTTTGATTTTGTGGCAAGTAACACCGACCCATGTTTTATATAATATTTTAAAAATCTTCATATTTTGATCTCATATTAGTGTAAATAACATTATCCTAGAAGTATGATGTACAGAGACTTTTAAGGAATAAAACACAAAGGAGACAAAACTGAGCCGAAGCATTATTGTATAGATTGAGTAAATTCCAGATATTTACATATATTACAGAGTATCACAAAAATGTTCATTCAACTTCTGGTATCTGCATACAGGAGGTGGATTTATTACATATTTTACATAAGACAACTTATTCGTAAGGGGTTCACTGGGGCAACATGGTGGCAATCAACATCAAAAAACCTCAAATTCAAATTTCTTTCTGTTAAATTCGGTTTTATTTCGTCGAATATTATAAAAAAAACAAACTTAAAAAAAAAAGCTTAATAAAATTTCACACTTACTTACTCTTTCTTTCGTTTGTTGGTTGAGATGATGATTGATTAATCATGGCCATTCCAAATTTGCACTATTTGTATTGAAAAAACTTCCAAATATATGCTGGCACGTTCTTTATCAGTTATTCATATATTTTTTGTTTTCTTTGACGATCATTCAATATGTATCGATATCTTTTTTGACTTCCCGCTCTGCTGTGTTTACCGCATTATGCAAATGAAACAAGTGTAGCTTGTTATTGTCATGCTACCTCACTAACTTGACAACTAAGGAAGCGCTTGATGTTCAGTTATCATCAAGTGTGAGGGTTGTTCAACTTTTCACATGAATTTCATATATGTAATAAATTTTTAAGACCTCACAATAGACAGCATGGAAGAATACAATTTTCGATTTGCGACTGTATTTAAGAGATTTTCTAGTCATTTAACAACCAAAAGGGAGTGCCGATAATTTGCAATGGATCAATTAGGAACTTTTTAGATCGTCAATTATCAATTTCATGAGTATAACTGACTGTGATTATCATATAAAAGTTGGATTCGCTGTCACTCTTTATTACTGAATACGAATTAAATTTGGGGAAATAAAATACAAATGAAATTCATCGGGCCGCTCTCTTTCAACTACGTCTATGCTTCGCTTAGTTAATATGGCTGTTGATCCTGTATAATAACAATAAAGGCAGCCTGCAAGAAAGAAGACGTAATTCATGTAACATTTAAAGATATTGGCATTTTGCCATTAAAAAAGTTGAAACCATTTTTCTTCAGTGCAAAGTGAAATCTTTTGAAGTCGATGTAGTTACAGTATAATTCGTTTTTTGTTTGCTTCTCTTGAAGTTATAGGTGAATATCTCATGCATGCCATGGGGAGGGAGAGTTGAGATTTATATAAATTTTTCAGCAATATTGAGATCATCAATTCAGCAAGACAGATCAAAATCAAGTTAACCAATTATACTAAAATGCAAGCAAGAAATTACGAATTTGGCTGTATTTCAACTGACTGAGAGGATACAACTGAGCAGTGATCATTTCAAATATTCTAAACTCATCGATTGATATAATTTACACAAATTCCCAATAAATTGTTTTCGTTTATTTCCCTAGCTCGACAAATCTTTCACAAGAAACTTACATTTCGCGACCACCTTCAAGACCTCTACAGGTCTATGCTTCCACAACCACGCCATTCTGCTTGTACTTGAAGCGTGTAGGTTCTGTCGCAGTGACAACCCCCACATGCAGGGCTAAATGATTCCTGGGTGACAGTAAAGTGTATTTCATGATTATTACTATTTTCCTGGTAACGGTTCTTGGAAACAAAATTTTAAGCACTTACATCACTCATTTTTCGTGAGCTTTCGAGGTGCCTGTTTGGTTACCGTTGTATCCCTACGCATAATTGTATTATACCTGAGGAGACGTATGGGGCTACATTGCATCCCATAGCTAACTTGATTCGATGCAACTTCTTAAAGAAAGCTAAACATTGATTCAAAAAACTACTGCTAAGGTGAATAAAGTGCCATTTACATCAGAGATCTTATGACGTGGTGTTAGCATCTTCATCTAAGGAATAGCAAAGCAGACATGAACGTTTAAAAAAGATTGCTTCAGTCACCTAACAACGCGCTTCAATTTATTCAAAGCCACTGTCTCGTAGAACGCAGCTCGTCAATGTATGCAAAGTTAGGTATACACACATGTGGATCCCTACTTTTGCTTACTCGATTAAATATGACATATTTTATGAGCAAGATTTGTGTAAAGAGCACTGAGCAGGCACAGATGTTAATAACTGTTCGTGAAATATTCGGCGCCATCTAATTACAATCGTGAAGTACATACATGAGTCTACATATTAAGAATATTCTTCCCACTCAATTTACCAATGTGATGAAACTGGGAGTCTATTTTCGAATACTCCGTATATGAATTCAACCGAAATTCATGCATCAAAATTAAAAATATGTAAATTTCGATCATTTCATCATTTGCACAATATTTGGATTTCAGATGGATACATATTTTAAAAAATGTTCTTTTGATTTTAATAATCTGAATACTTTTCTTTTGAAAATTTATTAAGCCGGCAATCAGTATAATTTATATAAAAATATTGATGTCATTCTGTCGTGTTTCTTGATATTCAATTAAATATGAAAATAATCCCATGATATCAATATTCTTGAGACGAATCTTGAAAATTACGAAATATGAAAAACAAAACACTCGTGATGATGTCTTCCTTGCTATTGCGAGATTAGAGATTTGAAATAGGTAGGAAATTAGTTTTGTTATGATTCTTCAACATGTCTGAATTGAATTTCTTTCTCACCCAAAACATCCCGTTCTAGAGGAAATGTTAAGTAACCGTTGGATAATGAATGAAAATGTGTAACGTAACAAAAGGTTTTAATAACATGTTTTTTTAAATGTTTTAGGACAAAAGACATGATGTTTTATTGCTCGATCGTTTTCTTTCATCATTTTGCATCGTTTGTTTTATTTGACTAGCTTATTAAATAAATCAACACATTCAAAACTGTTTTGATATGCGAAAAAGAGAACCTCTAATGTCGGAAGCATGCCTGAACTACTCGTATATTCACTATGCCGTATGTTCTTGTCATGCTACTTTTAGCCAGCAGCAAGTAAATTTCTTGGAAGTATTCAGAATCTTGGAATTCTATCTAGCAAGTCATGGATAGACAATGGCATCACTGATTCACTTTTATAATCTACTTCTAACTATCGTCTGTCAACTGTGTTAACTATAGTCTGTACTCGCATAGAAATAGAAAATATAGAATTTAAAAGCATGTTGAAAATCACTTTTTGTTATAAACCAAGGTATAAAAAACAAGTTTGAAAGCGTTTAAAAACAAAGTTTTTCAGCCGAATGTATTTCATGGACATTTTTGGAAACTATGATAATGATAATGAGTGGTGTCCTTGGCACAATGGTTAAGTGCTTGGCCTAGCGATCTTTCGGTCAAGAGGTCCAGCCCCGAAAGTGTCATTGGAAGTCGTCAGGAAGGGCTTCCGGACTAAAAGTACTACAACGCTCCAGAAAACTCTCACTATGTCAGCACCGTCCAAGCCCCTAATGAGGGGGAGTAGTGACGTTAAGCCATAAAAAATGAAGGTTGTGTCCAAATATGCGTTCATTAATTAGCATATTATTATATTAATTATTTAGGCCGGTCGGCTAGTCGCTAGCATCAGCCACTCGGCTTGTAGAAGTTCATGTCTTCTAGTAGACGCATACAGGTATGTGGGAAGAAATTGAATTTTCAAACCTTCTTTGAAAACAATGATGTGATTCGTCTGTACTTAACACGGATGTTTTGTAACATCCTGTAAACAGGATTTTAGATATGCCATCTGAAAAAAATTGTTGAATGAAATTTTGATAACTATTTGGATAAAATCAAATGAGGATGAGAATCTTCTAATTTTCTGGCATTTTTCTTATCCGTCTTAACGATAAAGATCGCAAGTTCTCCGCATTTATCGCCTCTTTGTAGATGTTTTGGGATTTTGTACCCATTCCAGGATGATGGCATGGCAACTGATGGAAACATTTCGATTAAAAGAAGCGACATTTATAGCAGTTCAATGTCATCAATATCATTTTGTTACTAACCAATAAATTCACTGGGTTCCACCTTGAATTTCGCAGTATCAGATTGCAGCTTTCCACAAACGGTTATTGATGTAATGATGCATTCAACTTCTAACCCATTTGAGTCTTGACCCCTTTGAGACGCAGCTTTGAACCTGGAACGACAAAAGTGTGTTCCAGATCAAGCCGCTATGTTCTAATCACACCCTCGTAAGATGCTTAGAACGTCAAATTCGCATTTTCTTATGAAAAATTTTTTATTTTTTATTTGGTTGGCCTTAACGGATTAACCACATTGGTCAGTTTCATATTTTCATGAATATTACAGCTGAAACTGTCTATTTAATGCGCATCCCATTTACATATTTATTCTATTTACATAAGGCAGTGTTTATTGATAACTATCAGCACTCTAGCTTATGCGAAATGTCAGTAGGATTTCAAAATGTAAAATTTCTTGAATACCCGAGGAAATTGACATTAATTAGCTAATTGCGTATCTCGAATTTCCCCGGATTGTATTTGCATTATATAATGGGGAGCTGTGTACATGTTGAAAGATGTGAACTACCTCCTGATGTTTCCTAATACAGTGTGCCTAACATCATGCAAAAGTCCTGAAAAATGGTAATCGATCCTGAAAAAAGTCATTTTAGTCAAAAGAAGTAGTATTTTTAAATTATCCATCTGTGGGAATTATAATGCTTGTTGTCATGATTTATTGTTGATTAACTACTTAAATGAAACAAAAGATAACAATTTAATGCACACATGCCAATCAGTCAAAGATTGTTAATTTTTTCGTTTTTGTTCGAATCAAGAATTTGTTTTTCTGGCAAGTTAAGCTACAGAAATCAATATGAATTGTTACTTGTTGTACCAACTACGTCTTCTTCATTCGCCACGTGCGACAACTGTTGCAGTATTGATAATAATACATACCATAATAAGTTGCAACAACATTAGAAATCAATGATTGGAGCTGTCCATCAACTGAAGTGCTCAATAAATGATTACTAAATGATCATGCAAATTTAATTAAAAACCTTCAAAAATCATGCAATAGTCCTGCAAAATTGAAATCGAAAATCGTTAGCCAGACCGTAATATGGTATGAAATGTCTGCTATTCAGATCTGTTCTCTCAATATCTTTATTAATCTTATTTTCAATATGAAGATTGTTCTTATAACGTAAATATCGAGAGGTGCGTAAATAATAGTCCATGCACCTTATAAAGAAATATTGACATATTGTGTCAGCGGATGCAGAGTGGTCCTTCAGTAAATAAAAAATAATGTTGTGCGACCGGAGACAACGTCTCACAAAGGAGAATATTCACCGCATTATAGCAAACTATTATTACAATAATTGTTGACTGTCTTCTTTTTAGGGCTTTTTTCGTTAATTGAAATCGTTTTTTGCTCGAGGTAGTTTTAAATGTTCACCGATCCATAGCACAATTACTTAAAGAAGAAAAGTTAAAAAACTAATTTACGAATTTCACCAACTAAATTAAAACTTTTCCTTCTTGAAAAATGTACTATTTTGTCGAGCTCTAGTTATCACATAATCAAAACTTTCACAAAGCTGCTTAAGATCAGCTGAAAGAACAATTGAAAAACTTCCAGTTTTTGGTTATTCATGTCATCTTTTTTTCATTGAGATCTTATCTTGGCTTGACTTTGAAAAATGCTGATAAGATTTCTTCTCTCACTGCTCGTAAGAAAGACGAATTATTAATTGAATTACGAGCTTCAGTTTTTCATAACAAGATGACATTTTAGTATTGCAATGAAATATTTCCAACCGATACTATCGTGTAGTCTAAACAACCTTGCTTTGGAAGGATGTTATTAGTTTACTAGCGTGGATGTCAGCAAGGAATTATTGATATTTCTAGGCTACGGCTTCTGCCACGAAATTCAATTACAGTTAGTGCTACGCGCTTGTATCGGCTGATAGTCGAGTTGAGTCAGCCATCGACTTGCCAATCTCTTGGTGTTGAAGATGCAAAGGCTGGCTGATGAAATTATCAGATTTTCGGCGTGAGAACGTGTCTGATAGAAGAGAGGAGGAACCAAATCTACAAATAGTTTATTGTTTCTTGTCTGAAGAATTCCCGATTTCCATTTGATTTAGTAGGCGTATACATGAGTTACTGACAAGCGATGCGCTTATTTGAAAGCAGGTTTAGTGCTGGATTTCAGGAAATAAGAGATGATTCAAATGAAGTTTTCGAGGAGTTTGGCAATGTTTGTAGATGGACTTGTCTCACTTATCGATGAAAGAATGATAAGACTTACTGTTTTTTATGAAATTCATAGGTGAAAGTGATCCCTCTTGTTAAGAGATTCAGTTGAAGGCAGCCGAGACCAAAGATGTTATCAGAAAATAATAGGTCATTATGATAAGGATAGGTTATCAATTTTATGAATGTTTTGTTTATATCGGTATACTGCTGTTCTTAACTCAAGGCAAGGCTGCTTAGGCCAGGGGCTAGAAAAAAATTAATTTATTGAAAATTAATTGTAATTTATTGATATACTTTCTTCAATTCAATTAATTGATAGGATTAGGCACCAATTACTGCAATTATTCACAAGTCAAATGAGCGACTATTGTATAAGACACACAGTGGGTGATATGACATTTTTCACTCGTATTTATGGAGAATGCAATTTTGACAATAACATTCATTCAAATTTTAACTCAAAAGTCTCCAACTAAGCGCATGCTTCATATGTTTTATTGATCTTAGGTAAATTCAAATTTTGCTAAACCTAATGAAGCACAAAGCATCGCGAAGGCCGGAATGTTGTAGTGTTTCACTATTTGAGCTAGAAAATATTGTACTACTTTTAATTTGGAGGATAATATAAATAATAATTATCTTAATTTTAAAATTATTGCACGTATAAGCATAACTTTCCAACTATTTTTCAATTATGCAATCATTTTGCATATGGACACAAGATAATTAGATCGAAATTATATCTTCTTGTAGATTTGGCTGTGATAAAAATAAATGCAATTAATTGATTGCTAAAGTGATCCAATTATGTTAAATGATTGTCAACAAACAATGAGACCAATTCAATTGCAATTAATTTTTTCCAACTCCTGGGAGGCGGACTTTTTATCGGAGGCGGAGGTTAAAAACCTGCCTCCACAACCCAGCTTCAATGTACCAAATGCATAACATGTCTAGCAAAGTAATTGTAATTTTCACAATTTGCCTTCCATGAGACAATTATTATTTGATATTGCCTTGATTACAACTTGAGGTAGTAGACCTAGAAGCAAATAGTAAAATCTCTTGAAATGCCTCCTCAAAAAAATGTGTAGACTTTTGAATTTTGTCAATCAATTTTATACAATTTAATCAACTTTTGAAATATCATTTCAATTTGCTATTTGGACAAAAATTTTAGATAGATAAGTATTAGATTTGTTTAATGAAAAATTTTTATTTTTAATGAAAATGACGAGCTTTTGAATTGTCATGAAATGAATGTTCTAATATTCGATAGCTCGAAATATATTTGACATTTTTTTATTTTGTCGTTTAAGTTATCGTAGTTAGTAATCACTCCAAATTTTTTTTTATTTTTAATATTCAAAAACTGCGCAGTCGTTTTTAGATATTGAGTTGCATCATCAGTCGAAAATTTGTAACATACCTGAACAGCACAATTAGTTAACTTTTGAATTTCCTCGAATATTTATCTAATAACTTCTCAACACACTACTGACATTCCGCCTAAGTAGTTGTGGCCATAATATTTAATTGATAATCATCTGATATTCAAAAATGCATAATCTTGAAACCAATCAGTCCCTCGGTTGCAGCAAATGATATATTTTTTTGATTCCGGCGAGTTTGGTTGAACGTCGACGGGTCGATCCATTAGGTCCAGGTTCCGAACCCCTTTTGGATTACCCACTTGTTGGCGCTTGTGGATACTACATGTACCTTCCATTAATCGCCGGCAGTTGCTAACTCAACCACAGCCGAGAGCTTGACGGCTGCAGCTAGCCTGGTTAACCCGAAAAGTCCGGGAGGGTAGTGGAACCCTGATGAAGAAAATGCCATTAAAACACTATTGGTATTTGCACTATCTTCACTTTATATTTCCACTATTCACCGAAGGGTACTACGTGGTGCATCCTGGAATGGCGTGTAGTTATATGAGCATTTTGCGCATCTATAGGCATTTGTTGATCAACATCGATCCAGAGATGGAATTTTGTTGGCGGTTTTCTATCATGGACAGAGGATGAAGGAAAAATCTCATACCCTGCTTCTCTGATGGCAGTAAAATGTCCGAGTTGGCGTTAGGAAGGGCATCCAGCCGTAAAATTTTGCTTGGAAGGATTGGTTCAGAGGGGCTACCTCCGGACCCTCGTTTGTCGATCAGGAGGGAGAATCAGCAGCCCCGTACTGATACTACACGAACGGTCAGGGGTTCATCTCAGCAGCCTCGGACTGGGATGCGACATGGGACCAGAGGATATAATGCGAATTCTTCAGAAGTTGAAGCAACTAAGCTCCATCTAGCCACTTCGAATGTTGGACCATTTCCGTTTCGTAAAAGATGCACTGATCTAGGGAAGCTTGCAAACACCCCTTGCCCACCATGTCGTTGAAAAGCAATAAATGAAAATATAGATTGATGAATGCGATCATTTTGTTGTTAATAATATAAATCATTCCTTGTTACAAACTGTGCTAGTAAATCAATAAAATTAATCAGTATGAATAAGTAAGTATTGTTGGAGGTTACAATGTCACAAGTAATGAAATGTTCCATTCGCGTGTATCTAGTAAAGATATCAATAGATCAGGACAATTCTCATGCACTTAACTCAAAAGCGAAGGTTTATAACATCGAAGTCAAGCTTTTCTAGTAATTGAACAACTGATTGATGAAAAATGACAATCAATGATTATCTATCCTCATATCATGCCCATATTTGTTAACAGTCAAAGTTTCAACCCTCGGAGCACGGATTCATCTTTCTACCACTGCATTACTGCAGTAGTTCACTGAAAAATGTATTTGAAAATTCTGATACGCTTAAACTTTTCTGAACAATCCCACTATGCTTAAAAAGGCAATATTTAGTTACCTGTGTGTTTATTCATTTGGGAAATAACAGAGTGAATCAGTAGTGATTATCGTAGAATGCCTCTGGAAGAGTGTCATTAGTTTAATGCGAAAAATGAAGGACAGTTCCATCAGTGACTAAGCGTTGTGTTAGTTTTCATAGTTAAATATGTTTTGTTACCACAAGGGAGCTTCCCTCATGAGCGTGATACTATAACGATGATTCCCCACGGCTCATCGCTGTTCATTGGCCTTGGTAACTAATTTCCTCCATAATATTGTGCTGAACTTTCTACTTTGTTGTCCACACAGTCAGTCTTAATTAAGAAGAGCATTTGTTTAATCAAAGAATCTTTTTTTAAATCCCATGAAATGCAGTCCTTACAAATTAGTATATTAAATTCTTTCTCACAGAACTTCCACTTGTCAAAATAGAAAAGGAATTTGAAATTCAACACAAAACGATCGACTGTTTTGAAAATTCGACTCTCTCATAAAATCTGTCATGAAAGATTCCCATCATGAGAATTTAGTTCAGTAATTACTGATAACTTTCTCTTCATCTGCATTGCATTTTCATGTCATTTATAGTTCTCCTTTTGATACATGACTTTTATGGAGTGGAGATGCGTTTTTTAGAAGGATCATAATTTGGTTGAGACTGATGCTTCGTGAGTACAGTACTTAGTTAACTGTCCCGTAGACCTTCAGATTTACAAAAAGTATATATACGCATATATCTTGAGATTTTCTATGAAACATCAAGCAAAGTTTTTGAATGTTTAAAGCAATTTTTGTTTGATTTCCTTTGGGTTCTCTTTCTACCTTGTTTTTTTTCAGTTAACCACTTGCTAAATGAACCGACAACTTGTAAATCGTCTTAATGTGTGAAATAAAGAAGCTGTAATATCGATAACATGTGCTAAGTTTACTGTCGCTTGTTGGTGTCATACAGGGTGAGTGCGACATTGAATAGCCTTGATTTTAAATCAATAATAACTTGAAAGATCTTGTATTTTGTCATCAAGCTTCGAAACATTAGCGAAAGTTGTTCTTCGATGCGTCATGATCATGTTAAATCATGTAAATCCAATTCCAGTAGCAGTATTGATTGGGGCCGTAGGCTAGTCGCTCGTGTTTGCACGTCGGTGGACCGGTACTGAAGTACTTGTGCATGGCCGAAAAGTGAATTGTCTCGCGCTATAAATTACACTGCGAAAATCTGGATGGTTAGGCTTCTGTCTTGTATTAGAAGTGTTCATATTTTCTAGAATTTTATGCAAATTATATAGGTCACTGGGAAAATTCTGTTGACGCTGAAGAATTAGACACAGAATTGCATAGGTCTCTTTAAGTCACATTTTGCCAACACTTGCCACTGATTCTCATCTTACTTATTTTCATTTTAATTTATTTTCAGCATGTATACCTTTTTTGTAGTTTACTCATTTATTTTACATATGTTTCATGTGAATTTTTATATTTCTGATTTATACTTGATAATTATATTTCTTTGTACTGTTTATGCCCCATTAGTTACTCATTTTGGCACAAATTCAATATTCCATTAATCGTAATAATAAAGGCGTATCTTTAGAGAAAATATGCAAAAATCACAATAATGCAAATCGTGGGAGACCGGTACTTATCGGTACTAATCGCGGAATCAGTGCATTATAATCGTATTTCGCTAATGATCTTCAGTAGTTCAGCGTTGCCACCGCTGCGCGGATGAAGGGTTTGAGCTGCGCGTGCGCGGAACCTGCGTGGATGAGCCTGAATCTGCGCGGATGAAGGTTTCAGAAAAATATTCTTTTATTTGGTGTTATAAATTTGAAGAGACATGTTTTTTGAAGTACCGATAGCTTATTTCTTGTAGATATACAATAAAACATTTTTTTATTAGAACTACTACTTTGACTTTATTTAACATGATTTAACTATTAGGCTATCGATAAACATGTAGGTAGGAAAGTGACTTTGATTTGATATCGATAGGAATGGTTTGTTAAGTTCGAAATAACGTGCTTTCATTTGCTCGTACTTGCGATAGTAATAACAGGAACTTAGTTTAAACTCAAAACAAATTAGCGCCGAGCCTGTTATCGATGTGGGTGAGCTAAAATGATTATTCGTATCAATGAACTCAAAAGAAACAAATTGGTCAATATATTTCTAAATTGGCTCATGTGCGCGAAAGTCACGGTACTAACCAATTTCGCTTCAGGGCCGAAGCCTTCAAATGTTTGAAAAGAGAAATCGATTTTCTTATGAAGTGATCATGTCAGAAATATATTATTTTACTTCAACAACATTTAATCATCGTAACCCACACCAGCATTTTTTTTAAGTGCGAACTGCACGCTCAACCGAAAATCGACTTGATATTTTCAAGTAGCCCTGATTGATTTCTCTATTTTCGTGTTATTGTTATGTCTGCTGTTACAGTATGTCTGTTATGACGTCTTATGTGACTGTTATGACGTTTTATATCAATTCCTATGCTTTAATCATCGTATAGAGACTCACAATTACATACGTTTTATTATTCATGCATTATCATAGTATTGAGATCTCAATTGAGACATGAATATTCTAAAGCGTGTAAACTTCATCCTACATACGCGTTATTTGCATACTGTCCTTTTTATAATAAGATGACACTATCCGTAAAAAATGTTACTGCTGAAACAAAGTTTCCTTTAATTTCCATAACATGTACTTCAGCAGTTTTAATATTTAATGTACAGTTTGATCAGTGTATTAAAAATCAAATCTTTACCAAGAAATAAAAATCGGAAATGTCATTGAAATCGCTTACAATTATGCGATATATTTTAGCACGGTCAAGAATACTGGATATTCAAAAAATCTATAACAGACAAGAAACAAGCTTCTAGCAACAAACTTTCTTTTCGCGAACATTTTCCATGAAACAAATTACCAATCCACTGCCCAGTAGATACATGAAGTTTCCAGCGGCAACGAATTTGTTCCCAAGAGTTAGTGCTCACTGATGTAATCTCCTAGTACATCATAGGCTTGAGTTTTAGACCTTCATTTATACTACCCTTTATCGATACACTGCGTGCGCGGATGACATTGTCCTGCGCGGATGGAATCTCAAGGCCCGGTGGCAACGCTGGTAGTTCATCTTTCAAAATGTATTGCCTTTTTTATTGTTAATACGACCTGCACTTTGATATTTACTTGATCAGTATATTTTCTATAGTAAGTCAGATAGCATTAACAACGTGAATGATTTTCTTAATTCAGATCCCATCTGTGGTGAAGGATGGAATTGATAGTATCTTCCGTCGTGTACAGATTAGGCATGTCATAATCGTTCCTAAGTAATACTAGATAGGATGGAGTACAGACCGGTCCTCTTGAGAGATAGATTAAATTTTATGAATGGTTAGTCACCAATTGGTCCATTAATAGCAAGTCTAGTTCTCTTTTTCATTTTCTTCATGGAGAAGTTGAAGGTGAGACGCTCTAATTCGATTTTAGCCAGTTCAGTACCTATACTGCTGTTTCGTATACACATTATTTTTTTGAAAGTTCATTGCAGATTTACTATTTTGTGCAGTATGCCTAATCTGAGTTTATTTCATGCTGTGAATTAAGATTCCTAGAAGATGATGCTTTTCATTTAAATTAACCCGTCACAGGTCTAGTGTCATTCCTTAAATCTAAATCATAGCAGAAGTATAATTTAGGCAATCTGATAACAAAGCAAAATGATAATGCTTGACATACCTGAAAGCTAACATATAGAAATGCATCGGGTTTTTATGATATAGGCGTGATTTTCATGAGGCTTCTTTTTTATGATAATGAAGTCCAAAGTTCGGGACTAGCAAGTAGCCCAGAAATGTTCTCTTGGTTAGATTGCTTGCTTAATAATTGTTATATCTCCACATTTACTGTGACTAAGATAAGCGCGTATGCTAAAAAATCAATTAATTTTACTTAAAATTTAAATTAAAATTAATTTAAATTAAATAATACAGTAAAATATGAATTGGCTCAAAATTCAGTCATTTGGGTTCACAGGCCCGAGAACCAGAGTCCTCCACGCTTATCCCTAGCTTCAATCATTGATGTGATTTGGGTTTACATGTGGTTGAATTATGATGCTTGTGTTCATTTGCTTGTGGATGTAAACGTGAAATGTATTAAAATTTCAGTTGCCTTACGGTGCTGAATCTTATGTTTATTGTGGAATTGTTGTTGTTTTGAAGCATTGATGATGTAATGCTTTCTTGCTTTCATAGTAAAAGAATTAACGACTAATTATGACATCAGTAGAAACAGAATCAAAGATGGAGCAGTGGTGTTACCTAATAACAAATCACAATTGAATATTTATGATATGGGAGTGGTGAGCAGTATTCTCACAAGCTCATCAAATACAGGATGACACGAATATACTGAATGCTTAAAGGATAAATTTTGTTACAAAATGTATCGTATTAACTATAATGAATCTTTTACACGTATTTCTTATCTGTTCAATGAATTTCTCATGTTTTACAAAAATTCAAAAATGTACAATCTGGAGTTACATTAGAAATTGACGATAAATCCGAAAGTTTTAGGAAATTTTACTTGGTTTACGATGAAGTTTTAAACAATTGAATCGAAAAACCTGAAAATTTGATGGACATGAACTTTTACGTGAAGGCTTTGAATTTTGAAGAAGCATGACGTTGAAAACGGGATTTTTACAATTAAGCTGACGCGGAGACCCTGATCATCATCAAGCACATGGGTGATGAATGGGATTACACTTATTGATTTTTGTACTTGCTTCCATCACATAATCACACCAAATGACCATTGCATTCATTTCTTTGTAGCTTCTTAGTTTAATGATTATTTAATTTTTTTGAATAGATGTTGTCAATTAACAATTATATAGAGATAGAATATCGCAAAAAGGTTCAATTGCACCGATATATTTCGCCGGCTCTCTACGGGATGCACTCCGGAATGACAAGCAAGGCATGATTTGAGCACATGCTACGGTCAGCAGACCATCATGTAACACAGCATGGCTTGACCGATACGTAATGAGACGAGACAATACTGCATGAAGTACAATAATGTATGAAAGTTAAGACTAATGATAAAGTTACCAAGGTAAATAATGGGTAAAAACTGTCACCTTCTGGGGACGCAAAGGGCTGGCTTCGATCTGTAAATATGCACCAAGGCAAAGCCTACACCTTCCCCCTCTTCAGTACACAGAATCCTGGGAAGGGAGCACAGCTACATCGATGAAGAAGCTTGGCGATGCTGCTTGATGGCTTCCTGCCATTGGTGTAACCTCTCTTAAACCACGCTGGGATGTGCTCGTTAATTCTCTGGAACAGTCTCGTCCAATGTATCTGCTGCCGCAGGCACGACTGAATTGGTAGAGGACGTTCGATCCCGAAGTGATTGGAAGTCTGTCCTTGATGCTCGAGCTCCACATTGCTTGGGTCACTGGGATAACGCGAACGGTGACAGCGTAGAATACGGCTACAATTTCTTTGGAGACCTTCTTCTTCAGCCAGTCGTGATTGGCATCTCCTTTAAAGGGCACACGAATGGTGACAATCTTCTTCTGTGGCCTAATAGTCTCCGCTTTGTCTTCCGGGACTGCACTATACTTCTCGATGAAATATCCGGGTAGCCATTCTTCCTTAGCTTTTGTTTAAGAAAACTTACCTTATCACATTACTAATTGTTTAGTTATACAACTTTCAGCGCTTCAGTTATCAATGCGCTGAAGATTTTGTCAACAGCGGCACTGACACTTTTTTAAAAAGAATAATTAAATATTGAGTTGCATCATCAGTTGAAAAAATGGAAACAGACCTGAATAGCTGCTATTTCATCCAATATCATGAATCATCAGCGAGCCTAGTTCACATCTCTGAACATAGACAGAACTCCCTATTTAAAGTTGCAGCCATACCCGGGTAAATTTGAGATTTGCAATTTGCAAGTTAGTGAAATTTCAACGGGAATTCATTAGATATCACTTTAAACACACTACTGGCGAATCACCTCAGACTATCTACAGCTGTATTAACACTGTGTTTTTAGAAAAGCTGCATTTATCAATTATTGCAGGCGCACTAACTTAAGCGATTTGCCAGTAGTGTATTTAAAATGATATTTAATGAATGCCCATTGATATTTCACAAACTTACTTGTTGCGAATCTTGAGAGTTTTTTTGTTCTGATTTCATAGAAAACTAGCATCATCATCATTATGTTAAGTATGCAACAATTTCAGTAAAAAGATATTATTTAAAATTACTTCTGATTATCTAATTAACTTATTTTGGACTATGTTTCGGAACTTAGAACAAAATTAACTTTGTACTGAATTTCTGAACTTTCCGTCATGTGATGAATTTCTCATCGATGCAAAGACAATTCTTTACAGAATCATTTATATAATTTAGAAAACAAGGGTATTTTTCTTCGTGTGTTGAGAACTTTGTCAATATGATTTTTCCGGACTTTGCGATGTTCGCAATTTTTTTACTCTCTGCCCAATGTCTCACCATCCTTTATGTTTTATAGTCATAATAGCTCAAAAAAACAAATTTTATCCACTCTTTTATCGAAGGAGGAATGTCATTTTCTTTGCGGTCATCTCTTTGCAAAGCCTCTCAAATAAATGAATCGACACCAATTAGTTTCGATGCCATGTGAATGATTTTACTTATTCATGTCAGAAGCAATTAATTAATTCATGTCAGATGTTTAATTATTGGAAAAATTAATTTGATTTATGTCATCGTTCTGTTGTTTTTCTTTTAGACTATTAAAAACAGTTCTGCGGTTAAACGACAACCAAATCCACGCCTTCAAAGGCTGACAGCTTGCCTCTCCTCCCAGAACAATCGGCGAACGACTTAACACTTCGGAATCAGTTCTTCGTCTCTGCAACGATTATTTTTGCTGGCATTGACTTTCGAGTAATGACTTTTATTTTATGAAGACAGTCAGAATCAATGCTTAGTCATTCATAGTTAGCTCCTCTGAGTCACGAGGAAGCAATAACTTCGTATTTTAGGATATATTTATTACTTGACCATCCTTATATCGTCAATTCCCCTCCTTCAGTATTGTGTGTTCCAGGTATATAATATTCATCACTTTCATGACCGATTGGATTTTTTACTGTCATTGCTTTAAAACACGGTTGCAGATTCTGTAGATATTGAACGTGAGTTAGTAAATATAATAAAAATTGACCTGCCATCCAGTTTCTATTTTTTCCATCACTCCTCATTCGCTTCCTCTCGTCTCTCTACATGTTATTGCTATCTCTCCCTCTCTTCATTTGGAAATGTCATGCATCCGCCGTGGAGTATAAATTTATATTAGTTTAGGGGGCAGACGCGCGGGAGTAGGAAGCCTGTTTTTCATTCTCTACGTCTCGTTTCTGCGCTTGGTAAAAGGCGCCTACATCAGAGTTTGTTATTAACGAGCCTCCCTGTCAGATCAGTTCATTCATTAAAGCAGTAAATTACTGCCATGCTAATGACACATAGCTCGCCCGTCTAATACTGGAGCGTCGCCATGGAGACGTGATTTCATTAGTGAGTTTTATTATTGCTAGCGCTAGTTGTTATTATCTGAGCGCGCGCACTCTCCGTTTGGCTTTATTGCAAATGAACGCTCGCACGCTGTGTGTGTCGCCGCCGCTGGTTGTCCGTCTCCCGTGCGTGCGTGCGTGTTCTTGCGCGCGAGTGCGCGAGGGCTGGAGGTTCGTTTCCTATCTTGCACGAGAAGGCTGCTTGTTTTGCGCTTGACTCTGCCGCCGCTTCGCGACGCCTGATTGCCGACTCGAAGACGGAGTTCACTAACTTCTTGGACAGTGCATTTGTGACATCTTCGGTCTCTTCGATATGGACGAAGATTGCAGGGATACGCTTTTGCGTCACACTCGCTGTGATGAAGTAATGCGCTGCCTGGAGCTGGCCGGCTACAAGACTCGTGAAGTCCTTGCGTGTATCGATACTGATTTAGATACCGAGGTGCGACTTATCGAAGAGTCAGTGCGGCGTGCATGTATCCACATGGACGAGGAGGCACGTCGGCCTTATATTGGACTGTATGCACGATCTCCTGCAGAATTCAAATTCCCAATTGGTGTCAAACGTGCTCTGCTTCTGGCAGTCCGCGAGCTCGCCCAATCTTCCCGAGGAAAGTGCAATGCTTCGACACAGACTACAGCTCCCTTCGTTGACATTAACGCGGCGTCCGCATGGGCTCACCCGCAGACTCACGGCTCCCAAATTGTCGCAATGCCTGCTGGGGCTGCCACCACACCAGTCAGTCTTCCGCAACTTCCAATTTTCACTACCGAGCACGGTGCTCTGTCTACACCACCTCCCGGTACTCCTACGACCGCTTCTCGGGTGCATTTTCATCCACTGTACGGAATGTCGCCTCCAACCACCACCAGTATGAGTGCTGCATTTCACGAGAACAACTCAGGACTGCAGATGTCACCACATCACCATCATCATCATCATCATTTGACACTAAGTAACTCATCATCGTTGATGAACGGCATGGACTGTGACGTTAATATCGACTTGGAGAAGCTGAAGAGTAATTCTACAGCTTCCGTCATCCGGCTAAGTTCGAAACAATATCACGACGCAGAGCTGGTTGAAGGGCGAGACTTCGAAGTCAAAATTGAGCTGACTACCGGAGAAGATGGGTACAAGCGAGCTACAGGCATTTATTGCTGCAATCTGTGCCTAGGAAAACGAGGTGAAGTATCAGCTGTGCGGTTTTCAATCGCCAAGAATCGGTATCCCGTTGTCAGTAACGTTATGTCTCATCTCAAAATTCATTTCGTCGCCAGACTTCCGCCGTTACCACGAACAATGATAGGTCATGCCGCCGCAGCAGCTGCAGTTGCTATGACTGCAGCTTCGAACGGTATGGTCCCTCAAAACGTGTGGCCACATGTAAAACAGGAAGTTAACTCTTGGCCGACGCCGCCTGTAGGTATTGTGAAAAACGAACCTTGGTTGAACACCGCTGTGTGGCCCAGTCCCCAAGCAGTGGGAGCAGTTGCTCCAGATCTGTCAACAGACATTGCATCTCCGACGGAGTCTACCACAGAAGCGGCCAGTATGGACTCGAATGAACGGTGAATCTGCAAACATTCTTCTCAAGAACGGCAACTAAATCGTGGTATCTGACAGGGCTCGAATTTTGTTTTCTGTGAAGGGCAACAGCTGAATGTTCTCCCTCGTACTAGCCGATGAAATATACCCAACTCGTTCAGCGTATGTATAATAATTTTAGTGGTTCACGTGCTCAAATGATATCCGAAGTCTCTTTTGTATTTATCTGTTCTAAAGAAATCTCATAGAAATGAGAGGGCAACTTTAGCATGCGCAAATCATGTGGTTTTAGAGCTGACTTATATTTTGATTTGTTATAGTGCAATAACAAAGTTATGTCACTGAAAACGAATTCAAACTCGAAGACAAGCATGCAGCGTGTTGTCAGAGTAGAAGAATTGAAGATGACTATCACAAACCAAATTTGTTGTTTAACACGTTTGTCTGATCGGAGAATTTAGTGTGACAAAAACGCATTTTTGCATTTAGATTTCTTACATTAAAACTGTCTGTGATTGCTCCAAATACAAGTGTGACATTGCTGCGAATCGTCTTATTTTTATGACTCTGTTGGGTGAATATATCGCAAGATCTGTTATTGTAAACTTAATAGTCGGGAAATTGGTATACAGAAGTTTGCTGCGATTTGTCAGAATTAACTCAGAAAACAAATATGTTAATACTACAGAGAAGTGAATTTAAATGTAAGGTAATTTTGAATAGCAACGATGTCAAGGATATAATTAGTCTTGTTGAAATGAGCCATGTAGGCCACCGTAGAACCTGATTAATTGATGATAGTAAAGTGATATGGTAGCTAACTTCACTTAGTGTAGTTCATACACGTCATCCCAAAAGTCTGAGAACCACTGGGGAATAAAACACTAAACGAAATACGAAAAGTTGTTAACAATAATTGTACGTTCAGTTATTTTAGATTAGCTAATGTTCACAGCAAAGGGGAATTGTCTTTTCAGAAAAGCGTCCAGAATCGTCTATAGGCTAAGCATGACTATGAAGGATTTTCTCGTAGACACTGGCAGGCCTGCAGTGTTCGTCAGATACTTTTGAGACAGAAAATAAAATACTTTGCGATGTGCTAGCAGGCCTATTGCCTTGTTAGCCTACCACGCGAATGACAACCTTTCAAAGAAATGAAAAAGTCAGATGCAATCTTGTAAAATTATGTTTTACGATTACTGTCATCTATGATTTTTGTTGGTTAAATGTCTCATAGAACTTAATTTCTTCTCACGTCTTTTGCAATTACGTCATTCACTGCCTATATCATAGGTATTGGCAGCACTGTTAGGCTATTGAAATGCGATTATTTTTTTTGCATCTAAATTCACGTTATTCGTCGAAAATTGAAGCTTCATGATGTCATTATCCTATAGCCTATAGGCCTAGTGGAAAGATGAAATGCAAAATTTTTAAGGAAGCCATACATTGTGAAAAATGGGCTATGTAGATTGCGGGAATATTGTTGAATTTCTCTGTAAGTGCATAATAGAATTTCAAAGTTGCGTAATAAGAGGATGATTGAAGCGTCGTCGCATCAGCAATAGTTTTTCATTCAATGATGTCAAATTTACGTGCTTGACATAAGACCTGTGTCAATAATGACAGCAAAAGTGATTGAAGCGATAGGACCTAAACCTATTTCTTTCTGCACACGCTTCTCTTCTCACGACGGCAAGACCATCATGTGTAGCGACATACTTGCATTTGATCTTTATTCTTGTGAGAAATGTTGTTGCTTAATGATGCATAATTCCCGCACGCTAACTAAACACATATAGTCACGATTGCTGAGACTGATGAACAGCACCTCCAAAAAAACAGCATGGTGACTATTTTGAATATGAAGTGACCACTATCCGGCGTCATCACAAACAATTACAATTTTACAATTACAAATCAGCTTGTCGTGAAGGTAAATTGAATGAGTCGAATAAAATATGCCATAGCCAAAGAAAAACCAGCACTGCCGAGCACAAGCAAGCTTGGCGATAACGTAATAAAGGTGAGGTTCGAAAAAGTAATCATAAGACATACGGTACTAAGAAGATTATGCCTATAAAAAAAATCGTATACAATTACAATTTCTATGATTACCATCTTAAAGCAAGGATGCGGAGTCCTATCATTTTGATAAGACTCCGAGGGTTGATAGGACTCCGGCTTTTGATAGGATTCCGACTCCGACTGTGGGTGACAAGTATAAAAGGCCTAAACTGGCAACCTACATCATAGATCACAATAGGCTAGCCTGAACCCATTTTTTGTAATTCATTTAGTGATCATTGTTGCATCAGTTATCAATCATTTTCGATGAAAGTTTATCAGATGTCGCTCTAAGGTGGATGCGTGGGACTCGGCTCATCCCATCTTGTTGATTTGTACTTCACACGGTTTTTCTCCAGTCTCTACCAGGCAGAAAAATCTCCCATCCTTCTTCAAAAAATATGAGCACACTTTCGATTTTAATATGCGCTTTGGATGACCCATTACACACGATTAACGTGAGGGTAAGAAGTAATGATGGAGGCTAGGAGGGCGTGTCTTCTCTATTCAATCACCGAGTGAAAAGACAATCCTTTTTCACATCACGATTCATTCCCTCAACTATTACAAGCTTTGCATGCACTGCTGTCTCTGTACTTTTGCTTGACGGAGAAAGTTGACATCAAGACAGTGGCGGCTATATGCACGAGGATAAATAATTTGCTTGTATTCTATTTCGGGTCTAGCTATAGGCCGGAGTCCTAGGACTCCGACTCCAGCAAAAATGATAGGACTCCGGGACTCCGACTTAGCAAATTCTAGCAGCGAAAGTTTTCATAGAATTTCTGGGAAGAAGGAAAAGTACAAACCTTGAAACGGTCATTCTTTCAGCATGCAAGTGAAGACAGGCAGAAAATTAAGCAAAAGCTGCATACTCGTAAAAGTGAAACATGCTCTGCCGCGGTCACCGGTCTGTAAATCAGCAGTGCCACCAGTTTGATTTGGAGTTGACGAGTTAGATGATCGCCAAACTGTTTGTCAATTGAATGACGGAATGACAAAAAGACCACTCTTTCATCATGCGACACTGACTCTGCAGTCGTCAACGCTGATTTTGTAGTGTTTTTACGCCAAAGTTAAGTGTTGCTGACAGATTATTTACATCTCAATAATATTATAAGCTTCGCTTTTTAAGAGTAACTTAACAGTTCTCAAACAGTAACTTTCTAACTTTTGTCACGACGCTTCATTCCGACATAAGAGGACGATTCATTCAACTCCTTCTTAGCAGTTATAGCAAATAGGCCTGCACGTTTAACTGAATCACAAACGATTAAAACAGATAAGCTTGGTGAAGATGCCTTGGTTTGACATTGTAAGCATGTTGTGGGAAGAACCAAGTAAACTGATGTTCAGTTCAAAAATATTATTTTTCTTTTAGTGATATATTTCGATCAGATCGGCCCTACTCAGCTCATAGATCATCGTCAGATGCAGACAAGTGAATGAGAGCTTAAGTAAACAAAATTCAAACATGTAAACATAGAATTGATACTAGTGGCAAGCAAAGGAAAGAGATGAATAACGTAATGGAAACAGATTGTGCAGGATTACAATTTACCGGTAGTGGAGCACAAACTCTAATCCTGTCAGATTCGAGTGCATGTACGCTTGGATAGAAACAGATGCACGGGATCCAGCCTTCTAAAAACATTTAGCTTCACGGATATCTCTACATCACATAGCACTCAATGTACTGTAGTTAGTAAGCAGTCAAAAACAAAGATTTTTATTTTTCTGTGATAGTTAGGCCTGTAGCCAATTCCCTTTTATAACTCGACATGTTTCAAATGACATATTGACACCTAGATTGGGTTAGATCTGTGGTTATCAACCTCGGGTTCATGATCACTGCTAGAGCTAAAAAACTTTCGGGAGCCCAAGTTTACATCCACAAGTCATCTGAACAACATGTAGCTCGTAGCAACAAGCTTATTGAAATTTCCTGTTAAAGTAATGTCGAACGAGTATAAGGGCTATAAATCAAAAGAAAAAATGGGAAAGAATACAAAAGAAAACATATTTCTTACGTAATATAGATACAAATCAATAAATTCAATGTACAATGGTCTGAACATGAATGGAACAATACAGCTAGTGAAACCATAAACTACTAGTAGCAGCCTAAAAGTGCAGAAATACCAGCAGGAAGAGAGTTTATTTAGACACCATAACTTGTTAATAGCCTAACGCTAATCACATTAGCACCATACACAACTGAACTTCAATTTTAAAAAAGACGACAATTATAGAACGACCCATCGAATTTCACTTGTTTGTTGAGTTTAGGACTCAATTTTTTAATGCAAAAAGCTTCTTTGATATTTAGGGCAAATCCGTCACTATCTGATGCCAGGATTTTGAAATTTTCAAGGTTACATCTGCAACTACAATTCAGTCGGTGATCAAAGATCGCCGAGATTTTGGACTTATGCTCCTTAACTCTAATGTTTAGGTGTCTGAGAGTTTTACCAATGTAGGTAAAGATATCTTAATGTGGTCGATAAGTTGTTGTTCTCCAAGTTCTTTGTTAGAGAAAACCTCAAAAACTCTAAGCGGATCAATGAGATTCACAAAATTAAGTTCCAGAAATTATGGTTGCAAAGTAAGTTAGCCACACCTGTAGACACGGTCAAGAACTTAAGTGACTTGCAATTGTCTGATGATCAGCTTGAGTTACTTGGTACAGGTCTGAAGCATCCCACAGTGCCGGGACGGAATGAGTCACTTAACCTACAATGCCAACTCGAGAAACTGGTCTATTTCCGTAGAAATAGCATAAATGTCAATCAGGTGAACGACATAAAAACCGCTTTGCACACCTACCAAAAAAGGTTGGTGAATTTTACTGAGGCCCCTGATGCGAAACACAAGTTGGATCTGTTAAAAAAAACTTACGTAACAATGACAGCATAAAACTCGTGCCGCTTGACAAAGGTAATGGTATCGCAGTGTTAAATACCGATGACTATTACACCAAGCTCAATGCTATCATTGACTCGGACAAATTTGCCAAAGTGACATTTCTAGATGATGAGATGTTGCTACATCATCCCATTGTTAAGCAGCAGAATAAGTTGAAGTGTTACTTGAACAAACATGTCAAACCGCATGTGGACTGTAAAACGTTCGATTTTATCAATCCTATAGGCTCCAATTGTGGCAAACTTTACGGCACTGCTAAAGTACATAAACATGGTACTCCTCTGCGACCTATTGTCGCCAGTCACGGTACCTCTGAGTATAACTTAGCGAAATATCTTAATCAGTTTATCACACCTATTATTGATGCTGAGTTTTCAGTCCAAAGTAATAGTCAGTTGATTGATGCTATTTCGAAATATCAATTCTCGCCTGACTCCAAGTTAGTTAGCTTTGATATTGAGAGCTTGTTCACGAATGTCCCTCTGGATGAAACGATCAACATCGCTTGTGAGAAGGTCTGCAATGGTGATGGTCTTGAACCGCCGTTTAGTCAAGATGTGTTTAGGAATCTTCTCAAATTTGCTACTGGTGACATTTTCAGCTTCAATGATACTTTGTATGTTCAGCGTGATGGTCTGGCGATGGGCAGTCCGTTAGCCCCAACCATAAGTAACCTCTTCATGGGTTCACTTGAGAGAAATACTTGAAGCAGAGTTGTCGGAACGTAAAGTTTTATGCTAGGTACGTGGACGACATTCTTGTGATGTTTGAGGATGATGATCATTCGACTTTCTTGGATTATATCAACTCGTGGCATGATAATCTCAAATTCACTGTAGAAATAGGTATGAAGTCCATTCCATTTTTGGATATAAACTTAGACATCGAAAGCAATGTTGTGAACACCACTGTCTACCGTAAACCCACGTACACGAATCTGGTGTTGAATTACGCTGCCTGTTTCCCCTTACAATGGAAACGAGGCCTGTTACTAACCTTGATCAACCGAGCTTATGTAGTTTGTAATTCCTGGCTTAATTTCCACAATGAAATTGATAAACTGAGTCACATTTTCAAAGCCAATGGCTACCCGTCCTCATTTATCTTGGATACCACCAAAAAATTCCTAGATAAAAAATTTTCTAACCCTTCTGTCAAGTCTGATCAATCATACAGCCATGTTGTTAAAATTCCTTTTTGGACAGCAGTCTCTGTTCTTTAAGAAGAGACTTCAGAGCATTTTTAATCGGATTGATCCTGACAGCAAAGTTAGGTGGGTGTTTACTTGCACAAAGTTGAAAAGCTACTTTTAGAACAAGGACAAAACTCCTTTAATGTTGAAATCAGGTGTTGTATATTGTTTCACATGTGAGGTTGATCCTCGCTTTACCTACATTGGTAAAACTCTCAGACACCTAAACATTAGAGTTAAGGAGCATAAGTCCAAAATCTCGGCGATCTACGATCACCGACTGAATTGTAGTTGCAGATGTAACCTTGAAAATTTCAAAATCCTGGCATCAGATAGTGATAGATTTGCCCTAAATATCAAAGAAGCTTTTTGCATTAAAAAATTGAGTCCTAAACTCAACAAACAAGTGAAATTCGATGGGTCGTTCTATAATTGTCGTCTTTTTTAAAATTGAAGTTCAGTTGTGTATGGTGCTAATGTGATTAGCGTTAGGCCATTAACAAGTTATTGTGTCTAAACTCTCTTCCTGCTGGTATTTCTGCACTTTTAGGCTGCTACTAGTAGTTTATGGTTTCACTAGCTGTATTGTTCCATTCATGTTCAGACCATTGTACATTGAATTTATTGATTTGTATCTATATTACGTAAGACATTCACCTTTTAACCTAAACATATTTCTTATATCCAGCAGATTCGAATTTTTTTCGAATTGCATTTTTGAATCGTATCTCAAAGCTTCGCAGGTCCCTAGTCTTTAAACATGGTTCTATAGCAAAGCAGTTTCAAAATGGTGCTCTTGAAGATGGCTTTAGAACCATGGTCCTGAAAAGGATCATATCTCTTATCAGCTTGTTTGCAAATTCTGTCTTAATGCAACATGTTTTAAACCTCACTTTCAAACGTGCTTTATACATGACCTAGTCATGGTTTTGTGCATGTTTTCTCAATGCTGTTTTTGAGTTGCAAGATCCCTAATCATGCATGGCATGAGTAACGGTGCGGAGGAGGCAACTTTTTGAGGCTTGAAATTGTCCGCGTTTGAAACCATCTCCGAACTGCTCATTCAGTAGCACATTTTTACAAACAAAGATCTTCCACTGAGGGTCTTCATTTAAAACGACATTTGATTTTCGTACAAAATTGAATTTGAATTCCAAAATACTAAGGAATCCAAAAAATGTCCAACTTCAAGCTAGTCTCCTCTACATCATCTAGACCTACATCATTTGCAAAAATTCTAAGCAATAGCCATTGCTTTTCGATGAGTGCTTTTGTTACAAAGTAAATTGCTTTTATAAAAATTTGAGCTCAACTTCAAGATATCTTGAAAAACAGAGGAAAGATCGTTTGCACTTCACGGTTAAAAATTGAATAACCACTTAAGTTTTACAGCAAAATTAGATTTTACTGTTTTTTGAAGTCTGAACAGAAAAAATGAAAATTATTAGTTTAACACGGCACAAAGTGTTCCAGACAAAACACGACACGGATTTGAAATTACCTTAACACGAAAAAAACACGACATTTGCCTTTCGAGTAATTTATTTGAAATGTTTTTCATTGCAAAACAATTAGCTCGTTGGAGAGAACTGCACCAACTAAAGGGAATTAAAAAGTAATTTGAATTAGATTAAATCTTCAGTTATAACTGTCAAGTGCCTGCAGACCAGTGGCCGATCTAAAAGTAAGAAGAAGCCGCCCGCATTCCCGGTTATGCTGGACTCAGAGTACACCGTCTATTGTTCATGACAAACCTCCCTGTTGAAAATGCACTTCACTTGTAACAAATATGGCTGTGTTTGACTAAGGCGGGGACGAGGAATGCAGTCAACATCATCAGCCTGTTCTGCTCCACTGTTGGACAAAGGTCTGAGTATGCTTCCTCCAATCTTTTCGATCTTGAGCTTGTCTCTTCCATGTTGGCTGTCCACAAAACCTGTCGATGTCGCCTCTCCATCTCGTTACTGGCTTGCATCTGCTTCTTTTTCCATAACGTGGGGTCCAGTCTGTCAGTCTGATATTCCATCTATTGTCTTGTATTCTTGCTACATCTCCCGCCCATCTCCATTTGGTTTCTTATGCTTTTTCCACCACATCCTTGATTCTTGTCTGTGCTCTAATGCATTCATTGGTCTTCTTATCCCACTTTCTGATTTCGATCATACTTCGTTCCAACTTTGTGTACTTTAAGCTTGTTCTCCATGAATGACGTTATAGTGTCCATATTTCTGATCCATGGGTGATAGCTGGCAAAACGCAGCTATTGTACACTTTTCTTTTCAAGCACATTGGCATGTTACTCTTGAATACATATGTTTCGCAAATCCCGCGTTGATTCTTCTTTATAAGGTGGGTGAGGTGAATAAGGCCCACTTGCTAGATCTCGGAAACTGCTTAACGAAGTCAAGCGCAATAAAAAAGAAATGAAAATACATCTAATTTTAAATAAGTGTCAGAAGTTTGATCGATTTTGGTCCAGTGGATCAGATTCTACAGCATCTCAAAAAAAAGTTCATTCAAATTTCTTCTTTGATCTAATATTTGCTCTTCATTTGTTTAAGGATTTCATGACGCAAAATGTTGGTGTAGATGAGCTCTTAACATGGAAAATTATCTCTGGCGTATCCTCTCTATGACCTTATATAGTAGTTTGATTTTTGAGTTCGGGGAAAGTACGAAAAAACACTGATTATAAAACGATGTCAATGTAGCCAATAAGGCCCATACAAAATGCTGGTAATAAGGCCCGGGCCTATCACAGCAGTACTCCAAAAATCCAACGAAAGTCAGATCCACGTAAACGTAAGTATAGTCTTACGTAGAAAGCACAACTACTTACAAAAGAACTTTTTACTATTAAAAAGCGCTTTAAGCAAGCACCTGTTCTATCCAGGAAGCAAAAACAGTAGGATCAAGCTTAATTGTAGATAAGATGAGCAAGCTGGCAATGAATCGTGGGATTGGAAAATTTGTGAGGAAGATGAAAAGTTAGATAGGCCTATGAGACAGTGTACAGCATGTGATGACTAATTGGATACACAAAGATTGTTTTGGTTTAAGCCATGGAAGTGACGAGGATGAGTTCCTATTTGTTTGTCCTGACTGTTACAGTTTAGGCCTATAAAGTCAGTGCTTTTTACTGATAATATAATAGAGAGGTTATACAATACCAAATACATTGCCAAATACAAGGTTTCACCATCATTTAGTTATTTTTTCCTCGTGTCAAAAATATCTTTTGTTTTTCAATAAAAGTCGATGTATTTGAATAAACAATTTTGGTTTTCTTTTTTACATAGGGGCTTAACTTAAGTCATAGCCTAACTCTGAATTACAAGAACATATTAGATCTAACCTCATTATACCTATTTGCGTACCAGAAGGTGAATACAATCCAATGTAAGAATCCATGTTAGAAATGACTTATAAGCTACGTAAATTAAATACATAAAATAAAAACAAAAGTGGGCCTTATTACCTGCACGTGTCGGTAATAAGGCCCACTCGGTGATTTTTCATCGTTTTGCTCGTCCACCAGAAGTTTCGCAATAATCGACATGAACTTCTCAAACATGTCAACTGCCCCAGAAATAGATAATTTGAATATAAATTCGTAGTATTTAATCAAAAATTCAAGACTGTAGAGCTCTAAGTCTGTTAGGTGGGCCTTATTCACTTCACCCACCTTATTTCTTTTTCTTGAGTATTGTCTAGAAGGCTGAATGTTTGGCCTAGGTACACGTTTATGTCCACTGCTCCGATTGCTTGTTTCCACACGTTTGTCTGTCTTGGATTTGTCAAAGGTCCAAACATAACTTTGTTTTTTCTTGTGTTCAGCTTCAGTCCACAATTGAGGCTCCTGTCCGTTAACTCTACCTACATTTCCTGTAGTTCGTCCTCACTGCTCCCTAAGAACTATGTCATCTGCAAACCGCATAAATGTGTTAGACTTTCTTTGTATTGACAGTTAAGCTTCCTGATGATGTGTTCTAGTGTGAGGTGCACAGTGTTCTGCTCAAATTCGGGTAGTTGTTCGCGCGCTCGATCCACCAACTATACCGCACAGAAGATGTTTATGCTCGTGGTTCGACTAAGCATTTGTAAAATCCATACGTATGGATATTTGCAGAACATACATTGGTCTTGCAATTTAGCTATGCAAATAGACTGAAGGAATGCTGTTTATTTATCCTTCATCATTGTGACATAATGTATTATAGTTATGGCATGTCTTTAGCTATGAGTAGAACAGATTAAGTCATCAAACGATCTCGATTTCAAATTTTGCCATGAATTCTTGTCAACACGAGAATAAACCACGACTCTAATTGTCAAAACACGAAGACGAATGACAAGGCTCAACACGACACGAAGTACGATCGTGTCACGAACGCACACCTCTAATGTGAAGATCTGTTTGCATGTAGGCCTAATTTCAAAATGTTCTTGTCGATAAAAATGTATACGCATGGATATTGTCGAAGGAAGGTTGCACTGTCCTGGGCCTGGCTGTGATGTTTGGTATCACTAGGGCTTTATTTATGAATAGGATTTATAGGTTTTTTAGAAAAAACAAAAGGTACCCAGCATTCATTCTTTTCATCTTGCAGCCTTTTCTAACTGTCCTACTACAATTTCGATTGCTAGATTTTCGTAAAATATCATAAGCATAACCTGTAAATAAATGAAATTTCTGAAATTGAACGACGATGTGTTTTCTTATCAGGCATTATGGCGTAAGCCTTATAAGGCGTAATCAGTCCTTTCTACTGAGTCTTCGTGTTAACTTGCAAGTGTAATAGTATGTAAAAGCTGGCTGTTTTCTTTACGACAAATCTGTCAGACTTGCACATAATAGGCTATATATGATATCCATTAAACTAAATAACAGGATGGATTAGCCACAGAAACTTGAGCTTTTAGACTTCTGAGGGGACAGGGGTCAAATGCACCCATTTTAATCTAGATATTCTGCCACTGCCAATTATAAGGGCTAGTTTGACTTGAATAATATTCTAGCCATTTTTGAAAATGAATGATGAGGACATGTCGACCTACCAGGTTATAATGTCGCCCGGCAGAAGTAATACTGCATCCTAACATAGTGCATCCGTTTCAACTGCAATTTTCATTTACTTCATTACTTTAATTTTTTTATTACTCCGCAAATTATTTAGCACATTTTAACGTGCGTAAATAGTGAAAATTCAACTTAAGTGATTCGTCGACATAGATTTTCCACGGACGTTTATCCTCATGCTTTAGGCCAAGAAACAATTGAAGCATCGGATCTTCACAACCGAAACCGACACCACAGCTGATAAGACTATAACAGAACAAGTCGGCATAACAGAATCATTGATTAGCGCATGTAACTGTTCGAATGCAATCCTTCGTTGCCCACATAAACTTCCACAATTGACTAGATATTGCAATAGCTGACATGCAGCGGGAAAGCCTCGCACGATTCCAATAAATATTTCGCCTTTTTTACCTGATCGCAAAATTAAAATTAAAATGCATTCAGTCATGATGCACATCTTTCTGCTCAGTATTTTACAACGTTAGAATTCTGGCATCTTCAATTCTTCTTAATGAGTGAAAATGATCTCATCGAAATATAGATCAATGGATTTTTATGAGATTAAAATCATTTAATTAGGTTGAAAGGTGAATGTCTTACGTAATATAAATATAAATCAATAAATTCAATGTACAATGGACTAAACAATGGAATGTATAATGGACATGAATGGAACAATACAGCTAGTGAAACCATAAACTACTAGTAGCAGCCTAAAAGTGAGAATTACCAGCAGGAAGAGTTTAGACACAATAACTTGTTAAAGGCCTAACGGTAATCACATAAGCACCCTTACATAACTGAACTGCAATTTTAAAAAAGACGACAATTATAGAACGACCCATCGAATTTCACTTGTTTGTTGAGTTTAGGACTCAATTTTTTAATGCAAAAGCTTCTTTGATATTTAGGGCAAATCTATCACTATCTGATGCCAGGATTTTGAAATTTTCAAGGTTACATCTGCAACTACAATTCAGTCGGTGATCATAGATCGCCGAGATTTTGGACTTATGCTGCTCCTTAACTCTAATGTTTAGGTGTCTGAGCGTTTTACCAATGTAGGTAAAGCGAGGATCAACCTCACATGTGAAACAATATACAACACCTGATTTCAACATTAAAGGAGTTCTGTCCTTGTTCTAAAAGTAGCTTTTCAACTTTGTGCAAGTAAACACCCACCTTGTGCAAGTTGAAAAGCTACTTTTCGAACAAGGACAGAACTCCTTTAATGAATGAAGGTGAATATGAACACGAATCAACAATCAATTCAACAGCGTGTCACTTCTTTGAAGGTTGGCGCGATTATCCAATTCACCAGCTCAGAAGTCCAATTCGAATGGGCATGCCATTTTTTGAGACAATTCGATCATCGTTTAAAATAGAGTTCAATTTAAATACTTTGGTTTGAGATGTTCATTTGCACTCAAGGAAGCAAATGCTACTTACAATCATTTTTAGTAATAGATGGTAATGGTTGAAACCTTTTCACTCTTGCTCCCACCAAACGGACCGAGAAATTATGGATATCGGAATTCCCCATTTACATTCATAACACATTCATGATTCATTATAATACATAACACATTAATACAATTCATAATACATTCATAACTGATGCAAAGAGAAATCTGAGATTCAATTTCATCGGAAAAGAAAATATTTGCTCATCTTGTGAAATGTAAATAATCATTTGAAGAGGCACACTATACATGAGCACGAAATCATGACTGCTGATCTGCTGCCTCTCCTGAATAGTGTTTATAATACACATTATTCAATATCAATTTCTATCTGGCGCAATCTGAAAGCATGTACAGTAAAGTCAGGATTGTCAAGTCTTGATTAGTTGGATAGAGCTCTAAACAGGCCTACTTAAATATTAAGCAGTAATGAAAATGTGTCAACAATACATCTTTCTTAACATAACAGATTGGTCTAGCAAGGCTAACCAGGATTTTACGAGTGCTTCTGATATGCAATTGTCAGTATATTGACAAAATATAAAAAACTCTGAAATGTAACATGCATGGTGAAAACTCGCTCATTCATGCCTGGCACTCGTTTAACAACTCGTATAGCAACTTCTCTCATAATACAACAAGTCATTAAATGAATCACCTAATATGTAGGTCATCACTCAGGAACAAGGAAATGACAATTTGTTTGGTTGATTGTTGACACTTTTATAAGCCAGACACATGTATTTTAGCATTTGATCTTAAAGCATTTGTTTCTTCATATCCAGTCATCCTATTCTACATTTTCATTTTGAATAATTTATGTCGAGCAATTTGCGATGACATCACTGCATTTTATTTTGCCTTCACAGCAAAAACAAATGTAACGAACTGAAAATTATAAACCGTACTAAAAATAACACGGTATTCGAAACTGTTCGTTTCAATGACATAAGAATTGCAAAAGTAGACATTTGGGCAGTCATTGTAATTTGTTGATGAACAACACTCAGTTTACTTCCATCAGATCTATTTCCACACTGAGTCATCAAGGGATCATTGTGTTTTAATTCTGATTAAAATTTCATACAAAGTCTAAAGTGAATCCGATGATATTATTACATTTGCAAATCATGCACTTCTTTAGTAGCAGATGGTCACAGGGAATTGAACAAGTGTGTAAGTTAGCTGCTGCTCTCCCACCATATGCCAAAGGAAATTTAATTTCATTACCACGAACAGTTTCCTAATTGCATCTGAAACTAGTCGTTGTTAGGATGGGAAATACAATCAAGTGATGAAATAATTATTAAATTACATTTCAGATACTTAATGCAATTAATTTCATAAATGGAATAGAGCAGTAAGAGTTTTATTTCAGTATTGCTTTAACTTTCCATAAAATTGTGATTCGTAATTTTCTCTTCGTTTCTTTCCGTTCTGTAAAAGTTGAACGTGCATGATTTTCTCATGACATTGATAATCATGAATAAATTGCTCTGATATTTTTTGCGGTACATCATAAAATGAAACAGAATATCCGTATCAAGCTGATTTTTTAACTGTAGGATTGAATCCATCTTTGTTTACAAGCATATGGAAAAAAGAACAATACATAATTTGTGTGAAACCAAACTGTTCAAAATACAGCACTATATAAGATTGAAAATTACTGTCTTCTCTCTTATTGAAGCCCAATCTCCATGGAAGTAAAGCTTCATGCAATACACAATAGTGGCACAAAAACCACACGCATTTTCAAGGTGCCGCGACCTTGAGTCAATTTCCATTCTAGTCAGCTGCAGATAAACAATCGATTTCTATGACCGAGGTGACCCAATCATGTTTATTACAGAGACAATATTCAAATATATTGTCTCTGGTTTATTCTCTGGCTTGCTCTAGCTGATCGCTATTATGGTTGATTGTTCGATTGCTATGACCACAGAATTAGAATGTTTAATCGTATCACTTTGCTAGAAGTGCAAACTGATTCAAAAAAATGGCACATGCAGGAACTTAATAAGTGGGCAAAAAGAAATGTTTAATACCTTGCAGAGATAGGAAAAATAGTCGTGCGTCGCTTGCGGATTGCTCTGAATTCCTTCAAAACGCTCTGATCCACACGATTCCTTCAGATTCGAAGAATTCAGATCATTGAGCAAAAATTTTCTCGATAATGTTGGGTCCTCCGATCATTTTAAAAAAAGTTGGCAGGCGCATGAAAAAACGTTCACAAACTTTTCTGTAGAACTCGACATCGTGTGTGTCTCTTTGCTGTGTGATCCGGTTGATAACAGTCAATGAAACTTCGCACAACTTGGCGTGTGTACTGGCTGCTCATTGTTCGATTGCTATGGTATTTAGTCAGCAGATTGTGCCATTTCATTTACGTTAAATGTTTCCCTTCTAGTCAAACGGAAGAAGAGACGACCTGTCCAATTCTGTGGCTATGACTCACCACTTGATGTTCCGCTTCCTTTAACAAGCAAAAATTGAATCTGACGAAGAATACTATGGCAAATACTGTGGATAACAAAATTATTTTTGAATGATATTTAAGATTCATGAATAATGTCGCTTAAGGTTCTCTTCAATGTCGATGAGTTGCATCATTAAAATATATATTATTAAGCATATTATTAGGGTTTGCACATTATTTAAGTATATAGGTATCTATCGCGAGTCTCATGGTATAAATACAGGCCCACTAAAATAAAATCCCAACCTCCAATAAAAGTCCACCAAAATAATTGCAAAATAAATGTAAGCCCTGGGCTTTATTAGCCATTGCTTAGTAATTAGAGCCAAATAATTAGAATTTTACGTATTGCTCGCATTGATAAGGGCACAAAAGATTGTAAATATTCTTGTTAGCAGAGATTATTTTGTCAAAGATTTACGTCGTGGATTTACACATATCCTGTGTAAACATATGAACTTTCTTCAAAAGTTTGGAACTTTCATGTTAAGAGTTTTCGATCGTTGTGTGTAGTAGGTGTCACAGAGTCCGCCAACCAGGGCATACAGGAAACTAAAGGACCCGAAATGCAAAGCTGGTTGGTTTTCCTGCTGACGAACCTAAAACGTGACTCACCGGTGTCGAGATTTGTGTATAACAATTGTAATTTTCGTTCGCCCATTGTTTTAAGACAGTTTTCTTTCAATTTGTGTGTTATGATAGAAATTTTTTGACTTTGCCTACGGCTTGCATGTGGGAACGGTCATCAGTCCTCTTAAGGACTAGTACCAAAAATACTAAAATTTTGTAAGCTTATGAAATATTCGTACATATTTAATTATATATTCCTATTCGTTTCATTTCGTTATATATAATTAGAGAGAAAACGATGAATAATCGTCGTTGTCAGGACAACGATTATTATTATTATATATTATTATTATTATTATTATTATTATCTCATTATGTGATTTCAAAATAATGTGATTTCCCACTGTCTTTGGTATGATGATGTGAGAATCATAAGTCGACCACCTTATGCTTACAATTTATCGCAGGTCTCCAGCGAAGACATGATGTCCTCTTGACGCTGCTCATGTCACTAATTGTACTTTATTAAACAGTTTATTCATTTTATCAACGTTTATGCGAGCATGAAGAATAAAAGTAGCAATGGATGAACAGAATTTTCTGCCTTTACGCAACTTGTTGACTTCGTAGACCTTGAGGAAGCGTGAAAGCGTTGAAATGTTGAGCATGTATTTAGATTTTAATTCAATTTCTTACTCAGTAAAACCTTAGGAAGACAGCTCGCCTTACTTTTGAAACACTGATGAAATGAAGAGTCTTCTCTTCGCGGCAATCGAATTTTTGTTTGCTTTCAAGCCTTGGCTAAATCATCATAATAAATTCTTTCTATTTGCAAATAGAAACTTTGGTGTCGCATGGTGAAGATGGAGTCTCCACGTATCCGGGCAGTTGTATAATAAAGTGATAAAATAGACTTCTTCGGATACAATGCCAGTGAAACACAGAATGAGTGCAAGCATTCACATGACTGATCTTCACGAGGTGAACAAGATTCGACAGACTGAAATTAACAGGGACACTGAAATCAATAGGTTGGGTCAATGTGATGTATTGCACTACCTGTAATCCATGCAGTAAACGGCATGTTGGTGAAACCTGCCGAGTCATACGCCATCGGATTTTGGAACACTCAAATATAAACAATAAAACCAGTGCCGCTGTTCAGCACTTTATTTTAGAACATCCAACCTGTGAAATTTCTTTTACTTGGAGTTTGTTACACACAGGTGCTTGTTCTTGTGACAAAAGATTGTATTAGAAGCTCATTACATTTCTCTTATTCCCCATGAGCAAATCATCAACGGTTGTAATGAGAGGAAAAATGCTTTTAAATTGTAAATTATGTTGTACTTTGTTTTTTATCATTTTCCTGTGGATTATTAATTTTTTGTGACTTCTTTTATTGTTTAATTTTCAGTTGAACAATGTTGCATCCAATCTACATTTTATGTTTATTTCTGACTTAACGTTTCCTCACTTTTGCTCGTTTTCAGTGTGTTGTAAACTTACCATAGGCCTATATTGCCTACCTGCTTATGTGATACTCAGTTGTATTGACCCAACCTATTGATATCAGTGTCCTTGTTGATTTCAGTCTGTCGAATCTTGTTCACCTCGTGCAGATCAGTCTTGTGAATGCTTGCATTCATTCTGTGTTTCACTGGCAATAAGAAAGCTGCAATAGCGAAACGTCTGCCAACTTTAATAAACTATTTGGTGTCTCAGTTGATGGTATCTGGTTCGTGTATTAATCATACCATGTGACTCCTAAGTCTTGAAAATATCTCACAGGTGTTCAAAGTGGTGTAAAAAGCGATAAAAGGCGGAACATTTAATGTCTTCTTTCAGTCTGTTTCTTCAATAAAACGATGTAGTTCGACATGTTCTCCTCAATGCCGAAAATTTCGAAAGAACTCATTCGATTTTACTTCATTATGCTCACCTTCACGCCATTGCTAAGGAACTTGAAAGTTGGCGACAGATGACCAGGTTGAAGTCCGCATGAGACAAGAAGCTCCACTTCATTGAACAATTCAGTGATAGATAAGCACGTCTGATAGAGGGCAAGAACGGAGCTTGATGGTCTGCGTTATGGACGATGAAGTCCAGCAAAAGCTCTTTAGCAGAAAAATGTCTGACGTCATTAGGAAGGATCTTTGACTGTGATTTTTTTTAATTGATAATTGTCTTTATTGTCCTATTATATATATTGTCCTTTATTGTCCCTTGTCTTTATTAATGAGCCTTTATTGTCTCACACAACATTCGGTGAGAGCATTACAACAGTTGACGATGACAATACAGAATTAAGAAGGAAGTGACAGCAAAGAGGAACTAAAATAACAACTTTATTTACAGAACCGAATAAAAGATTGGCTAAAACGTTGCGTCCTTGATAAGGGAGGCAACAATGCGGTTGATGAATGACGGGTATTTGCAGAAGCCGATCTAAGAACAAATAGTTTGTGAAGTGGATGGGACGTTGATTTAACAATTTTTTCAAACAGTTTCGAACAACTTCTGTCCGCAGTGACCAAAACACAGCATTCACGGTTAGGTGGGTTGCCGATAATTCGGAAAACTATCTTTTCAACTCGCACCAACTCATTAAGCCAGGACATGTGCTGGGACAGGTGCAAAAACATGCGTATGCATAGATTAGCAGAGGTCGAACGTATGCAACGTAGCCTTTAAACAGTAAGTCATTTTCACAACCTGCTCTACGTAAATTTCTGAGAATATACCTGCTCCTAGAGGCCTTTTTTACAACACAACTTCATTCCATTTGAGATTGTTGCAAAAAGTTACACCCAGGAAAGAGAAAGACTGTGCACGACGTAGCAATGAAGTGGATGCAATGAAGTCCCGTGCTTTTTGTAATACAGATTGTTTCATAAAAAATGGATCACCCTTAAACATCGCCTTAACTTCAACTTTGTCTAACTCCGCCAAACTTGAACGAATTTCTCTGAAATTTGGAAGATATGTCAGTTGTGCTTACTAATATCATTGTTGGAAATTTCAAGCATGAATATTGAGTTGTTTTCCTGTTCTAGATAAAAAAGTAATAGATAATTTGATCTTCATTTAGCAATGTTACACAAAATCATACCTCACTCTTATAAAATTACATTTGTTTCCTTTGTTATGTAATATGTTGTTCTACAAGCCAAAAGCTATCAAGCAAAACAAAAATAAAGAAAATTGGTCAATCAGAGCCAGTATAGCACCATTATTCATCAACAATAATGTAACTGCTACAAGCTACATGTGATTAACTGGACTTCATGTTCCATAGCTTCCTGACTTCGTTGCGGTAGTGTTGGCAGCACTCCTGATTGCTTTCAGCTAGAAATCTATATCTTACCGGTTGAAAACAATACAAAGCACAAATGAACAATAACGAGATCGCATTCACAAAAGGCAAAGTGTCAGCCTTGCTAGAACTAGGGTCATGACTAGGGACTATGAGTCATTGTCACTGGCGAAATCAATGGGATCGGGTTGTCTGGTCTGATGAGGCATCAGTCCGTCTGAAGGATAGTGATGGTCGATTGAGATTATGGATAAAATCTGATCAGGAAATTCCGAGACATTTACATCGTCCCCGGGTACAAGGTGGTGCAACTCTACTGATTTGGGCTGGCATTTGGACCAATGACCGCTCTGAACTTCACATACAGCAAGGAACCATGAATTCTGAACGCTATGTGAATGTTTTACGAATGAACATTGGCCAAATGACAGATCAACTTGGTGATCCATCGACTTGGTTATTTATGGATGATAATGCTACGTGTCACAGGAGTAGTAGAGTCAACTTATGCATGTCTCAATTAGGGCTTAGGACATTATCTTGGCCATCTCGTTCTCCTGATCTGAATCCCATAGAAATGTATGGAGTATTCTAAAACGTAACGTTCGTCGTTTACTGCTACCTACAGATGGCGTATCACAACTTACGTCACTGTTAAAAAGAGAGTGGAGAAAGTTAGATCAGTCAAAAATCAACGATATCATCGAATCAATGCCAAGACGAATTGGTAATGTCATTGACAATAAGGGTAGGGCCACAAAATATTAGTTTCTTAAGAACCGTTACTGTATCATAGCTTATCAGATTATATAAGGACATTTAAATATATTAGAGATATGAAATAACATGAAAAGTGCTTTCTGTATCATACTTATGTTTTATTTAGTCAAATTTTAGGATGATCCACTTTTTTTGAAACGGACTGTAATATCCATTGCAAGACTTCTACTGTTGTTAATTGACAAAGATATAGAAGAAGACCACTCCAATAAATTCTCACATTCTTTCTGTAATTTATCATCTGTTGATGTACGGACAAAATGAAGAAGGAGTAGCCTATGTCATCGGCATACTTTATAATAGAAGTGTTCTCACACACAGGAGACATGTCATCAACAGCCAGGGTGAACAGAATGAGACCGAGAACACTTCCCTGAGGCATCTCACTTTGGCAATTCATCCAATCAGAAGTAGAACCAGGAAACACGTTACATGCGATCCTCCAAAAAACGAATAATCCAGTGGATGAAAAACTAAAAACTAATAATCCAGTGGGCTGAAGGGAGAAATTTCGACATGTTTCAATGATACGTGAGTGCGGAAGCTTATCGAACACCTTCCTTAGATCTACAGAGAGTAGTCTAACAGCTTCAGATTGTGAGTCCAAGAACTGCAGAATCTGATGCTGTGCCAGCACCAAAGCACTAGTTCTGCCGGATCCTGGTTGCGGTATATAGGCGAATTGAGACTGACTCACAGAATTGGAAACGATAGGAAGTATAAATTGATTCGATACGAGTCGTTCAAGCACTTTAGAAAGAGTTGGCAGTGGTGATTTTTCTGAATCACTGAGCTGTCGTCAAAGCACAATCATCGTTCGGAGATCGGACCGGGACCCGGTACTGGTCTTTGGAAAGACGAAGGAGCTGGGGTCGGGCCTACAAATCGAAGCATCATTAAAATCTCCGTTTTCTCCTCCGAAGATGTTGTTGATTAGGAACACGGGTTATTATTAAAGTTGTCAGAAGAGTATTCGGATTACTAAATTTTATCAAACATCTGATTTCAACAGCTTATGTCATCTCTATTTTCTACATGTCATTTACGTTGACTGATTTCACAACATCTCCTTCAAGTTAGAGTACTAACTATACACACAAAGGTTTGAACGAACTAAACGAGCTACTTGAAAATGATTTTAATGGTTCTCAATTTGTGCATGGTTTACAACAATACAATTTCATCACATACAAAACTCATTCAACAATCGATAAAACATTTTGATTGAATGGTGATCCTCAAAACCCTATCTAACATCGCATAGAGAAACTATGAAAAATCACCTCATCGAAATAAGAGGAAATACATAATTGCTACACAAAAATGCTATTCGTCACCGATTGGTTCACCGCGACATCAAAAGAAAACTCGAAAAATGGAGGAAAACTCCGCAATCGCCTCACAATAAGAGAAATATTGGCCTATTTACAGAATATAACTAATAATTTTGAAAAGTAATTTTTGTTTGGCTATCATTGAAACACATCGACTTTCAGCATGAATACCCTGTTTTATAAATCAGAGTCTATTAGACACAAATTTGTAGTAGAATATGATTCAAGTAATCTGAATATTTAATTGAAGCAGCTCAATGAGAAGACAGAAGACGCTTTCCAATCCGTATTACAACACAAACTCTGTTGTTGCATCCACTGCATTGACCAGTTCGGAAAAGAACGTAATGCCTTCTGATGGACGAGAATTAAAATTGGTCAGTTGTGGCCCAATAGCTGGTAACAATGGAAATCTTATTAAAGTTTAAATTTGCTACCAGCTGCTATTCCGCACTACGCCATTCACACTCTTAAAACAGACGCCACATACATGCTGTGTATACACCAATAATGGAAACATTAAAGGTCAGTGATCATCTACAGATATAGAAATTAAATGGAAATGGATGTTACAAAGTGGCATTAATAAACCGAAGGATAAAATGGAAAATGCAAAATAGAAAAGTGGGTTATCTATACGTGCGAGGAAAATGGAGGTAAGCGGTAATTGAACTACTGCTTCACTCCATAAGTATAGCCTACTTGTTTATTTGGAATGTAGCACTTCTTTATTTGAACCTACGTATTATCCCAGAATTCACACTGATGAGACCAATGCTATGGAATTCATTATTTCTTGGTTTGTTCTTCATTTCCCTATATACAATTTTATATCTAATTTTCTTTTCTTTGCTGGACGTGTTGCACGCTGTCATTAATTGACTGCTAGTCCGAAACTCTTCGATCTTTCTTTCACGGTCATTTCTAGTCTTTTCTTGATAACTGATGCCTGCACATCTTCTTCTTGATGCTTCTATGCAATACCGGTACTTCATGAAAGTTAGTGAAAGTCTTTGATTCACCTTTCTTTTGAGCAGTTCACTCGAAAAATGTCAGTGCCTTTTGTGACAAAAGGATTTATTAAGAAATAGGATAATTTCTGACTGAGTCTCACGTGCGCATATTTGTCGTGAACAAACTGGCTTTGTGAACTTAAAAAGATTTAATTATAATTCTGATATTTTATTTTGATCGATTTCTCCCGCTCAATTTAGATCGTCGGATCATATGCAGTTGCCGCATAAAGTTGATTTATAGTGAATGATTATTGCTACTTTAGTGATTGCATAATCATTCATGTAATGCGGTGTCTATCAAAAATCATTTGCATTGCAATTAATTGGTCGCAATTAGTTGATCATATCTCATCAAAAAATTGCAATTACATGTAAATGAATGGTGTTATCTTATAGATTCAATTAATTGATTGGTGCAATCGAATTGCTGAAATTAATTGATTGATTTGTAATATTACAATTCAGATATCTGGACCGCAATATGCTAAGAGGCTGAGGACTGTCAGGCCCGAAGAAATGGCATATGGCGGTTCTGAGATCTGAATTGCAACATCATTGGGTCAAGATTATCCATGACTGTGAACCACGATGTGCTAGACCGGCATATCGCGGTTTAATGATTTAACATATGATAATATACGAACCTTATCAGTGTCATCTCTACTCATTATCATAGGAAAAGCATCGCATCACAGAGTAGATATATTAGGTAGAGTGGTAACTCCGCATTTATTAAATTCCCAATATGTATACACTTTCGATTTTATTAAATGAACTCAAGGGAGATACAGGTGGTGTTGTCACCAAATGTGAGATATGCACATGTGTGCAGTTTTGAAGAAATTACAAAGGGATTGACTGATCATGATAGCATAATGCAGAAGGAATTATGGCATTTCACAGATTCTCATGACAGCCTTGGAGATTTAATGCTTGCTAAATTAGCAATTCGATGGGTTCCTATTACTTTCATGCTGAACCTCAAGAGAATCTTCTTACGCGTGATCATTTATAAGCAACCTGCCACTGGTAGAGCAGAATCACATGATCAAAGACAATTATTTCAATTAACTTTGAAAGATGTGAATGGTTCCACATCACTATTCAGATTCTAGAAATGAAACATGAGTTTAGTGATCGAATCATCAAATCATGCCGGTGAAAATTGAATTAAAAACTTGAATTTTCAGCCAATAAAGCACGAATAATATCGTGACTTTTTCATGAAGACTTTCATTGTAATACAATTCATGAAATTCCCTTGATAATCAGTTTGATTTCCGCTTATTTAGGATGATTATTAGCAAATATTCATTCCTTTTGATGTCCAACTTGTTTAATACTACTTATATAGGAGAGTCATCTCGGTAGTATATAAATTGCGAAATTTTGATTTTTTTCAAAAGTGCTCAAATAATTTTTTGGACCACGGGGACTCAATCTCCACAAAAAACTGAATATGTGTATCTACCATGATAAGAACTGGACGAAAGATCTCGTGGAAAGAATAATGAGAAAATTACTTGCAGCATCTTTATTTTTCAACCAATAAAGCATAAATGATGAGTCCCCCATCTCTAGCCTGTCTGGCACACAGTGTGGAAAGGGTATGCAGCCGATGTAGTGGAAACATTTCATTAAGATGTCAATTAATCATTTTATGATAGCATTGCAAAGTGAATGGACTTCCAAAAATGTTGTCAGAGTACAGTAATCAATCACATTATAAATTCATAATCCTCATTGAAGCAGATTGGCAAGAGAGCTGATTCATTAGCTCATGAAGATTCAATAAAACTATTCATTAGATTGAGAATGAGCTTTGTGTTTGAACAAAGCCTTATTAAATCGAAGACCTTTCAAGATAATTGGCATACTCTCATTGTGCTGCTGCTTGCCATCAGCATAAATTTCAGACATTCATTGTCAATTTTATTATTCATGAAATCTTTAATAGAATTTATGGCTGTCTTCATTAGAATATGTCTTCCTAGCAGGTGGCATCCATCGAAATAATTGTTCACAATTATGATGTGCTTTGACTATAATTGCTGTTGGAAATTCTATTTCATCATCAATAGTTTGCTATTTGTTATGGAAATAATTACCTCAACTCATCAATTTCTAGGAGAGTCGAAGGTGCGTCACCTTGTTTCAGCCACCTAGTTCAATCGTGCTGATCGAAAGACTTTAGCCAGCACAATTTATCGTTATTACACTGGTAGTATATTTGTGCTTTTATACAGTATAAGCCAAAAACTGACAATATTCCACGGTAAAGTCACCGATGTAGCACAACATGGTCGTTCATGATTGACTCACTATCATCGTGAGCCTGGGAATACTCGCATCCTTAGTTAAAGATGATTGAATATAATATAATAGATATGCTCGTAAATAGAAATAGATATCAAAAGTGAAAATTTCATATTTAAATTCATATTTCATACATGAAAAAAGCATATTTAATATGCTAGGAATTCAGACAAGTCTGGTTGCAAGGTCATTCAGTCCGTTGAGAATGGAAGTTGATAACATAATAAAACAATTCTGCTATGCATGTCTGGAATCAACACTCAATTGCTTTTCCTTGTGACAAACAAAATCATGCAAGGGATGTTTCACATCTTGACATTTTCAAAAATGTTTTTATAGACAAGCTCATATTTTGAAGGCCAGAGACATCAGCTGAACATTTACCATTATTGTGACAAATAACTCCGTGTGCGCTTGTATTCATAATTCGAAAATAAGATTTTCCACGGGTGATACCGCCAGATAAAATCTCCCAACAGAAGCAGGAAGATAAAACATTAGAAAGCATGGCAGGAAAAAGGTTATACGGGAATTTTGAGTAATATGAAAAATGTAGTTAAGTCAGGAAGAGCATAGAGATAGCAATGCAGAAAATTTGCAACAATTTGAATACTGAATATCAATAGAGTAAAGTTTGTGCAGGTCAGTGCGGCAATGTTCTAAAAAATAAGATAGGCCTATAAAATCTAGCTGTGCTAAATACTAAATAGCGTTGCATCGAACAAATTGTCCTTCTTCGCAAATCAGAAGCTGAAACAATTCAAGTTCGTGGTACATCCGCTATCCCGCGCTTTCTTTCACACAATTTTTTTTTTTTGACATCAATGACCACATTCATATGTGAGTGCAAAGCATTTGAAAAGTGATATTTACTCCTGAAAAAAATTAAGCCATTGTATTATCTGCATTTTGAATTTACATTGATGTGTTTGGATAGCAGAAGATTTTGGAGGCGCACAGAGAGAATGATATATTTATGAGGTTTTAGCCCAACCTTGGCAACTTGCTCCCGCTTGTCTGACGAGTACCGTAAAAATGAGGTAAACTCGGACGCAGTTGTTTTAAGTTTTTTGATCATTTCTGATAGAAAAAATCGGCTTGTGAACTTGCGGTTCCTCATCTGGCAAAAACGAAAATTTTTTAGAAAAATAGAGAATTTAAGAGAATATTTAAGTCGCAATTCTGCATGGATTTTTCTATGTATCTTAATGAAATGGAGGTAACTCGGACACCAAGGAAAAATTAATGGAAACTATGCACTTTGCTCACAGCCACAAAGACGGGCGTGATGTTATTTGCAATTTCATAGCTGTGGTTAAGTATTATTGGACAAGTGTTTTGCATTGTTATTGTACTATGTACTGCTATCCAATTACGCAATGCGTGTATTCATTCCTTGTACATGTCGATAAAGATCATCGTCAACTTGTTATCCTGCGCACAGCTGGAAAAATTCCACTGAAATTTTTAATTCCAATTCCGGAGCAGAAATTTCAATTCCAATTCCATAATAGGATTCAATTCCGATAATCGCATGTCGCGTATAGTGTATTATGTTGATATATCTAACGTTTGTTCGTTTCAATCTAACCCATGTGCCCTTATCCTATCCTCGTTCCTGTGTGCCTTTCCCTGCGTCGCTCCTCTGTGCGTTTTCATGTTCATAGTTCATATTTCTTGTGTACATGTATAGGTCTAGATATAACCGGTCAGCCTACGTCATTTTCGTTTCGTAAACGAGATATTAAATATATCGTGAAAAAAAGAAAAGAAAGTTGACGGTCAGCAAAAAATCAAACGCTGAGAGAGAGATGAGATGCCAATAAATCTATTAATAAACTGACAGAAGAAAGAAATTCAGTGTGCGAATAACGTGATTGTTGATGAAAGAAAAGACATTAAAAATGATATCATGAAATCTGATTAATGGTCCATTTAAAAAAAAGGAGTTTAAAAATTCCGTGATAAGAACGAAATGTGGTCGGATCGAAAGCTAGCGAGCAGACATTAGAAGAAACTCTTTCAGTTTTCAAAAGAAAGTGGTTTTATCGTCAAGTCTCAAAAATTTGTATAAATAAGAAAGGATGAGAAATTGACACAACAACAACTACCAACAACAACACAGCAGCTTATACGACAACACATCAGCGAGCGCGATTGAAGATTGACGGAATAAGTGACACTGATATTTATGATATTATTTTGGTATAAGTCAGTCCGATCGAATTGCAGTGAATTCAACATTAAGAAGTGAACTGTTCTGAGTGTAAAGTTTTTCTTTTATCGTTGCGCATCGTATCGATATATAACTATAGTCTTAAAAATTAATATTGTAAATTGTTGTGATTGGAAGTTGAATGATAGTTCATGTAATTGAATAATTGATTATTAGAATAATTTGTTGCCACTGTCTATGTTATGATTTGAACTGACAGGGTTGCTGCCCTTTAATGTAGCGTTAATTTTGCTCTTTCCAAGCCAATTGTTTTTCGTGTGAACAACAATGAAGTCAATCTCCAATTTTTGTGCTTATCCTATCAAGAACTAAATTCAACAATTGCTATATTTTGATTAATTATCTTACTTGATAAATAAATAAATTACAGATTGAACAAAGATGATTGTCTTTCCATTGTCTGCTTAATCGCTGAAATAACATTGTCACAATCTGAATGACATCGAAGTCACAAAAATATCCTTTATTCAACAATAGAATAAAGCTACCTCTGTCGATCTATCTATCTCTCTTATCTCTGCGTGCAGTTAACACAACGGCCGAGTACTGTGACTTCAATTTCTGTACAAATAGATTTATCACAGGTCTATCGAAAAAGTGGAATTGAGGTTTATCAAGGTCAATTCCAATTCCAATCCCAATTCCGACTTTTCCAACTCTGATCCTGTGAATATATTTAGACGACGCAATCCGTCAGACGTGTTACGATTCCATTTTGTCACACAACTCGAAGACAAAATTCTTTTCCAATAGCTTTTTTGCTACATCAAAGTGGTTATGTAAAACTCTGACATTGTTGTGTATTTTGATTTTCATTTTGACAAGCATACTGTTTCTCTCTCTCTCTCTCTCTCGAATACAAAATATTGGGGCTCCTCATTAACCAATATTCTGCCGGCAGAAAATTAAACCGGTCGAGTTAGCCTAATATTATGCCGGTAGAATGATCAGCCGAATTAATGAACGACGGTGTAACACCGAAACCGGCAGCATATCAGATCGGTTTAATTTTCTGCCAACAGAACTTTAGTTAAAACAGCCTAATGTTGGTTTTTAGTGAAAGCGGTCGTTTTCATGTGTTACAATAGCGTATTACCTATTTGGCAGTAGGACATCCAGGCAGCAGACTGATTTGGTAGGAGGACATGTGTAAAGACCACTCAATTGCAGGAAAAGCAGCTTTTTGCCAATGAGCGTTATACTTGTCACAATGACAGCTATAGCTTACTGATTGAATGATGTATCATTCAACTCATTATCAGTTTGTATTTACCAAGTTCGTTCTAACAAATTCAGTCAATTTTTTCATTACGTAAAATACGCTGATAATAGAAACACCAAGAATATAATAAAGATGAAATTTTGTGTGACACTAAAGTCCATTATTATCTGTTAATTAATTAGGCATAAATAAAGTGATGCAGCTCTAACCATCACTGATGCTATCAAAGAGTTGGATATATATTTCGTATTTCTGATGTAACTGTCGATGTTTCATTACAGTCACAAAAAATCAGTCATTTCAAATTTCTTTCAGTTTACACAAGATCAATCGGGGAATTAATTAGTAATTCCATTTTCTAGTCTCCCATCAATAATAAAATTTGCCTTTAGAAGAAATTGAGTCAGATGACGCGGTTGCAACCTCTCCCAGTGTTGCAGATTCCATTTCCTTAATTAATTCAATAAAGTAACAAACTCGTTTTCTTAATAAGCTATTGCTCTGTTTCCCTTGATGCGAACAAGATTCTGACTCATCTATTGAACAATTGTTAATAACATGACCCTTGGAAAATAGGTTATGAGTGCAAGGATTAGTTTCTAATGAATGCGTCTCTGTCATTATTCATGAAACCTCGGAAGAATTACTTTATTAGAAAGAAAATCATTACTGTTTTCCTTGTGTATTCAATTAAATAAAGAAACATGCCTTTGTCAGAATGATTCTTCTGAATTTCTTTGCGGCCACTTTGTTTTTTTACATCAAGGAATCGATGAGATGTTGTTAGTTTTTGAGCTGAAATATTCCTTTCAATTGAAGCCAATTTCATTCATATTCGAAGTGATTTGAAATAAAGAGGGAAATCTCTTCGAAGCTGCAGGAGCAAAACAGTTTCGCGGAAGTGAAATCCAATCGTGAAGATCAGATAGTCGTTTATTTTGATGAGAGAATACCTTTTCATCTTTGTAAACATAGGAACAAAAGTTAATTTTTTGGTTGGTCTACATTGAAGAAATCAGTACACACAAACCTAAAATTTATCAATAAAACTCCTAGGAAAAACACCTACGAGACAAGAGGGAAGTTTTTAGCGAGCATGTTTCTTCATGGAGGCATTTGCCTCTAGACAAAAAATTTCCGCTCGTAGAAGCTCCTATAAATTGCAATTCGTGTCCTGAACAATCTCATCAAGGAAAATCAAGGAAGATGCAAATAGCATGCAAATATCAATGAGATGTGCTTATTCTCTCCAATTTAGAAACTCTTCACAGGTGGTATGCATGAATCTGAAAAGAGATTCGGAGATTTTTATGAAGGCTGAGTAACTACATGTACAATACATAATATGCCAGTCGTAAAGCAAAATAAACACTACGGCACTTCGGACGATTTGTTCATAAGTCAAAGATACAATTTGAGTCTGGAAGTTTGCGAAAGCTTTGCTAGCTGAGATACTTATATTTTTCATGAATTTGTTGCACTACTCACAACAAAGAATCTTGTACAATGTGGCATTGAGCAGAAAATAATGTTTTTATAGCATTTCTTTTTTTGAGAAGGCCGGTTGACGACCGGTCGAGAATTATGAAGTTATTCTGGGCAGCTATGACATATTTCTGTTTTCTTTACATCAAACTGAAATAATGTTGTTTACTAATAATGAACATTTTTATGCAAGGTTGTCCCAGAAGTAGGGGGTGATATGATCTGTCTCCCAAATTCGTTACTTATGTTTATCTTTTGTTACTGCTATCTTCAAAATGCGATCTCAAGGTTCAGGTTAAATCCTCAAGAAGCATTTCGCTCAAACGGCAGACACTGCACTTTAAAGATGAGCGATCCTACCCGAACCGACCCCATCCGAAACCCGAACCCAAATGCTCGGGTTCTGGTCGGGTTTGGTAGAGCAATTGAGAACTCGAGTCGAGTTGGGTTGGATTATCTCTTTTATCTAAAACCCGAAATAACCCGAACTCGGGTTTTTTCGGGTTGGAGCATACAAATTTGAAAATTATTTTCTGTGAAGTCAGTGCTGTTTCATGTGTACCTGTAGTTTAATGAAGTTTTTCAAGAAATTGTGGCTTATCACATTATTCTCATTGGGAATTATTGATCTAATAAAATACTTTGCGCTACATATTTTGCTTCTAAAACAGCGAAAGATCATTATCAATTAATTGAATCTGTTCTTGTGATCTCTAAAGGCCTCATTCTCATAATGACATGTAGATCGTGGCTCGCAGGATGGACGGAAAGAAATGAAATTTAATTTAAGATAAGCTTTACATAGGAACGGAAGCTTAACTATATATCAAATACTATATAATTGAAATTTTAGCATCTATCTGCAGAAGTACACTGTAAACCGTAGACCGACAATTATCCTACAGAATTACTGACAAAATCAACCGACGATTGTCACCTCCAATATCCTGCGATATCCGACGAATTTGTAGGTTCTCCAACGACATCGAAACAGATGCTTTGTATGCAAATTAACTAAACAAAAACTGTTGGATATTGATCGATTTTTCCATTAGTGATTGCTTAACTTTTGGGCAATCTGTATTATTGTGTGGCAAAAACCATGATTTAATTTGACATAATTTAATTAATTACCTACATTTTTGATAAAACTTAATCTGCAATTCATTGCTATTTATTTTGTCGCTTTTTGTCAGTTATTGTAGGTGTTCAGTGACAATCATCCTACAAGAACTAGCGATGACCGACAAAATAGATTTTGTAGGATAAATGTCTGTCAATTGTCAGTCAACGGTTTACAGTGTATGTTGTAACATGTAGTGATGCAGCTCAGCTGCTCGGACCTTGACATCTTCATTAACATTGAGAGTCAAAGTGTTTCAATCAGAGTTTTGAAGGAGTATACTGCAACACCCAAAAAATTTCGCGAAGCAGTCGATTTTTTGCAAAGATTCCGAATTTTGTCATGTATAGTCATTTCGTGGGTAATTATGCTACTTGTTTAGTATTTATTTGAATACTTTATTAGCCTAGAGAAAATAATATACTAACTATGTGTATTTTAATAAAATACTATAATAATACTACTAAGAAGTTAGACTACCTCCAGGTGTCACATTAGGATCAAGCATTAGCTTTATATATAGAAATGTTTCTGATTTTTCGAATATAATCGGGTCGGGTCGGGTTCTGGAACTTTTTGTCGGGTTCGGGTCAAGCATTTGTAACCGACGTCGGGTTCGGGTTGAAATTCTGTTCGACTCGGGTATCCGAATTTTTGGAATCCGAGCCGACGCTCATCTTTACTGCACTTCTTCGCCGATGCGGAGTATGCAAGAAGGCAGACATGTAGGATACAGAGTGTGGATATCGTTACACATCAATTTCTTTGATAATTTTGATCCCTTGTATTATCAAAGTCTAGTAGAAACCGAAGCAAGTCAAACAGTTTCCACAACTCGAACTACAGGATGGTAAATTGCAAGTCAATCATTTATACAGTCACATATAATAGATAAGACAATCACATGAAAATAGATCATACTTTTTCTAGAAACATCCAAACTTTCATTCAGATGACATAGTTTTGGGATCCTCAAGAAGTCAGCAATATTTTGGAAAGTTTGTAGTGAAAATTGCGCTGTTTCATGAAAATGTGTGATGTGAGAGCTCTGTAGGCTCAACACATTTTTGATATTCCTCAAAAATCGTATTAACCAACACTCTAAGTTTCTGTGACTTTAAGCTTTGAGTTTATAAAACAGTACTTTTTGAAAATCGAGCATTTCTGTCAATTTTACATAATTATGCATCTTAACCAATTTAAATCCCTGACAGACCATTGAAAAATACCTTGAATGTAGTTAATCAATTTTTTTAGGAGCACAGTCATCATATCGAGAAAAACCAAATTTATTGGTAGCTCAGTACGTATTTAAATTTTGATCCGAGTAAAATACAATCTTTAAAAAAATATGCATTGATCTTCGGCCTTGTGCCTTCGTGGCGCGGTGTTGAGACCAACGGCCTAACATAACGTGATATGCTCCTTCGTGTGTACTTGTGGCTGCAAGTATATTGGTCGTACAGACAGACATCTGGGTGATTGCATTCGTGAACACGTTCCTAAATGGCTATCGCATGAAAGTCGCTGTCCTCCATGATCTACTCGCATTCCAAGTGGCGCGATCAAGAGACATCTACAGATTTGTGTTTGTTCACAGGGGATGCTCAGCAAGGCGTCAAAGTTTTGTTTTCAAACTGGGCGATCGCTCAAAAACACTGTTTCTGACTTGAAATTGCTGTTAATTAGTACTTTTGTGCTAGATTTGATAAGAATTGTCATATTCTGGAATTATTATTGTCATATTTCATAGAACTGCCATATTTGCATGGCGTGTTTGTAATAATATATTAAAGTTTTGTTCTGTTGGTATGTGTCTGTGTTATGATATTTCTGATGGTGGTCTGCCTTTTAGATGTTCTTTTTATGCGTGTGTATACATGTCTGCGAATCTCTCCGATGTAACATTCTTGGCAATGTTCACAGTATTGGTAAACCACAGGGAAGAGCGCTCGTTAAATGGGATACTGTTTTTGTATTGGAAAATGCTCTGTGTTTTATAAGTCGTGTAGGCAATTTTTATTTTAGATTCTTTCAATACTCTATTTAAACTTTGAATTTTCTTTTTTATTTCTTTCTACGATTCTTCAACATAAGGTATTTTCCAGAAAACATTCAGTTTCTCTTCGTCTGAATCCTCACTTGCTTTTGTACTGAATCCGGTATGAAATACAATGATGAAATCACTGACGCGACTTTCTGTAGCGCTTGTATTATTTAATAACCTTATGGTCAACTTTTAATTTTATTCGGCAAATATACCAACCAACCAATTAAGGTGACACCCCGAATGAAGTAAGATGAAAATTTCGGGTTTTCATTTTGCGCATTTGTTTTTTATGTTACATCTTATAACATCAATCGACAAAAGTCGAAGCGAAATCTATCCACCGAATAGTTGTGTTTTTCGCAGAAAGGATGGTCAAACATTATTGAGCAACTCACAGCTGTCAAGAGAAAGACCAAGGGATTCTGTCGAGAACGCTTCTCGCTTTGGGCTTCCCTCCTCATGTCTTGCAAACTCAATTTAGCGTGTAAGTCACATGCATTGGGCTATTGTGCCAGAAAGATGAATTTCTATCACTGTACAATGCATTTCTAGCGAAAGCGAAGGAGAAACTGGACTGCTTGAAAAGTGTGTTTTTATAGGCCAATGTCTTTTGTGGAATATTGACTTCTGATTTTCCTGCGTTAATAGAATTTTGTAGAATCATTCACAAATGCGGCTGATTCATTTGGCATTCTAATGGAGACATGAGATACGAATGCTTTAATCGAAGAATGAATCCCATTGTTGTGCGAACATACAACAAGAGCTAGCTCCATTATGCAAGATTCATGGTATTCAAATATATTTTCAAGAAAAATTCATCTACGTAATATAGCAACCAACTGAAAGCTAATTAAAATAATTTGAATAAGTTGATCAATCATGAACATGCGGTAAAAAGGTACAGAAATAGCTTGCATTCATCGAAATGACTCCTTACTGATCGAAATTTTGAATGCGCTACACTTTATAAGAGAGATGATTTCAACATTCAACCAACACCTAATCAATTATTCAATATTAGGGCAATTCAAATATATATGATTATTATTGTTAGGGGTCAATTATAAAAGTTCAGAAACAAGAAAATTCATCGCTCTCTGGAGAATTAATGGTTTCTAATCACATTAATTGATCACTTGCGATCAGATCCTAGGTACATGATTTAATTATAATTTAATTGAAAATAATTAAAAAGAAAAATAAACTTTTTTGCCTTCGATGAATTCTGCCAACTTTTCGTGGAAGTATACAGATGACAACCATTTTTGAAAATGAGAGTGAGCATTAACTTAGAAAACATAGAAATTAAGTGGAATCAAGTCCTCTTCAAAGAAATGTATCTGCGTTTTCACTTTAGTATGAATGGGTTAATGCAAAACCTCTTTCAACAAGACGGAAACAATTTTTTGTCAAATCTTATACATTTGAAAAGAACGAATCTAAGACAATCAATGTCCCTCCTCTTTCGGAAACATTTAGATGACTTTGGCTGAAAAATCGATTTTTGACTTCAAAAGATGCATGAATATGAACTTTTCTCTCAAGACTATTTCAAGATTTAATTCGATGATGTTCAAATTATTTCGGAAACATGATTTGTTCTAACTTTCAAAGAAGCTGGAAATGTGCCATCGTATTAATGCGTGATTCTGTTCTAGCCAAAGCATTTCCACATTTATGATATTTTCTGAATGATGTTCCATTTCTTTTTTGTTTTAGTTTCGTCTACGCGGCATGAAGGTCACTTCAATGTGACTGAAAGGAAAGAGCCAAGTGTCCAATCTAGACTTGTATCAAATTGAAACAAAACTATAATTGGGATTTTCATGTTCTTTGGGTTTAGACTGTACTTGTAAGTTGCAGTTTAAACACTTCATCGCCTTTAGGTGATTTACTAAGTAGAATAACATACTCTATGGATTAACAGCTGTCGGCGGCAACATTGACCTTTAGTTAAATTTGCTTTTTGCCAATGATTCAAATTGATTTCAAATAACAATAGTGTGATTTCAATCTGTTGACACACCAAAATCCGATTGTTCGTCACCTTTTGAAACAACCCAGCTACTGTCGGGTCTCAATCCCTTATTACTTTTCAGGGGCGTTCTCCCGGTTGCTACGGTCGCTCATAGAGTTTTTTCTGGTGGTAACACTTCTGTAAATTTGAATTGTAAAATTGATCAATACAGGCACATTTATTTTTATTGCGGTACTGTGTCATACTAAATTTGTTTGTATGAGCTCTTGCTGTATAGTTTGACCTCTTACAGATCAATGTAACTTAAACTTCTTTTATCAAAACAATCTGTGTATTAACCGCTACACTGGATTCTGTCGATTCATAATGTTTAACCTGGAAATTTTGTAAGTTAGACACAAAACTAGGTAGGCCTAATCATAGTATCTAAAACTTAATCGAGAATTATTTTAAACGAATTGTGATGAGCCTGCACCGCTATTGTAGACCTTTCATTTTAATGTAATTTTAGCAACAAGTATTTCAATTTTTGGAAGAAGCTTTTCGTTGCCACTAAAGTCTAATAAATATGGCTTTTTTTAATACGATCGTTTCTGCTCTTTCCGCAATGTTGTATGTACGATGCAGGATTTAATACGTAAAGTGACATACATTGACTTCACATGCGTATTTTGCAAATTTTTGAATGGATCTGAATGGAAGTCACTATGCACAGTCATTCAATTGTGTTCATTACCTCATATAGTACACATTAACTAAATCGAAGTACATTGACATGTCATATTTCCTTATGTGAGACAACGCTTTTTATATCAATTTAATAGCAGTACTGAGAGGCAAAATTGTTAAAAAAAGTTGTTATAATTGCATGCAAAATGTGCTTTTTAACCATGACTTCATAATTGTGCTTTGTACATGGTTTCAAACCTTTTTAAAGTATGATTTTAACAATGCGCTTTTTAAACAAGGGTTTTGTACAATTTTTAAACATGGCTGCAAAACCTTGTTTTTAAACAAGTTTATGCAATTATTAAAGCCGATCTTTCAGATAATTTGAAATTCGTCATGTTTTTTAACTTTGTTGAAATCCAACCAATTGATGAATAAGACTTGTGGATATGCAACTTGATATAATGTTCACAACAAAAATAGTTTCTGACAAGTGAACCAATTATCTTCCGGTCCATCCATGGCGTGCAAGAGAGGCGATATCGATAACCAAGAAACACAATTACTGGGAGACAGACATAGATAGCAAGATGCAGTATTAACATGCAGCATGCAAGTTTACGAATAGCCTGTTATCAACATAACATGTGCTCTATTCCACATATCAAAGCAGTTTTCGAGATTATTAATTCATTTCACAGACTGTTCAATTGAAAAAACGAAGTAAAATTCTAGGTGAATTATAAAAACAATGAAACCTTGATTAACAAATATCATTACGAACGATACGAATCGATATCAAAGTAGTCATAAACGATATAGCTAGCTAAAGACATAAACATCAAAATTACGAATGCCATGCATTTTTGTAAAATTATAATCCTACCAAACTTTTGTTATTCTGAAAGCTTGTCAACTTGAATTATCTGTTATTAGTATTTGTTCAACATTTTTTTAACTGCTACGCTTTTTAAGAAGTTAAGATTTTTGGAGCTTCATTCCTCTGATCAAAACTCGATGCTTGATTTATTGTCGAAAGATTCTTGTGTAATCTTCATTCTTTCAGATTATACCTGCAATCATAATTTTGCATTATGCTTATTCAGATGATGACATGTGATTTGTTGACCAAGATCTGTAAGCGTTTGGTTTCGAGTGAAATACAATTACATGTATTATCTTGCGATTTGTATTTGCATTAGCAATAGATGTTTTGCATAGAAAATTTCGATCTCAGGTAATGTTTCTCACTACGATAGTCCCCGGTCGATCGGTTTGGCGGTCAATGGTGAATAAAATGCTTCATCAATTGTTAAAAATTGCAATAAACAGTACTTCCTTGTGTATACACCAAAGAAAATTGCTGCTTATTAATGAAATAAGGACTTTGTAGCTAAAACCTTATTCGGAATATCTGATAATCGAATCTCTTGACTAGAATTATAGTAATTTAATTTTGAGCTGCATCCTCAGAAGAGAAATTATAGCAGACCTTAACAGGGCTGTCATTTCATCCAATATTAAGAATCACCAACAGGCCTAGCTTACATCCCTCAACATCAGCACAACTCCTTATTAAATAATGCGCAGCCACAGTTGGAGCACATTTGAGATGCTCAACTAGCATACTAAGTGTATATAAAGTGCGGATATTCATTATATGCTACCTAAGCACGCGAATAGCGCGATAATGCATCGGTAAAACAGTCAATTAGGGTAGAGTGGGGTAAGACGCTCTCCATCGATTTCTCAGAATTAAAAAAATATGAAGGATATTTGACCTCACTCAAGGGTAATGCTTGTAGAAAAATGGGTTTGAATCCAAAAATCATTGAATTTTCATTATTAGTCCAGAGAATATGCCGCTTTTTTTCATCTTTGATGCTTTTGATGTAACTTTTTTGAACTTAAATGAAGTATCATGAAGCAATGAGACATCATTTTGATATCTTTAACGCTGGAGATTCAAGTTTACGCATAAGTAGATGTGATTTAAATATTCAGTTGATTCAGTCTAACGCTTTCATTCAAAAACAGATTGAAGAAAAGAAGAGGTGAGGGTAAGACGCCTCATCGGGTCGTTCTATCCCATGATATGTTTGTACGCTTTCGTTGTCAACGGCATTGATTCAAATCTCCTGACTTTACTGGTACTGATTTCAAGTCAAATTCACGATTATTTCTTTGCTGTCTATGTACTGATTAACTACTGTATAGCGTAGTCCTATGTCGTCTGCCACTGGGTCTTCGCACAGTGAAGAAGGCCAAGTCAGTCACAAGAGCCGATTCGGAATGCGTATGCATTATCTGCTACAAAATGTATTCAAATAGCCGACCACGCGAAAAGTGGATACAGTGCGTGCAATACATTAGTGGGTACATGTGGAATGTACTGCCTGCCGACAATCTGCCAAGTTATATTTGTGAAATATGCGAATAGTGACGGTGTTTCGGCCTAATCTTTTTCTATAGGCCCCTGTTTGTTATAGAATAAATAATTGGAAGATAAGTTGTCTTGGTTTTACTAGATGAGCATATCGCATTGGCCTAATGTACAAGCTTTCCAAAAGATATTTAATAATTTCAAAAGTTGTGAGTGGGTTGCCCCTGAGGTGTAAGCTGAGGTGCAAGACCCTGTATGCGGTAAGTACTTTTTAAAGACGAAAAATATAGGATCCTCTTTGAATTTCTGGCTATAGTGCTTGTCCATGTAACTAGTACATACACTGAAATAATTCATGATGGCAAGATCTGGCAGAAAGAAGTGCAATAGTTCCTAAACAGTCGAATCTCTGTTAAGAGGGCGTCTTACCCCACTCTACCCAGCGTTTAGCATGCTGCAGAAATGAAGCGTGCTTCCTGAAAATATTGTAGTATTTATTCTATTTTGTAGTATTCTATAGTACTGTAGTCCATATATAGAATCATTAAATATTGGATATCAACAACATGAAACTTGTTAGACTATCTTATTAAGCAATGTTATTCAAACGATCAATGTCCGCCAACTTGTGGGAGGGAAATGGACATGCTGAACCACCAACGAAATTTGTGAAACTATTGGTAGTGGAACACAGTGAGAAACTCAAAAATCCTCAAAAAACTCAGAATCCTCAAAAACACAGTGAGAAAATGAATTTTGTTTTAATGTAACCAAGTATGTTTTCATCAGACAGCATTTTCCCAAGCATTTATCAATGTCGCTTACCGAAGTGTAGTGTGACGTCATTGTACATGCAGCTAAACTCTTTGACACAGATATCAACAATGAAGAAAGATGATACGTATGCATGAATAGCGAAGACCTAGAACAATAAAATTAGAATTAAAAGTATACAGAAAAGGAAAATGATACTACAAATAAAGTGCTAGAAGTGCTACACCTCAAACTAACAAGCAATCAAATAAATACTCTGTATACCACAGTCTTCTTCTAAGCAGCCACCAAGTCCAACTGTCGAGAAGAAGACTGTGTGGTTCAGCCTCCCCTACCTTGGCAACACTTCCATTCAAGAAGCTCGTTCAGTAACCAAGATGGTGGAGACCGCCTACATGCACATCCAACTCAAGGTTTGGTACCGCACCCTTACACTAGCCCGAAACGCTCCCAAGGATACCGTTCCTCCGTCCCACCGCAACAGCGTCGTCTACTCATGCAACTGCACTTGCGAAGCAGGTGACGTAGTACAAACGGAGCAACCTTTGGGGAAGCGCATTGACGAGCATCTTCCGAAGTGGTGTCTGTCCAAAAAGCCCCGCCCAAAATCTTCAGTTCCACTTTCTTCAGCTGTGACTCGACATGCCGTTGCTTGCCAGCAATTACAAGACAAGTCTTTCAACATTGTTCGGTCTTGTCGCTCCTCTTTTGAGCTCCGCATAGCAGAGGCCGTGCAGATTCGACTCATTCTCCAGTATTATTCATTCACAGAGTATTTTTTTGATTGCTTGTTGGTTTGAGGCATATTCACTTCTAGCACTTTATTTGCAGTATTATTTTCCTTTATGTACACTTTTAATTCTAATTTTATTGTTCTAGATCTTCGCTATTCATGCATACGTACTATCTTTCTTCATTGTTGATATCTGTGTCAAAGAGCTACATGTACAAGGACGTCACACTACTGCGGCCGCTCGCGATGATTTGTGTTTTGCTTGATGATTTGATCGCATGAACGTATCGAAATTGTCAGTTTCTGACGTACCAGCTTGTAAAGACGCAGCGAGAGCTTAAGCTGATCAATATACGTTTTATATGAGTAACTTCCGCATTCTCAATGTCCTATATAAATAATGGCTTAAAATAAATAAATAAATGAACCTTGTTGATAATCGGAAGCACGTTAGTCACGGCGCCTATCTTTCATGTGGCCTTTTATTTATCCCTCTCTCATTCCTTTTGTGCTGAGTGTTTAACAAGAATGCAGAACCTATTTTAAAAGTATTAGGTTTCAACCCACCAAGGTTCAATCAAGGTCTCCTGGAATCAGAATGAGCACTCTACCACAAGGCCAATGCGCCGATAAAAATAATACGTTAATTGTGCTAATTAAACTGCTACCTTTGTCCCTCTGATGAAAACAGGTACTAAATTAGAACCTTACATCATATACTAAACTACAGCCTGTGATAATCATGCCTCATAAGCACTGCGCTGAGCATAATCGCATAAATGTGCAATTAGTGACAATCAAATCCGTCTATACATCAAGAAGACACATATATAGAAGCCGGGAATATGCTAGTAAAGTCAATGTCTCTTAGTCTTACATCAAATGTCATCATTTCAAAATTCCCAGAAATTATTTTTTACATCCTACTTTTGACATCCGAAAAACATAATCACGATTCTACTTCGTCATGCACTCTTGGCTGCACGACTGGTTGACCTAGGATATCAGACGGCTCGCATGAAATGGTGGATGCGGATGCACCCTCAGATCGCGGATACAGAAACGGTTGAAGAACGATTGACTATCTGGCAAACTGAAACTTTTGTAGTATTTCTATGTAATGCACTGTCTTTTGTATTTCATATTCTTCTAATAAGGAAACATGAATGTTAATTTGCATAATATTACTGTATAGAACAACTGACTGCATCAGTATTACAGAGGAAAATGCACGAATGTCCGACCTTCATACTAAAAACTTTTCTCACGATATGTGTAGGTAATTTTATTATACAATGTGAAAATTTTGATCAAATAGTAATTTCGGATTTTGCCTAATCAAGTAAGAAACATACACTCTTTAGCAAAATTAATGCTATATACGGGTACATTCCCTTGTGAAATTTAATTTGCCTTTCTTTTCCTGTCTTATAGTGCAATAGTATGTTTGTTCCTTAATGCGTTCAAGTGAAAAGAAAATTTTGTGAGAAATAATGTATTTATTTTGAAAATGTTTTAAGTCAATGAATAATCAGAATCGGGTGACACCTCTACGAGCTGCGATTACTGCTGCGATGCGACCATTCATGCTCTTTATCAATGAGTCAACAAAAGATTGTGGCATCAATTGCTATGTTGCCAGGAGCCACTGTTTCAGCTCCTTTATTGTTTATACGTGAGTGGAGCGACAATTGATTTTCTCACCGAGTAGATCCCAGACATGCTCTATGGGATTCAAATCAGGGATGTGAGAAGGCCAGAGCAGTGATCGTATTGCGCTGTTTTTTAAAGAATTTTACTGTACTCGCTGTGTGAGCTGGTGCATTATCATCCTGAAAGATAAAATTACGCAAACGTCGATATACAGTCCACACTGAAGCCTATTGCCTTCACAGACACAGAAGCTCTCTTGCAGACGATAATCTGTGAATTCCAGACAGTCTGATTAGACGTCGGTTACTTCGAGATGTCGTGATTATTTTCCGTCCTGATCGAATACCATTTTTACATTTCTTAATACCAAATTTTCCTTGCCAACGCCAATAATCACAGTGAATCTCCAAGAGGAGATCAATACCTTCTAGATAATGTATGATACTTTTGAAATCAAATGAACTGAATGGCTGTAGACACTGAGATTTTTCAACAGTTGTAGCGATGTAACATTAATTTCGCTACAAAGTGTATATCTAAATTTTCTGAGTGGGGAAAGTAGCGGGTGATCATAAAAATGGAAATATTTCAAATATTTCATTTATGCCAAGACATTATATAACACCAACAGCAATCCTCAAAAAATGGCGGTGGAATTCAACATCAGCATGACAAGTGTAGATAGAAATATCTTGTCTTTGTTTCCTTTGATTCTTTAGGTGCAAGAGTGGCAAACTTGCATTTGATAAATTGAATTCTGACGAATCACAAAATACGATTTTAAATGTTTTTTTCCACTGAAAATTACTTTGTCGATTTCAAATTTAAGTTCAAGAAGTTTATGGCCAGGCAATGGGACAAACGCGTTAAAAAAGAGTGAAATAAAAAAAATCATGTTAATCTCACCATCTCACTTGCCAGCAATGTATATCTCTCTAATAACATCAAATGATAAACAAATTGTGAAACGATCGAGCTAGAAGAGTAGATGGAAGAAATTATTATTATCGAAATTATAATCAATTCATTAGAACGCACTCATGAGATAGAACACGACACACTGTAGGGTAAAAATCCTGAATGATTGTTTTCAGTCAAGATTGTTTGTTATCTTATGATTACGACCTCTAGATATTATAGTCATAATCCCCTCATGTAAACTCATTGCTATCCCAGCCTTTCTTGCTCTACAAAAGGAAATGAAAACTGTTTTCTGTAATACACTCGTGAGGTTCTATCAAAAAGTCAATGAAAATGAAAGCTATAAAATTGTTATTGTTGCAATCAAGGCTTACTGAGTTACTGTCATGTATATCCCATCGTGCTGTTAAACAACTCGTTCCTTCAAAAGGCAACATCGCATTTAGGATTCGGTTTCCAATGTTATGTTGACCTCAATATCTTCTGAATCATGAAATGAAGAATTATTTTTGAAATGATTTTCACAGAACGAAGGTAATGCTTATCATATGATTCATATTCAACGCAAGGAATGTAATATGTAATACAAGAAGCTGCTCGCCGCTTTACTGTCAGGTGCAAACCGGAGAATGACAAGATATAATTCAATAATGCCGAAACGGTGGACAGCATCTCACATTTATTTCACTACCGCAGCAATAAGCTGGTGGCATTACGGTTCTCCTAATTATGTTTCGCCTAATTGTGGTGCGCCTAACGATTTTCTTTAGTTTATGAGATTTCTTGTTTCGCCTAAAATGCCGGCTTATTAATCATTCACAGATATGACTTACATAATTGCATGGATATAGGCTACTGCACTACAAATAAATCAAATTGAATGGCAAGTCAGACAGCCGAGTCATCGTAATCATCACAGGTATCCTCCAATAATTGTGGATTGTGTATTTTGAAACATCAAAATGAATTTTTATGACACAACATTTCTTGATTGTGTAATGATATTGGTGATCCAAGTACCTCAACTTAATTCATACTTCGCATAGAAGGTGATATCCCAAGGAGAATGTAATTCTTTGAAAGTAGGGATGCAAGAAGGAATGATGAATCTAATGTCAGATGGAGTGTAATGAATCTGATGATTTAGTAATTTTGGTTTACTTAGACGAAACGATGCTCCTCAAGTAGGCGAACCGAGGCTTTTTATACTCTCTAACCCCATTGCGCAACACTAATTCAGGACAAAGATTAGGCGAAACGAAACTTAGCCAATAAGCCTGTGACTAATTCCTTATGAATGCATAGATCATAAATTATAACATGCGAGCAGTATCATCAAGGATTGAGTTGCATCCTCATTTGAAAAATGGGAGCAGACCTGAATAGCCGCAATATCAGGAAACATCACCAGGCCTAGTTCACAGCTCTCAACATCGTCATAATTCCCTTTTGAGCTAGGTGTAGTGATATTTCCTGATATTTGACAAAGTGGCAATATTCCGGTCTGTTCCAGTTTTTCAACTAAAGATGAAACTAAAAATCTAATTATTCTATATAAATTGTGCTTGCGGAAAACAGCATTTACTGTTTATTGCAGGCGCACTAGTTAAGGTGGCATGTTAATAGTGCACTAAAAGTCTAACGAATATAAATAGAAGATATCATATAATAGTTGATTATTCAATGCTTTCATCATGGAAAAGTAAAGATGTTCACTCCTTCTTTGTATATATTGACCAAAAGTCTAAGTTAGTAAAACAAAAATTTGCAGGTGCCGAACGTTTCGGGAATTCTTCCCTCGTCAGCGGCGTAAAGTCACTCGGCAAAGTTGCCCAAAGTAACATTTATACCATCAGAGGCAGAGGGCAGCAATCAGATTCAGAACTCTACAAGTTCGCGTTTGAGATTTATCTGCGGTGAATTGTATTTGATGTAGCGAGCTTCTGTTATGCGTGTTTGTAATGGATCTCTGCACTTTTCAAAAATCTCTAGAGAAAAAGGTTAATATATTTGTACACTTCTTGATGCATGTTAGCCAAATGTTCGGTCAACGCACTACGTTCAGTGTTATTCGTGATAGCCCGAGAATGCTCTTGATAGCGGACATGAGATGCTTGATTGCTTTGAAGGAGTGAACATCTTTACTTTTCCATGATGAAAGCATTGAATGGCAAAAACCTCCTGTTGGCGACCATCACCTACAATAGTTTATTAAAGTTTTGATTAATGCAGTAATCAAAATTAAATATTTGTATAATAAAATACAATCTTTTTAATAAAAACACAATTTAAAATGCAACAATCAATGATTATACAAGTATAGTAGTATTATGCAATAATATAAACGTAATGTGAGATAAATATAAGATATAAAATATGTCTAAAATATAAAACGAATACCCGTTGAAATTTCACTAACTTACTAATTGCATATCTCAAATTTACTCGGGCATGGCTGCGACCTTAAATAGGAGGATGTGTCGATGTTGAGAGATGTGAACTATGTCTCTTGATGTTTTCTATTTTACATTTTTTCATAGCAATATTGAATGCAATGGCAGCTATTCAGGTCTGTTCTCAGTTTTCAACTGAGGATGCAATTTAGTATCTAATTTTCCAATTAACAACACTATAAAGGGCAAGACTTCTCTGCATCATTTGGTAACTTTAAATTCAACCGGGAACAAAATAGCAGACTGCAAAAATAGATAAACTGAAAATTGAAATTTTCTAATTGTTATATATTTTCTAAAAGGATTCTAATGTTTCAGCTGTGAGTTAACAATGTTGACATGAAAACTGATTTGTCTATTCGACGTACTTCAGAATATAAAATACATCGATGAACATTGGAATTTGCTTCGTCGACCGGTGACACAGTTAATATATTATGAAGGTCCATTTCCTAGAATTTTGCGATCTTAAAAATTCCGGCCACTGAATGGGCAAAACATATTTTAATTTTTTGTATTGCTTCTATTTTCTATGAGTGCTGAACTCAGTTTCATTCTTCATGTGCATTTTCATCGACCATGTCATTATTTTCCCTAAAACCTTCATAATTTCCTCATTCCTGATATCATAGTAAATTATACAAATATATTGATGTGACTTTACCTTAGGATAGAACGCTATTATGTCATTGGACATTCAAAGAGCTTCTTTTGATTTTGATAATTCTTTGACAATATATGCGGTCCCCGTCAAATCAAATTATCATTTGATATATTGAATAGTCTTGACATATTCAAGTAATTAATGTCTCCGCTTCATGATTTAGAATACTTCATTACTATATTGTCTTCAAGGTTTCACATCTCAATATCGTACATTATATCGCCATTATCGCATTAGTTCTTGTTTATTCGCGCACCAATTCATCATAGTTGACAGTGTACCCTATCTCATACATAATTGACTTCTCATTGATATTGCTGACATTGTTTCCAATTCCGTATGCGCTGTGGATTTACTCTTACTCCTAAATTATTGATATTCTCAGTTTATATTTTACCGAATGCCGACTGGCTTTATATGATAGTTACAGCATCCGAAACACAAGAAATATGGAGCTCATAGAGCATCATTATGCGATATTTTCGTGTCTTACTGTTGAAGTTTTGATATGTTAGGGCGGTACATCTTTCTTTAAACCATTGACAATTCGCATGAAATATTTACGAGAAAAATAACTTCCCGTCATCCCTTACTTAAACAAAAGCGAAAAGATTCAATCGAGTCGTTCCCATAAATTTTCTGTCACATATTCACGAGGTTTCATGAAAATCAATTCATTAATTTATGTAATGAAAGCAATGAAAATATGCAGGGACATTAAAGCCCCACTTCAATGGGCGATCAAGTCTATTCATCTTGTATGGCAAACGTCTGTGTGCTTTCAGTCGGCTTGGATATAGTTTTCATTAAACACAAAGGAATGCCTCAGCCAATTTTAATGTGTCACTGACTGAATTGAGATGTAAAATTTTCATGGAATATTTAAATGAGATACCATCAAGGAAGGAAATGAAGCTGTGAAAATGATAATGAAAAAGGCTGAACGATTGATGAAATGAGAAAATCGGTGTGATGACTTATACGCAACTTCTTAGCAAACTTTTGCAATAATTTACTTGCAAATTTGCAGATGTTTACGAAATGTGGAGAAATTATTTTGAAATTGTATAAAAGATGCACTTTGGAAGTCGGATAACTAACTGATTTAACATGATTTAGCGCTCAGATTTATAACCTTTTTTATACGAATAAAAGGTCTTTTCTCCGGTTGACAGCGAGAGGCCAAAAATAAGAATTTCATATAAATGAGACTATATTGAGCATCTAAAGAGAATGACAACTATTAAGTCAATACAAGACATCAACACTTTTGATTCCCCGACCGCACTCGCCAAACCAAACCGTCAGAGTGGCCTAGTGAAGAAGGTGCGAGCTCGCCTCCACCACGGACTTCGGTTCGATTCCTAGGTCGGGCGAGTGCGGTCGGGGAATTAAGGGTGTTGTTATCTTTCATTGACCCCATAGTTGTCACTCTCTTTAGATATTCAATGAACTACGACAGAACTTTGTTGTCAAACAGAATACATGTGTGTAATCATGTGCACCCTATGACTGCAATGAATCTATGCATCTGATGAGTTCTACCCGGTAACTGCTCTTGTCTGACAGGATCAACGAAAAACATGCAACCCCAATAGGAAGCATGCTGAGGTTTTCGGTAAAAGTGCGATGTTCTATATTTAGTCTGGAGCACTAAGTCCAGAGTCATTATTTTTATTGTGAAATTTCTTCGAGTCATGAATTCATGTGCTCATATACTTTCATCTATCACGTTAAGCGCATTAAGAGTTAGCAATCATCCTACTAACGGCAAAGACAACATTTTGGCCAATTTTAGCCCACCTTTTGTCTTCATTCTCGCATTCATCAACGATCAGAAACATGATAATAAAACTTACTCATGAGTTCATTACTTGAAGGAATTTCACGGCCAAAATTATGCTTAATCAGAAAGTACATAAAAATCTTGTTTGTACCGAAACCTTCAGTGGGCTATGCTTCTTCCTGGATTGACACATGCGCTTCCTTGATGCTGTCTGATATGACCAGGAACCGGGTAGAACTCCGGCGACCTGGAGATTCGTATTAGCCATAGGGTGCACACAATTCCATGAAGTCCTATTTCTGTCTTTCTCTTAGTGCAGAAACTGATTCTGGCGGCCTGACTGTAGGTATTTCAGATCAATCAATATTGATCGTACGCCTTTCTATGCATACAGAGAGTGAGTAGGCAGGGTTGCAGCGGAGATGACAGACCAGATCGTCATCCACTCATGGATAAGCATCAAGTTCTCTACCTGAATGATCTCCACGGATATCTATTAGGAGTCACATCAATCCTGCTGCAAGATACTTTAAAAATTTACTTTAAAAAAATACTTTAAAAAGATACTGCAAATATTCATCAGGTTCTTTGGTCCAAGCTTCTGGAATAAGGTGCCTGATGAAGTGCAGCAGCACAAACATACATGTAGATCGTCTACAGGGATTGAAGCCATCAGACTATACATGCAACGTGAAACAGGTACTTCCTGATATGGTGTATTTTATCTTCCTCGTTAATTTTCTGACTTTTCTCATTCCTTTATTTTCTTTGTATTTTGTACGCACCTGTAGTTGCATACACGAATTTGTCGTGAATAAATATACATGTGCGTATATAATAATGTTAATAACAAAAATGAAAGCAGCTTTGATTTTCATATTCAAAAGTCAAGACCTAACTTTTTCCATGACAAAGAATATCTTGCATGCTTTGTGATAATCTGCTGTACAATATGATTCATATATCTGCAAGCTACTGTGGATATGCACTGTGTTAGTCAACGTATTCTCTCTAATAGAACTCGCACATATAATTATCAATAAAGAACCTTTTAGGAGTTTCGTCACAAAAAGCTGTCACTACTGGAGTGTGACTAACTAAGCTACACGTATAAGACTGATCCCATAATAATCATAGCTCAACACTTGGCCTAACCAAATAATAATTAATTGATTTCTAAAACAGTCAAGACAACATGGATCATCCATAGCTATTTTTTGCCCCTGGTGTCTCTTTCAAACATCATACGATAGCTGTTTGTCTAATGGTTCTCATCGTCAGGAGTGCACTTGCTATCGAAATTATAAGAAATGATATATACATGATATGCCCTTATCGATAGTCGATTGACGAACACTTATAGAAATCGAGATATGAACGGTCGATGAAAACAAGATGGTCAATTCTGCTCAAGCTACTGGTTCTATTTCTTGCATATTCTTGCGCATCGACTTCGTCGTCACCCCAAGTAACACAGATGCGTCGGTGCTATGTTGGACCAATGCTGGTCTTTTTACGATGGTTAAAAGTTGGAAATGAAGCAGCGGGCCTCCATTGGTTCTATGAAGGCAGTCCAACCTAGAATCGGTCTTCCCTTGAGCATTCTACCTGATCATCAAACTACATGATGTCTGTGTTTACTATTCAACGATCTAAAAATCGACAGTTATAACGAGCTCGAAATTTAGTTTCATGAAACCCGTCCACGAATGAAGCCGGTACTGTTATTGTAAAAATTAGTATAATTAATCATGCTTTTTAAACAATTGACATAACCAGCGGGCTGTATTCGACAAAATACGCTAAAAATCAACACAGCATATAGGTCAAACACAGCCTTGCAAGTGCGTTTTGAAGATATTGCGACAATTCAAGGTCATGAATTGTCCTCCTCGTTAAGCTTGTTTAATATTCGGAAATTTCGCAGGATAGAAGAGTAAATTAGTAAAGACAAATGACAATTAGGAAATAATTAACAATTGCGGTGCACCGATAATTTCGGCTCACTCATGAGTCGATCTTGATCGAAACCATCACAAGAAAAGGATATCTCTGTTAGGAGCATGGGGTAAATTTACTAAAGTACAGTCCTTCGGAAGAGAGAACGCTCGAAACGCGAAAGGGCTGTAAACAATCTCATTTTTCTGTTTTATTTTGACGGCCAATAAATAATAGAAGGAGAGACGACTTCTTTTGCTGAATAACTAAGAATCACCTGCTGTTGTAGGCCACCTTGTGTGTTCACCTAAGATATGAAAACCTTCTAGTCCTCATGTTTCCGCAGAAATTCCTAATTAGAAATTTAAAGAAATGTATTTACACTTGTGAGTTGTGTTGACGAGACTACACAAGCAAGATATAGATAGCACTTAGCGATTTAATAATTTTGAGGATTTGTTCCAATTGGGTGCAGTTATAAAGCCTCTGTAAAGGCAATCGAAGGATCACAGACAATGTCAGCATAGACTCCTTTATTTCGGTCTCCAGCTCAACGTGTAACACTCTGAGGGACCCAGCCCTATATTATCATGGAATTGCGCCCTATTAACTGATGGATCGCATATTAATTAAAGCATTTCGTAACTATAGCTGGGTTGATAAACTGGTGTCAGAAAATTTGATTAAAGTTTCCTTATTCATTGACACTGCCATTGAATCGCATTCGCAACTGTTCGCTCAGACTTTCTTTTCTTTTTTAAAAGGTACGCAAGTTAGTCGATGGATGGCGAAAGTGGATTTGACCCATAGAGGCTTAAAGTGTTCTATGTTCTGGGGGATTGTGAATAAAACTTGACGATTAATCGGAATCACACGCATAATTTTCATTCGTAAACGCTAACGATTAATCTTGATAAAGATTAATCGTAGAATTGTGTGAATAGAAATACACTTTATGACGATTGATCTTTACGTTTAAGATTAATCTTTAAGCCATGCGCATCCAGATTCGTCATCCCGCGTCATGGAAACGATATGACCTTTTCAAAGGAGTGGTCGCACGTGCTTACTCGTATTGCAGCATTTCTTAATCATTCTTTGTTATCACTTATCACACGATGGAAGCCAAAGCGAAGAGAGCAAAAAGATGGACAGAAATAGAAGTTGACGAATTATTGGACTTTGTAAAGAAGAATCGATCAAAGCTCTTCGGCACTGCATGTCATTCAAGCGCGAACGTCGAAAAGGTGAAAGCGGATGGTTTGAAACAATGTGCGGAGATTAATTAAACCTGGTGAGTAAAATACCTTTCAAATTAATGGATTTACACGGGAGTGTATTTTTCTTCATTTTTGTTAGATTGTGTTTCCTCCCAAATGTCAGAAATCATTATATAGAATCATATATATATAGAAATCATATATAGATTATATAGAATCATTAGAGCATGTATGTAAGTGTTATAAAGGCAATTAATATATTTGTCAGTTAAATTTAATAACTATCAAACTACATGTATAATATTATACAGTAGGCTAATCTTTTGGTCTGATGTGCGCATTATTGATTAGCAGCATCGAATTTGCTATACTTCATTAATATATTTGATTTAGATGAAAAACAATCAACTATCTATGATTTTCATTGCTATTTTCAACATTACTTATTAGGCATAAATCCTTTCAGGTGGTGGCCCTCCAGTGGAAGAGAATCGCCTATACGAAAAGGTGTTGGAAGCAGTACAAAAAGAAATGAAGGACGGTATAGTGAGCCCGTGTGAAGGAGATTCAACATCGCTGAAACCGCTCGATGCCGAAACTACGCTGGAGGAAGATGAAATGTCTGTTGATCCCCAACCAACGCTGCCACAATCATCACCTCTTCTGCCGAGACCTACAGCCATAACCCCCATTGCAAAGCGTCTCAGATTGACACCGCAAGCATCTACGGTCGAAGAAAGCGATACTAAATATTGGAATATTGAATATTGAAAATATTGGAATGTGAGACGAAAAAGGTTGAACTGTTAACTGAGATAAGTGAAAGTCTCAGAAGCATTGCATCTTCACTCCAAAATGCAGCACCCCCTCATTTCTTACAATGTTGAATTCTGACAGTTAGTGTGTACTTACAAAGTGTAAACTATGTTGTGTGTACTTACAAGATACAATTTGTGTATCTAGTCATTTAGACTTTTTAATTGAGGATTTGTTAAGGCTTGAATTAAAGTTTATTGTAAACGTATATTGTAAAGAGTTGAAAGAATATACGTTAGAGATTTTCTATAAAATGTATTCCTTCTCATTAATACAAAATATACACGTACATGTATTTCCTAATAATGATAAATTGTACTGAACACGCTTTCAAAAAATACAAATTGTATCTTACATTATATTACGGTAATTTGTGCACTTGATGTTACAGTATCAATAATATAGCATATACGGTATGAATATGAGAAAAATACTTGTAGGCTTTTGTATTCCTTTATTGAATATCATAGATTTTTGCAACAATATAAAGAAAATCAAGAAAAATGACGAATTGCAAATAAGTCTCGATGCAACAAACTTCGTTCATCTAAAACACGATCTACATCGACATCGTTACCCAGTCGACCTTCATCAATATCAAAAACGTCGGGCTCATTACTTTGTTTCGAAATATTATAAAGTACCGCGCAAGCAAGAATAACTGAACATGCCTTTTCTGGTTTCATTCTGAACCCATAAACTAAACAAGCAAATTTTTGCTTAAACTGGCCGTTGACTTGTTCAATCAATACCCTTCCTCTGCGATGGGCTTTGTTGTACCGTCTTTGGCTGTCAGTGGTCGGATTTTCGAAAGGCGTCATCAGCCAAGGACGCTGATAGTATCCAATGTCACCGAGTAAACAACCCATTCCTTCATTTCCCGCATTTTCAAGATTTTGACCGATTGAACTTGATGTGAAAATGTAATTGTCATGTGCACTGCCAGGCCATCGTGCCACAATATGTATTATTCTGTAGTCAGCGTCACAAATAATTTGTGTGTTAATCGAATGCCATCTTTTCCGATTTACATAAACTGGCTCACTTTCCTTTAAGGGAGCCTTGAATAGTCGAATATGGGTGCAATCAATTATACCGATAACATTCAGAAATTCTGCCAAACGATAGAATTTCTGCTTGATGTCTGTGACAGCTTCCCGAGTACTAGGGAATATTATATAGTCCCGAACCTTAGATTTGAATGCACGAATCACATCCGAAATCACTTTACAAATCGTTGATCTCTCGACTCCAAATATCTCAGCAAACACGTGTTGGGGAGCACCAGTGGCGAAGAATCGTAGACCGATCAATAACTGTTGTTCACATGAAAGAGCGTGATTTCGTCGTGTCGGGTGGTTTAATATAGGTGACACAAGATCGATGAGATGGTAAATTGTCGACCGAGTAAAACGATAATTCCTTAGAATTTCATTGTCTCTCAAGCAGTCCAACGGATTGTTGCGATCTCGAAATATCCTCTCTCTTCGAAGATGTCTACGAGATCGATTTTGAAAAACCATCGCAATAAGCGCCATCATTCACTAATGTCGTATTTTCAATCGGTGCATCTTTATTATTTTGTCATTGTAGATTATCCGTCGATGAGATCACTCTATCATTGGTTCTTTAAATTCTTCTTTATCTTAGCGACGACGAAAGGACCATTCGTAGATGTACGAATCATTTCCTTCTTTCACGAATGATCCTAGAAGTTAGCGATTAATTGTACACTTTATTCACACGTGCTATTATGCGTAGAGAAAAATGCGCACGATTTATTCGCTAACGAAGAATATTCATGCGTCCAAATAATCGCTAACTTTTTATTCACAATCCCCCTGAGCTATAAAGTGTGTTCACTTGCTGATGTCTAGTTGTGGAAGCTACTTATTTAAAGCAAGCACGTTGTAACGTTCTGTTTGAACATCGCACCAAGAAGGCACAAGGCCGAAGATCCGTGCATATTTCTTTTATAATCTGTATTTTAAACGTGATCAATAAAGACGTACGGAGCCACCAAGAAATTTGGTTCTTCATATCAACATGCAACTTAATCTGAATAAGATGTCAAGAATTGAATTTCCCCTTCGTTTTCTAATCTATAAGTGAATAAAGTTCCGAAAGACTTTCTTTTTGGCGAAAGGAATTTTATCACTGATTCTGATCAATTTGATGTCATATATCTGAGACTTGTTCCTTTTTCAAATTACGAGTATGTTCTCTGAATTGACCTATGAATTGATTCAAGCGAACAACTCTTTTATAACGAAATCTGCGACATCAAAATGCCGATCAAAATAGTTTTCTAGATGGAACTTTAATATAACCTCAGAAACATAAGGGGTTCCTGTGGTCCTCGGAGCCACTTTTCATTAATTTACTTTTTCGATTGATGATATCATGCCCATTCTAAAGCCATAATAACAATAATTCTTTTGTTCAAGTTGACTTGCTAAAATCATGATAGATGTTCATTAATTACAAAGATGATATTGAAATCTAGGAGCATCTCTCTGAATATAATCTGGTGAGCCTATTCACCTCTTTCATCACTTTGAAGCTTCGCTCCCCCAGGGTGTAAATTTCGCCATTTTATTTCTTTCACTTGTCTCGTGATAACTTGCCACGCCACTGCTGTAACAACCTGTATCAATGGCATTTGTATGGGAAGATCACTCTGCTGCTGAAATCAATCCAATCAATGCAATATTTACAAGTACAATCTCGAGAGCATTGATGGCTCACGGCAGTTATTGTCATGCAGAAAACTGCGAATCTAAAGTTCTTTATCTTGAGATGATGACAAATTAATAAAAAAATGCTTGAAGTGCGAGAAAACGTATTCCCAAATTGCAGTTCACAAAATATAATGAAATGGATATGCCGGTGGTTTATAGGAAAACTTGTCCTTGCTGAGGGTTCATCTTTGGCCACAGAATTGTTCGTGAGATTTGACTCAATCAAGGAAAAAGTCAGGTTAGTGTATTTAAAAGATAATGATATACGACAATGAATATAATACACAATCGTTAATAATGTTAGTCCTGAAAAGGACTGATAGGCGTTCACGCCGGTCAGCGGGTAAGATATTAGTACACTCCTACAATATAAAGAATTAGGCACGCAGAACGATAGAGCGAAATATACAAGATGTGAACAGTCCAGAAAGGCTAACAAAAATCGAAAAGAAGGGGCTCATCAACAAGATGACCAGCTAGGTCGCGTTTCGGGTCCCTTAACATCTTGTACGCTCAGGCCCTAGCTGGCGGACCCCATACAGAGTGACACTATCGATAGCAAATTTAACCAAAGCCATACCGGATAGACAACTCTTTGGCAGAATGCAAACCAAACTTGAATAAAACAAAAATATGCATATTTAACAATCTCTCCATACACTTCAACTTCTCAAACATGCAGTCTTCTTTGTAGGCTCACTGTGACATTGTGCCCTTTGCAACAGCTAGACCATTTTGACTCTAAAGAAGTTAATCACTGACACTTGGCATGATATTTGTTTACGTTGTTGATATGCACATGGAAAAAACTCGTTCTTTTTCGAGCATCGAAAATTATAGCCTCATAATTATCATTCTGTATTTACATGAAGATCTCTATTGATTAGTAGGTAGCGGAGTGTATATACTAGTACATACACTTCAAATTCATTGAAACAAAGTTTTGTAAAATATGCAATGAAAATTTTGCAAAAATGTATACGTGTGCATTTTATATGTCTGTGTGCTGATGCAGAGGGCCAAACATTTGCACGTGCAGACTAATAATTGAAATATGCTTGTCAAGCTTATCACACAATTCAAATGGGCGCCTAATCGAACATATTATTATCGATGAATCAACACTTTCATACAGTAGAACAAAGAATGTCTCTATGAATGAATGAAAAATGACATTTTGAATGAAATCCAAAACGATGTGATTTCTCGAAACTGATTTCGAATGCCTTGGTCAATATGTTCATCTAGTATTTGCTTCGATGCTACAAGTGAATATCTTCAAGTTCACAGAACTTCCAGTTTTCTTATAGTCACGAGAAGGAGTATTTGCATCCGATATCATGAGAGGTCAAGCTTAGGTAACAAATAAAACGTAAAATGGTTTTAATTGATGAAATAATTACTCTTTGGTGAAGACATTAAGAAGACATTTTCGAGCCAATTTACAAAACAGCAGAGGCAGCTGTGTGTTAAATTCGTCATGTAAGTAGTATCATAATTTTCATAAATTGCTTTCGAAGAAAATAAATATGATGAAATCCCCGGGGCCGAGAAATGAAAAGAAAAGCATACAGAAAAGTATAGTAAGAATTTCGTTATTTCAAGAATTCCCAAAGCTATGCGTAGCTTTTCGTGATGAAGAAGAAAGAAATGTCGGCTATCGAATCCATCTTGGCGAAAATTTCATAAACTCAAACCTGTCATCCTTTACGGTCCAGTTATAATATTTGAACATTCACAATTGAAGATATAGATGAGCTGAATACGGAAATGTTGTAAATAGCACAGCCACCAATCACAGGGGTGCCGTATGAGGTGCTGCCGACTACTGGGGTACCGTATGAGGTGCTACTGATCATTGAGTTGCCGCATGAGCCGTTCCCGGTCACTGGAATGCAACAAGGATAGTACCACCGATCGCCGGGGTGTCACAGGGGATGCTGATGATCGCTTGGGTGCTGCACGGGATGCTGAGGATCACTGGATTATCGCAGGAGGTGCTGTCGACCACTGTGTTTCCGCGAGGGATGTTGCCGACCACTGGGGTGTCGTAACGGGACCCGCCGAACGCTTTATGACAAAAGCGATCTTTATTTCACATTAAATTCGCGGACTAAACTGACCTGTCGCGCGGACCGGGGGTTGAGAAACAATGGTTTATGGAAATATTGGCGTCATGTAGCGTAAATCATTCAAGAAGCAATGAATAATGACAATACCCAATAAAGCTGCACTCGTAAGTATGAACAGAGACATGGAGTTCTATCATTTTGACAGGACTTCGACTGCGGTTCGTAAATATCGTGCCCTGTAAAATTTGTGCAATGTTACAAAACAAAAAGCATGTAATTTTCCTTGAATTAAAGGGTTTAAACCAAACTGCTAAATGAAATTGTGGCAAATTGATGTTATATTCCAAATTTTCATCATTAATACAGCCTTATCAAGCAAATACAATGATAACAAAGGAAGACATCAAAATTCAAAAATCAGTGATTGATATTCTGTGGATTCCTCTGTGTTATTTATTACATAGTCTTTTGATTGTCACAGATTCTCGAAGGCATTATAAATTGATGGCATTGATATGTCTGTCAATCAGTGCTACATCTACTTGTACCATAGTAAAATATACTTGTACCATGAAGGAAAATAATTGAAAGCAGTGAAAATAGCTGAAATGCTCATTTGTAAGTTCAGCTATTTTCGCAATTGATGGTAGAGCATGCTTTATAGCATATCACTTCTGGTTCGATTCATTTACTAGAAAAAGGTGATATATACCATACGAGAGCAGATTATGGCGTAGCGTTAATATCACGATAGAATGCATTTCCTTGCTCCATTTGGTTTTCACTTGTTTACTAACCACCTCGTTTTCACTCTTCATCGATCTACCATTTGAAGTAGCCAGCATCAGGCTTTTCGTATTTGAACATCAAATTGTCCAGTCACTTCTGCTTAACTTGCTAAACTGTGTTATTGTTTTGGTTATCTTGGATAGCATTACTTATGACTTTTCGTTTGAGAATATTACATTTCTTTGAATTGTTGGAAAAGTCCGTTACATAAACCACAAATGGTGCCTTCCAAAAGCAAATTTTGCTAGAGTCAATTTTAGAATACAATTAAACAATTTTGTGGCGGTTTTCTTGCTCAATATGGCTTCATTAGTTTAACAACTATATTTGAAGGTCATTGATTGCTTCATCCGTGTTTCCTGTAAATTCGAAAACGTTTCCATACTGTCTTCTTCATTGAAATTTCTCCTGATCTAAACCTTCGTTATTCATCGCACATTTTGAGAAATAAAAATTGAATTGATGCTGGCGCATCACCCAACAACTTTCCTCGACCTCTTTCACAATCTCCTTGGTGTGTGATTAAGTCTTCAATTAGGCCTACTGTTCTATCGTGCTTTGGCTTTGCTAATTTCCGTCATTCATACGTCAATGTCATAATTATGTAATTGAACACAGCAGAATTGCATCTTGAACTAGCTGCTTCCATACCTGAATTAAAAGCTGTGAAAGTCACTGACTTTTGAATATGGCCAAAATCATAGAGCCAGGCTGTGATTTATCATTGTCTTGTGCTGATAACTCAGGAACAAAATAGTTATACCATAGACAAATGTGATGCATGGAGATTTTCATAGCTTCAAAACACTCGTATTCTGCATAGATCACTCGCTAAAGCTCATGATCTATGCAGAATACTCATGTTTTGAAACTATGAAAATAAATCTCCATACACCAGATTTGTCTATAGTATAACTACTACATGTATATCGGATTCACACAATTGGAGGTGTTGATAAACAGATGAATGATGGTGAGGAATCATTCAATTGCATGCACATGTGCAAGTCAGATATTCCAGCGATCCCTACTTTTTGCCTGAACGAGCATTTAGTTGAATTATCAGCTCATGGCAAGTCAGAATCAGTTGCAATGATGTAATACAATTTAAAGAGAAATTATGCCGAAGATAAAACATCAAAGTTGCTGATAAAGCAGCTTCTAGAAATTAGAATATTTTTCCTCAAGTGGACGTTGCAATCCAGAGTCGGAGTTTTGCGACTCCAATTTGGATCCCGGCTAACAGTACCGACACCGACCGACTTCGCATCCCTGATGAGGGCCTCCTCAAGTCATGGATTTTCTGATGCCATTTATTCATCCATCAGGAAACTTTAGAGTTACAGTACAACCTCGCTGAATCCGCCATCTAGACCAGACGATTAGGTCGCTGTAACCTTCATATTTCCAGGACCGCACAATAGTTTCAGACGTGAAAATTGCTCTCACAACATCACCTCATTGACGACCATTATTTATTCTATTCTGGCCCTGGTGGTGGTTATTACGCAGCTCCAAATTTATTGTTTGTTCATTCATATGCCGCAACCACTCAGCTGTCGCCAAATTGAGAAAATGAAAATGTCGAAAAACATAATTTACATTACAACTAAGATTTTATGAAATAACGCCAGCAGGGGAATCTGCTTGCTGGTGAGCGCATCACGCATACGAAGTCATGACTATGAATGAGGCATGCAAGATTGGATTGATCAGCGTCCCTAGAAAGAGACATTTTTTACTAAGAAAAAGACAGTTTCGTGCACTTCATGCACTTATAATAGGCTTAATATTCGCATAATACATCACGGCAAGGAAGCAATGGACGCAATGCTCATAAGGAAAGACTCTTACTGGTCAGCGTAGAGCAAAAACAACAGGTCCATAGAGAATGTAACTAAAACCTAATATTATGTGAAAAGCTCAAAATAGATAAGATAGCCCAGTGGCGGGCGCGATTCGATTTTCACTCTATTCCGAATCGTGCGATTCAGTGCATGATTAGCCTAGTTCAGTTTGAGGGTCCTAATCTACCACAATATATGATTCCAGTTTTTAGCTCTAAAATTATTTTCTGATGAGCTTAGTGTAGAAAATTGTCAAATTGCAGCACCTATTTACTGAAATATTCTAACCGTAATATTCATTATTAGGAAAATCAATCTTGATTAAAAGAAAATCGTGGTGTACTTGTGAAAATCGTGTCGAAATTGTGGTGTACAAATTAGCCGAGGAGCATTCAATGTATTAAATAGGATAAGGTGTCCAATTTAGCCGAGTAGGTATCCAAATTAGACTGGTGTGGTGTTCAAATTAGACAAGTAGCATTAATTGTATTAGATAGGTGTTAGTAGAAATGTCCAAATTAGCCGAGTTTACCCTAATCGAAAATCGTGCGAATCTGTCTATCTCGCTATTAGCTATATTCTGTATACATTATGTCGTGCGATTTAGTTTAGTTTGTATTGCTTTTGATTTTATTACACATTTGATAATTTCCATAAATCGAGACCATGAGACAATTCATTTACTCAGACATTTGAAATGTTACCATCCTATAATCAATGCGATGCACTGGTTGTAAATGATTGGAAATGCAGCATTATATGAATGAGATGAGAACACATAGAAGGTTGCAAACAAGACATCAAAACTCAATTTTCCCTCTGCTTGTAATGCCAATGGCGAAATAGCTTAAATCAGTGGTACCCAACCTTGTAATGTCTCAGTACCACTTAGTCCGGCAGCCAGAACGAGTTTCTGTAGGGAACGAGGCCGAAAATGATACTTTCACAGAATGATGTACACCATATCCCTACAACAAATCGCCACGTCTGCCGAGTTCTAGTGAGTTCCTCTTCTTCTCAGACAGGATCAAAGAAAAACGCATGTAAATCCAATGGGACGAAGCTTTTGAAGTTGAAGTTTTTGGTTAAAATGAAATTTTCTTTGGTTTCTTTCATCAAATGAAAAAGTGTTAAGTCTAGAGTCATAATTTTTGACATGGAATGTCTTCAGTTCATTTCCTATGATGTGCATGTGTTGTTATCATGCATCTGATCGACAATGTATGTGAGAATGGGGTTGAATGAGGATAAAGTTGCTCATAATGCTTGTGTTTGCCGACATCAAGAGGCTCGCTAAATCTAAATGTGTTTAGCTTTATAGACAGTGGTGCATGAACATCATAGGAAATGAACTGAAGACATTCCATGTCAAAAATTATGACCAATTATTATTTTCTCTCTAGACATCGCAATCCAAGAACTTTTCTGCTTGGATACCAGCATTTCAGACGGATCTTCTAATCTTTGAATGCTCGTCTTATCGTTATTTATCAGGGAACAAAGTTAAAAGACCTAGCCTATATACATATGGAACTCATTCATTTTTGGATCTAATTGTTGAATTGTTGAAGTTGAGTTTCTGGACACTTGCCATACCTGTCACACTTGTCAGTCTCACAACTGTGGGTGCAAGTGAATTATAACTTGTTGGTATGTGGCTTCTTACAACGTTACTGTGCGAAAAGTGAACGCTGCTATGTGACAATGCATATTCGGTACTTGTAGGTTTTATCCCCCCCCACTCCTTCAAAATTCGATAAATCATGTTATACTGAACTGATCGCTATGAAACTTGAGGAGTGTCTAGCTATGGATATTTTCTCTCTACAAACCAAATTTCATTCAAATCGGATACATAGTTGCTGCGCTACAGTCGATAACGTAGAATATGCCAATCCTCTAAAATGACTGTTCATGGTTGACCTTGATGCGTGCCAAAATGCTTCTTGTTTCGGATGTGGAGAGCAGCTAAGTTCCGAAACAAGAAGCATTTTGGCACGCATCGCGGAATGCCCGATTCCTATCTGTGCGAGTTTATGTGGCGCACACGCATTCACGGCACTGACCCGTTTGAAAAAATTCTGCTGCACATTGTTAATTACTGGGCTCCTCAGTGAGAGATCAGACAATATAGCTATTGGAATAAACGTGTAGTTCTTTCTTAAATTACGTTATCGACTGTAGCGCAGCAACTATATATCCGATTTGAATGAAATTTGGTTTGTAGAGAGAAAATATACATAGCTAGACACTCTTCAAGTTTCATAACGATCAGTTCAGTATAACATGATTTATCGAATTTTGAAGGAGTGGGAGGGATAAAACCTACAAGTACCGCATATTCTTATACACATACTCTAGCGAAAGATGGTTGTTGCAACAACTTTGCTTATACAGGGATTTTATGTGGTTTTGAAAACTACCTAATTGTGAAATGAGCAACAAATGCGAAACTATTTCCTTATGGCTCAGTTTGGTGTATGCAATGTAGTCACTTGTATATCTAATAATATGTATAAAAACATTTCTATGACATGCCACATTCAGAAAATTTTGAACTGAAAAGCAGCAGTTAGTGAATTCTTTAACTTTAATGGAATAGGTTAACGAGAAGTCAAATATTTTGCTTGGAACGTAAAATCAGACGCTCTGACCGTGTTCTGTGATGTCTATTCATAGGAAAAAAATCTAATGGCAGCGATGAGTCAAAAACACCTCATTCGGAAGTTATTAGCAAAATAATTATAATGGTTTGTGCGGCATTGAAATCTTCCGAGAAGACCTCGGAAGGACAATGACTTGTTCAATGAACTTTCTTAACATTTCTTAAGCCGTCATCTTTTGTAAATAAACATCGTTCTAAATACTCTCATTGTGCAAAGTTGCATCACAATTCTATAAATGGAAATCATATGAAACATCTGAAATAGAATAATTAACAATCCATCCTTGATTGAGCTTAGTATAAAACCGCTTTCGTAATTGGAATTAACCACTGAACTGGAACCCAAAAGAAAACTCGCACCAACGTGATGAAGGTGAGTTTTAGCCAGATAAAGTCGATTCTTCTCATTCAAACACGATCTGCTGTCAACCAATACTTTAAAATAATTCATGTTGACGTTTCTAAAGTGGATTCATTGCCCTAGAATGTTTGGCCTCATAAAAATTATAGCGAAGCAATAAGAGTTGAAGTAGACATGACAATTTTTTAGACCCTGGAAGAAGATTTAAGGGTGACAATACTGAAAGAAATAAAAGGAAATGATCAACAACGAAAGGTGGAGGAACTGAAATTCATTAGCCAGCTGACTGGCCTCATTGCCTTAATATGCAGCATGTGCTACAGAGGTCAGCGATCTATGAACCTAAATCTCCTACTTCCCTATGACTTTTGTGATTTCTATTTTTATGATATAGAATATTTTGGAATATATCTTAGAATATCTAGGTAGTCTATGCATGCATATAATGGAATTGTTTAAAACTGTTTGTCGTTTAAAATTGTAGGGACTAAATGTCCTCTTTTTATACTTCTCCTGATGAAGATTGGTCAATCTCTGTCATCTTGTTGCTAATTGAAACCGATAGAGACTAAATAATTATTTCATTTTTTGATTTTTGCGACGTTTTCATCTTTAAAAAAAAAAAAATTTAGACCCATCCCTACGGATGTAATTATAATGCATCCTTAATAATTATTATGCAGCAAGGTTAATCCAGATATAACATATACCGTCTTACTGTCAAACTGTTTGAATAAAATCTGTGTACACACGTATGTACATTCTGCCTCTGACAGTTTTGCAGTGTAATGGCCTATGCATTCAGAAAGTAGTTTGGAAGAACCTAGGGTGCAAAGCAAAATCAGTTATGCGGAAGAAAGAACCAAATGATTTCATTTTGCACTCTTTTTTATGAGAATTATGAATGATTTCTCCGTATGGTTTGGGAGTGAGAAAGCTTCAACTTTTGAGGTAGAACAAAAAAATATAAATTTCGAAGATTATGCTGTCGACTAAAAAAGAATCTGGAAGTTCAAATGCATGAGCTAAGAATATTTGGTGGAGGAATTTCAAATGCTGAGCAGACAATGAAAATCTTTTTCATTATCAATTATCCTTTCCATTTTTATTGTGACGTTAGATGCAATTAATTCTTCCGATGTGTTCAGAATGTCGACACATGTGGGTTGTGGAATGAATGAATGAAATGCTTTTTGAATTCGGCATACAATTTCGCAGATTTTGCAGTAGCTTCTTGTATCATTTCAACTCATTGGCATGCAAATATTCCCGTCAATGTAGGGAGGTCCGTCATACAAGGTGTGACTAAAAATTATTGAGACTGCTTCAGAAGACCAATTTAATAGACGACTTTGCTATTATCGATGATGATTATGAAAAATATATGGCTGAAGCTCATTATTTATTAGAAAAGTGATGAAAATAAATAAACGTACTTTTCCTCAGCACGTTCTGAAAAACCCTACAATTTCCAGTGCAACGAGATAGAAAAATTAGCGTGTATCGTGTAAATTCAATCAGAGATGATTTACGTCATCACATTTTCAGTCAGGTTTGCACGGAAATCTATCAAATTTTGTTAGAAAGTGGCTACTAATAAGGGCATTCAGCTGAATTCATTTAGCTGCATGATCTCCACCATTTTCAATCACATTGCCACAATGGTTTAAGAAATTTTCGGACCTTGGTCAGAAACTCTTATTGAGAGATTGAACAAAAATTCCGATAGAATATTCCACAACAACATCCTCATCTGGAAATTCGATTTTCATAATTTCTCATTCGAGTCAGTCAGAGAGACACTTATCGTACAATTTTAAATCTGGGGAGCAGGCCTAGGCCATGGCATTGCCAAGCAGCATCGACATCTCGAAGTGTTAAGAATCCCTTCGTTTTTTGGGGTTTCGGAGGCATTCGGACTCATATTGTTGATCAGAGATCGAGTTGGTTCAGCCGCAAAAAGTCACATCTTGTACTGTTTTCTCACCCATTTTTGGCCCAGGTCTCGTCTTGAGCACTTAGTCAAATTCATCTATTCAGGTCTCTTTGACCACTTCTGATTGAGATGGCGCCATTTTTGAGAAGCAAATTCCGTTCAAGGCAAGGCGTAATGAGCACAGGTGAAACACGTAGCAGAGTTGCAGTTTTTCATGAATAAGCAACTCCATGATAACTTCCTGTTAACTGCTCAATATCCTGAAGTGAAAAATAGCTCTCCTTTCAAGCTGGCCAATGGGCGCCACACTTCGCTGATAGACACTGATTTTGCTCGACTCTGCTCTGCAAGCTTCAGCGGACTAACCGAACGCGCATGGCATCTTTTTCTAGCGGGAAGTGGTCAAATGGGAAAGAGTTTTATTGTCATATGTAGTTCAGAGGTCATTGAAAACATTGGCATGTGCTTCGCCAAGCAAAATTCGTGTTTGGGTGCAAAACCTGGTCAAAATATTCGATGCAATTTCCAAAAATGACCGTCTGTAATGCCTCGTTGCACGCACATTTACACATCTATGATAATCGGCGATAATCACGTGACTTGTCAATCAGAGAGACTCAAATTTTTGTCAGACAATTGCTAGGACTCCACTGTACTACGACACATCGAATTTTAAACCCTAGATATATTATGTCATCTTCTGTCATGAAAGTCTCAATCATACAGTAGTAGGGATAGAAGAGTGTCGACTCAAAAAAGTGTCTGTATACAGTGAAAATTTTTATATGAAAAGATTCAGCTTTTTTTGTGGAGATTTCGTTCCCGAGGTCCAAAAAATTATTTGAGCAGTTCTAAAAAAAGTCAAAATTTTGCCAATTTATATACTACTGAGATGACTCTCCTATATAAGTAGTATTAAACAAGTTGGACATCAAAAGGAATGAATATTTGCTAATAATCATCCTAACTAAGCGGAAATCAAACTGATTATCAAGGGAATTTCATGAATTGTATTACAATGAAAGTCTTCATGAAAAAGTCACGATATTATTCGTGCTTTATTGGCTGAAAATTCAAGTTTTTAATTCAATTTTCACCGGCATGATTTTATAATCCACTAAATTCATGCTTCATTTCTTGAATGAATAGTGATGTGGACCCATTTACATCTTTCAAAGTTAATTGAAATCATTGTCTTTGATCGTGATTTTGCTCTACCAGTGGCGGGTTGCCTATGATATGATCACGCTCAAGAAAATACTCTTGAGGTTCAGCACGAAAGCAATAGCGGGTCATCGAGTTGACAATTTAACAAAAATTACCTCTCCAGGGCTGTCATGACACGGACGATCTGTAAAATAATGTCATTTCCTTCTGCATTGCAATCATGATCAGTCAATTCCGCTGCAATTTCTGAAAAAATGCAAAAATTTGCATATCTCACATTTGGAAACAATTCCGACTGTATCTCCCTTGAGTTCATTTAATAAAATCGAAAGTGTATACACATTGGGGATTTAATAAATGCGGAGTTACCACTCTACCTAATATACTTACTCTATGGTCTCAATAATTTTTAGTCACACCTTATATTTTGTATTTTCCTCAATCCCCTACTGAAGCCTTTTGCAGATGACATAGGCGTCCTAAGATTTCAGCAATTTGATCTAGCTCCTTTGCAGCCTCAGACGCTGTGTTTCACGCTACAACTGCTCATCAGAATACGGCCCGGATAGCCTGTTGGTGCTAAACTTTGTGTGTTCAATGTCATTGAAAATGACTCAGAGCATTCATTGAACGATATTTTGCTTTGTAAATTAGCTTGGTCAAGTAAATATTCCTATCCTATTGTTCGGACTGAAAAATTCGCACGTTCCTTTTTCTCTCTAATGATTCAACATATTGTATCCCGGTGAAAAAATGCCTTTCGAGCCACTTATCGCATTTTGGGCATTTTGCACTGGGATGCTTTTGAACAGAGTTAGTCAGTCAATGTACATGCACTGTATGTTGCATGATTTTGCAGCAAATTCTTTTATGTTATTAGCTTACTCATTACATATTACCTGAAGTTTACTTTAATGTAATTGTGCATACACTCTGCATAGATTTCATTTATGAGAAATATAGGCTTGCTTATTTAAGACTACTTATTTAGAAAACTACAATTTCACCTTCCCCAATAATTTCATGCATATTCAGGAACTTTAGTGCATTCATAACCTTATGAGAGTAATTCCACGTAGTATTTCATTTCAGAACATTGTGTTTTCTCTTCTGATTTCTACATTCTTGGTGGCATCAGCAAGGCGTGTGTCTCAAATTCCTGCTTGCTCCGTGACAGTGCCTCGTCGTAGTCTTATGTCTCAGGCATCTCGTATCGCCCTCTCTAATGGATATTTGTCGCCTCATATACCTGCAACAATGTCAAATGGACAGAAGATTCCTTTACAGCCTGACTCGAGCATCCATCACCGAGAAATAAATCCGTGCAAAGAAGAAGCAAATCTCATATATGACACCAACAGAGATCCACCTTTGCTATTGGAACGGAGCTGTCCTATCGGTAGAAATCTTCTTGGCTCCAAATATCTAGGAAAAAATTTGGTTTGTCGCGACAATAGTCAAGCACAGGTTGTAAAAACAATCAATTGCACCAATTACTCCTGGGATCTCATATCAATCTCGACATCCTGTCAGTTACAGAGAAACTAAACAAAGACCTCACCCTGATTTTGTAATTATGGGTAAAGTGAAAAATTTGCCGATCAAAATTTATGATGAATTTTTGAAGCAATGTCGTTCTTATTGCAAAATTGAGAGGAATTCATCTCAACTGAATAATCAGGACTGTAATGAAGAACACTCTTGCGCTTTGAGCATTTCGAAAGGCTTTACAATCACAATTTTTCACACTTCATTTTTGTATTAATTCTGTGTGAAGTAGACCTGCACAACAAATCAAAATCAGAACTTTCAACGAGAATTAAAATATTTTTACAAATCAATTCATTCTTATACATACAGGCCCTATTTACACAACTCAAGAACAAGTGCGTGATAAAGCTTCCTGGTTTTCTGATGATTGATGGCGGCAGTCATGTATGCTTGTAAATCGCTGTATGCGAAAATTTTATACAAATCAATATCAAATTCACATACAATTTGACACTAGCAATTCATACGAGATTCTCGTACCAATTAGAGATTTGGTATATTCTGCTTCTGCATAAGCCACAAAAGATACCCAACAGCCGATGCAAAAATTCAAATGTAAATCTGGGTGCAAATGTGGTGCTACTGCTAACCAAATCCAAATGCTAGCTGTTACCGTTAGGCCTAGATGTACGCTACGTATGCCCTGGTGCTGCAACTACACAGAACTGATTGAGTTCATAAGCGGAGAGAGGTCCCTTAATTCCTTATTCTCACTTTCTTTTCGATACATGTGCAAATAGTTAAAGCTGAGCGGAACGACTGATGCTTCATTTTAGCCAGTAGTTTAACGTCTACCTGACAGCTTCACACTTGGAAGCTATTAGCCTCCATCCGGGTCAAATGATTCTGTCTCATCTCTACACATTTAGTGACCTTTGTGAATCCAAACCGATTGAGAAATCGAAATAATATCCGGTATGGGCCTATCGTCCAAGTTTCAAAGCATTTGAGATATATATACAGGGTGAGTAAAAAGTGGTGAAATCATGAAATTTTTGAGTGCAAAGTAAGAAGGTCTACTTTAATAAAATTTATCGGCACACTTTCTCGCACATTTCAATACTAATTGTTCTCATCTGGTTGGTAATGACATCTCGAAGTTCAGGTAGTGTACGAGGCCTCCTTGAATAAACGAGATCTTTTAAAAATCCATGGGAATTAAATCACGAAGCAAGCAGACGACTCAGTCAAGAATTTAACATTAAAACACGATCAACTGCTTGCAAGTCTTCAACGCAGCCCTCAGAAGTCCACTAGGAGATTATCTTTAGAGTTAGGAATATGTCAAAAAGTGTCGTGAACTTACTAAGAAAGTATAATTAGGTAAGGTAATGTTGAAAAATGAAGTAGACCTAACCGATGCGCTAGAGCTTCTATTAGTCCACTAACAATACCGGGTTAAGTATCGGCGTAATGACCTCCCCCTCCCCACAGACTGCTGATCGGAAAAAGAATTTCAGAAAACCGCTAACCCCCTCGGAAAGTGCAAACTGAATTAAGTCTATAGATGGTAAAAGACTCGCTACCGTATCTCAGTATTGTAGCAATTCAGGTCAAAGAAGGGGAAAATGAAGAACACGGGAACTAAGGTTATGAAAATATGCAAAAATATTCAGCTGCTTTTCTCGCGAAACTTCTATAAAGCTATACACTTTCCGCACGCAAACCGAGAACAGGGGAAGTAGGAAGAGTAGCACCGGCATGTGAAGTTTCGTGACGATCTGTTCAATAATGGGCTATGAAAATCAGTGAGACGAGATTCAGCCAAGTTTGTCTCTGCCGAATCACGCGCAATGATCCCAACAAATCAATGGTAAAATCGAATTATAGCTACACCGCGCTAATTATGTATTTTGACAATGCGCGCGCTGATATTGCTTTTGATGCAATATATTCTTATGTTCATTTATCTGTTGTAGAATAGTGTTGTCCCTCCCACTGCCACACTACACAAGGTAATTAATTATTGACTTTTACTGCATCATGAGCTTCCAAATCATAGAACTATCCGAAAAAGATCAAAAAGACAATTTGATTCTCGCAATTATTTTAAACCTCAAAATATAATTATCAGAAAAGAGAAACAAAATATTAAATGACGGTGTATATAAATATCATCTACCATAATTGATTTTTTAAATCACCAGCACTTCAATGTCTGTTTTCGAGTCATATTCACTTCTGTTGATCATCCTTTGGTTTAAAATGCATAGCGGCACTATTGATGCAATATCGCAATCCTGTAGGATTTGGACCATCTTCAAAGACGTGACCAAGATGAGCTTGACACTGTAAAGAAAGGAAAACAATACACATAAGAATAATTGGCAAATAGCAGCATCAAGGAACTCAGAACTGCCAATAACAGAGGCAAGACAAAATTTCAATTAACCTAACAAACAATACGCGAGTTCATCGCCAAAATAGCTGGTTGCCCCAACGTTCCACTGTGGGTCTCTATGATAAAGCATTCTGTTGCAGAAGGTTAAATTGACCGATTATTATTACTCTATTATGTTTCTCAAACCAACAGCTCAATAAATATAATTGTCGGCCAATGTATACAACTGCACGTGAACGAAGTACAGAATTGATTTAGTAGACATATGTGAATATCATTACTATCAATTCATTCGTTCAAATACAGCGTACAAATCCAAATGATTTGCTTTTTAATTATTTCGTCCAAATACTTAGCTAAACCGTATGCCGTAGTACCAATGGTACGGACAATTGGTCTTGCTCCTTTGCTTTCTTCATGAACTTTAATTGTGCCATATAATTTACCTATTGAGCTACCGGAGGGTAATATTCTCTTGAAAGTACTAATTGGTATTTTCGGCTTTACATATTTGTTCAAAAAGTACGTTAAGCTTCGTTCATCATTAGAGACTGGGTGATTATCTAAATTATTTGGGATACTTATTTTTTCGAATTTAGACGCATCATTGACAAGAGCATCTATTTTTGTAGTATACTGTTCACTATCCAGTATCACCACACCGTTGCCTTTATCACAAGACAACGGCATGGTAAAGGTATGATAAAGGCAACGGTGTGGTGATATTGGATAGTGAACAGTATACTACAAAAATAGATGCTCTTGTCAATGATGCGTCTAAATTCGAAAAAATAAGTATCCCAAATAATTTAGATAATCACCCAGTCTCTAATGATGAACGAAGCTTAACGTACTTTTTGAACAAATATGTAAAGCCGAAAATACCAATTAGTACTTTCAAGAGAATATTACCCTCCGGTAGCTCAATAGGTAAACTATATGGCACAATTAAAGTTCATGAAGAAAGCAAAGGAGCAAGACCAATTGTCAGTACCATTGGCACTACGGCATACGGTTTAGCTAAGTATTTGGACGAAATAATTAAAAAGCAAATCAACACTAAGTATAAGCTTAGCTCAACTAATCAATTCATTCAAGAAATTGAGGCTGAGAAGGACAAATCCAAATGAACTTTACATCTATAGGGCAGTGCTGTAGAAACGCTCACGCGCATAGACATAATAATTCTCAATGAATTATTCAGTGCGCGTTGTATGATTTCGGAGTACAGTTGCCAAAATTCGGTACCATCAAATTACAATTTGTGGTTTCCAGGAATGTAAGTGCGAAACACACAATGCACACCTGACACGATTGATTGCCTACACGGTGTCTGCTGAAATTTCCAAGCGTTGTTGGATAACTAAAGGGCACAATCCGGAGCAAAATTGAACACAATTATTAACAAGAGCACAACAACGATCAAAATCCTGATATGATATGAATTCTGTTACCATCGAGTACTTCTACATGGCGTTTCTGTTATTTGGCACACCTACAAAAACTACCTACAAACCTACAAAAATGCAGTTCTCATATCACTGTCACTCAGAATTTGCCATTAGTAATAGTAGGCCTGTCAGTTTAGCGTGTTGCTCCCCTAGTCGCCAATTGGCTGCCGATGTCGCTGCACCTCGACAAAGTCACTATCACCATATCTACCATTTCACTTTTTAAGTATGATGATAGTTAACTACAATTCACCACCAACACTGCTGCCAGCTTCAAGGAAATTTCGAAGACGATCAACATAGCAAGTAAAGTTTATATACGAATAGTTGCAAAGATAAGCGACAAGCTTTTCTAGCATTAACTTTGCCTGAGATTGGGGTCGTTGAAGCATACGTGACTGGGTAACATTATGGCCTCTCGCCTGTGGATCAAGAATTTAATTGACTGCTTTTCAACTGGCTATTTTCCACAAGCCATGAATGCCTCTTCAGAAGTGAATTTTTCAAGACGTCAATACGGGAGGCTAGAAGAGTTCGCGTTTTGGCACCCAAAACCTCTCCAGTTTTCTTGAAAAGATTTTGAGTCAAGACTATATCTGTGGATACGAGATGGTAGCTGACAACATGAACTGCTTCAGATTTGGTAAGACAACTGATAGACCATTTTTTATCTGTTCATCGTGCAATTTGTGAACCAATCGCTCCTTCTTTTGGAAAAAATACATAAACAGCTCTTCTAGAGAAGCAACAAGGCAAAGACAAAGAACAAATTCAGTTGAGTCAATTGATTGATGAAGAATGAGAAATTGATGATCATCCTCTCTCCATTTCGCTACCATCATCTGCCATCTTTCGGCTGCAAAGGGACGCTTTCATTTCGAAAATTCGAAGACTTTCCGATTAACCTTTTTGTTATATTCAATTTTACGTGAGACGTTATGAGTACAAACTTATGCAAATAGAAATGAATAGCAAAAATGAGATACATATCAAGAAGTCGACTAATATGAGTACTTGGCCCCGAAAATCAGACAGCTCTTCTAATAATTCAAAAACATCAGGACTTTTGCTATCATGTGAGACAGGTCTATCTGAATTTCTTAATTTTCAACTGAATTTTTTGGAGGAATCTGGAAACCCAACCAAAATGGATCCAAAAAACCGGAAAAGACGAGAAAGCCGGAAAATTCTCTTGTCTGAAAAAGTTTCTCAGGAAAATACTAAGATGCGATCACATCCACCATAACTTTCAACCATGTAGGTCGGGTGAGTGTCGTTTTCCGTTGCCGTAACGAAGACCTGATCGACGCAACAAGTGCTTCGTATTGCATCTAACGGAAAAGTTGCAATGAGATGTATCCATGTTAACCTAGCCATTCGAATTTTTGGCGTGATTTTTGATAGTAGACTATCGTGGGAAAGTCATACAGAGATGACAACCAGGAAGGCGTCTTCGAAATCATACGTTCTTAGACAACTTGAGCCTTTCATGCCAATTTCCCAGTAATGTGAAATATATTATGGCTGTGTACGATCAAGCAATCATGGAATATTGCGCTCCTTTATTCGTCGTGATTTAAAATCGAAAGAGCTATTTGATTGAGAGGATTCAGAATCGCTGTCATAAGTTCATTTGTGGGTCATCGAAATATGAATGTACAGCTTTGTGCCGCTGGATTACAGGCTTATGGTTCAAGCTTTTAAGATCTTCACAAATTTGGTGTCAAACAATTCCCACCCTCTTCACCATCTGTCTCCTGCAATCTTGCCAAATTCAGGAAAATATGCTGTTCCTATCTGCAAAAGTGCTCTTCGAAGAAACATTTATGTAGTTCTCATGATAAAGCTTGCCAATAGCGGATTCTCAATATAAACAGTTTTGCACCACGACTTAACTTGAACATTTTTGTATCTAATTACGTTCATTTTCTTTCACTTTGTTGACTTTTTCAAATTTGTCTTGTATCGAAGTTGAGTTTCGTACCAGCCTCAAGATTACCATTGTCGAGGCACTTGAATTTAAAAATTCGCTATTCTATTCTTCTATTCTAAATAGATTACTGAGCGGCCACTGAAAGTTTTTGAGTACATGTTGGAAATTGATTGCAGATGCCAGATAAACGATGCGTTTTGATATGTTGTCGCATGAAAATCCCTAAAGACAATGCTGAAAGTGCGTTTGATTGCATTGAGATAGTCAAGCTCTGCTGAATACAACTCAGAGAGAAATGTTTGAATATGCAAATTACAAATAGTTTTCTAGAATCCAAGTTATACTGCACAGTGAGTAGAAAAAAATACAGCAACTGCACATCTGCATCAACAAATGCATTACAAATATAGTGAAGCATGATTATCAGTCCATTTTGTACTTGAGATCCATTACTTGTAGCATACAACTGGCAGTATTACTTACAATTCCATTTTGAGTAGTGTTTATTTGATATTGCGATTATTCATGCAACAACTACATAGATGAATTTATGGATTAATGAACATTTTGATCATCTTCATAAGTACTTAGTCAATGCTCTGTAAGCAACTTGAATTGACTAAGATACTTGACTTTCTAAGAAATCGACAAAATTCTCGATTTTCAAAAAGTTCTTACTTTAAGGTCCATTATTGTTGATGCTGCCATAGGTCAACTTTGATAACATTTAGTCTGCAGACCCGTTCATAAGCCTTTGCGCCCGTCTCAGAAGACGTCGAACTTAGTGAATTTTTGAACTCTTTTACTTATTGATCAACAAAACTTGTTTCAGGTTGAATTCTGATGTTGCAGAGAAATTTTATTGCTTATGACATCAGACAAAAATGAAAATTCCACTGATATCTGACGCATTCGGTCGGCCTTGTCAAGACCGAGGTCGTCCAGAAGTCTTTGCGCCTATAGGCAAATATTTATTTCAGAAGAGCAGTCCTAGTCGAATATCACCAACGTGTTTAAAAATACGACGATAGACTGTAATAGACGCGCTCAACTTCATTTTTAACTTGCAAAACTTAAAAATGCAGCAATTTTCACTTAAAAATCGTAGTTCAGTTGTAGAGCTGTCAAACAAGAGGATTGCGAAAAAGAAATAGCCAAAATTAATGAAAATCAGTCGGTGTTCGGTCAAATATATTTTAAAGAAGTTCAGAGATACCAAAACTGTCATAGACTGTTTGTTCGCACTTCCAAGACAACTCCCACTTGAACAGTAAGACGGGTCCGCCAGGAATGTAATGTGATAATCAGGTGTCTGTTAGTATAGTAAAAGGAACTCTACGAAGGTACACACTGTTTGGACGCATTGCTGTTCGAAACCCGTACCTGCCCTTATTTTACCACAGAAATCGGTCTGGATCGTGTCTACAGTAATCAGCGTGGTCTCTGGCAAAGTGGGAAAAAGTAATTTTCTAGGATGAATGTAAGTTGGAGCTCAATCCAATAAGGCCATTTTATGTTTGCAGGAGTATTAGCGATAGATTAAAAGCCAAGCATTTCCGCCCATCGATTAAGTTTCCTTCCAACATAATGGTTTGGGTTGCTATAAGAGGAAGTGTTTTTCAAGTTGTTGTAAGATGCACCAGAAATGTTGATTTTCGGTAATACCACAGAGTTCTGAGTAACGGTCTTCCCCATACATCACCAAGGATAAACTTTCCAACATGCTGGAGTTCTAGCACACCGATCATCATCCTGAAAGAATTTTTTGACTGAAAACGGCATCTATGCTTTGTAGTCATGACCAGCTGAAAGACCAGAATTGTCTGTAATCGAAAATGTCTGGCCGAATTTGAAGGAGAGGAATTTTCAAAGGTATCCAGTAACTGGTGAAAACCTCTGGAAATTTGAAACAACATCCCGCGAGAAAGACTTCGATCCCAAGGAGACTGAATTCTTGTGTGTCAGCAAAGGGAGGTCATACGAAATATTAAGTCGAGCAAGACTATTTCAGATAACCTCTGTAAACACCATGAATATAGTTTCCTTCATTATGTTGGCTATTTTCTACATTTACAGTCGAAAGTCTAAAGGCCCAAAAACTTTTGGATGACCTATTTTAGCGAATAATTTTGTTTTTAAGACATTTCCATAGGTTTGATGAATTATTAAACTCCTGCATTGACAAAAAAGTGAAATGAAATATAATTCTACTGATATGGATGAAAACATGAGTACATGAGTATATGATAATCAAGCAGCAATAAAGCATTTCATGTATCATCGATGTGTGGCGCAAGAACTTATGAACGGGTCTGTAGTTATCGGGAAAACGCAGAAACTAAAAATCATTAAAAATTTGAGTCCCAGCTATACAGTTCTGGTACAATATCAAAAAATGTCAAATGGTCTCCTGAATCCCCTGGATAAAATACGGTAAAGAAACTCACTTTCTTGCAAACTACTTCGACCCTCATCCGACCCGTTGATTTATCAGGTCGTCTCTCGATGTTGCTATCGCCATCATTCCTGCCTTCAGCTCCGTATGCTTGATAGAAGGACGGCCAGCCAGATCCACTATCATATTTAGTGTCGGACCTTCAAATGATAATAATTTACTGAATCAATTAACAATGTAGGCTTGAAATTTTAGACAGAATTTTATTATTGCTTGTCTACACCATTATACCACCAAATTGGCACAATGAGTGCATTTAAATTGGCCTCCATTGTGCCAATTTGGTGTTCCTACTGTGCCAATTTGGTGACAAAATGGTGTAGATGATCACATTCATAAACTTGAATAATGACGCAATATATGTATATCAACTGTGATCATAAATGAACATTTATTCCAAACTTCTAGTCACAAATGCACGTTCTCTAATTAAACCTGTGGGCAAGAGTAAACTACCGGAAAATTAGTAGCAAGAAAAAAACTGGGCATTGAAGACGTCAAGCCAATGAATCATAGAAGGAAAAACGACATGCTTTGCTACATAGTGAAGGATCACTTCTTGTTGGTGGCCATCCTATACTATAATACTTTAGTTTCGCTGATCATGTCATGTCAGTTATGGAGATTGAATTATCATTTTTTATCCCTTTTACGCTCCTTTACGTACTCTCATTAGATTATTTAACAAATGAAGGCCACGACTGTATCTTATTCATCCTTCACGCATTTATTCATCGTACTGTCTGAATGACAAGTACAAATTGCAATCTACGCACGGTATGCGAGAACGACACAACAGTAGATATGTCGACTACAATTTCGATGTCTGTTCATAGGAATACTCAATCCCTTACAAATCAATGAATCTCAGAATAAGTAAGTGGTTACATTATAGGGTGTATTCTAACTTACTCGAATATCGGAGTTCGGCAAACAATACATTGAAAAGACCCTTCCTCCTTGAAATTGTTGAACCTTCCAGTGAATGCCTACAAGAGAAATTGAATCTGACTAATTGCATTATTATTTATAAAAAGGATCACGAAGGTGAGTCTGATATATCGTAAACTTAATCATTGAATATGGTACATTGGATCCTAAGCAAAGGCATAAATTTCTACAGAATATCATGAAGCCATCTTTTTATTTCGTCAATCCCGCATGGGTGCTGAGTCCGCAGAAATGAAGCTCTAGCGTCCCTACTCCCCATACAGTAAGCTTGGACGGTGCTGACATGGTCAGACTGTATTGGAGCGTTCTGGTACTTTAAGTCCGGATTCCTGACGATTTTCACAAACACTTTAGGGGCTCGACCTCCGCACCGAAAGATTGCTGGACCAAGCACTTAACCACTGTGCCACGGAGACCACTGCAAAATATCAAGAAACCATCGCAGTCAAATCATAAGCACTTGATAATCACTTGGTACTCGACCTATCACTGTAGACAGCAATGACGACTACTCCTCTACTGCAAGCACCGTGTTTTCTCGAATATAACCCACGGGTTAAATGATTTTTTTGCAATTTAAGTGCGGGTTGTAAGAATACATTTTCTAGTTTCAAATGTAACCGCATCGATTTTTTAGTGATGAAATACAGACAATGTGTGCATTGATAATGAGACGGAATACAGGAGGCAAGAAATATGAAGATGCAGTAAGACAAGAACATGATTGCGACAGTGACAACGAACTCAAGACGCGAAATTTATGAACTATAGCGAAAGATAACAATGAAACTATATTTCCTAGACAAGCAGTTATGCGAGCGTATTTTATGATGGAAGGTAACATTAGGACAGTAAAATAATTATGATCCGTAGTTCTAATTTTGTTGTGTTGATGGTCTCAATATCAAGAACTTACAGTTAGGTCAATATTGAGCCAATATTAGGCCAATTACTAATGAACAACAGTAGTAATTGACAGCTATCGCTAGACAATATATGATCGTCAGACTTACATGTATTTGCACTCCAATGACAGTGGTCTTGCAAGAAAACACGCATAACCTCTTGATTAATAAATTTAGTTGCGGCTTCTATTCGAGGTCGGGTCATCTTCCGGAAAATATGGCATTGTAATCCACAAAAACAGCATAACATTATGATTAAATAAACGCATTTCCCATGTTAATGAAAATTATGGTTTAACGTCACTGCTCCTCTTACCTGGACGGTGCTGACATAGTCAGACTGAAATGTGGAGCGTTGTGATCTTTCAGTTCGGATGCCATTTCTAACGACTTCCAGTGACACTTTCGAGGCTCGACATCTGGACCGACAGATCGCTAGGCCAAGCACTCAACCACTGCACCACGGAGACCACCAATCCATGTCAATAAAGCACATGGTTATTGAAGAACCAACTTTGGACATGATACAGCTACCAACCATTCACGAAGGATGACACCATTTGAGCAGGAAAACGTCGTTGGTGATATACAAAAAGTGTAATTATGTCAATACTCATCAAGGCTACATCAGATTGATCTGCTTGAAAACGGTCATCGGAAAACGAGAACTAGTGAATTACCGGCCAATACTGACAGATAGGAAAAGATCTGAATGGCGGCGCAGGCTCCGGGTTAATAATAGCTCCCAGACCAACTTCACGTAACGGTCGACTTCAGTGAGACAGTGGTCGTCTTGAAAAATGCAATTGACGATTGAGCGTGAAGCAGCGAAATAAAAACTGCAGTTATCGTGATTTTCAGTGAAGGGAACACTCAAAGAGCTAATTGGCAAACATCCACTGAGATACTTGACAGTAATTTATGCAGATAGCTTGTTAAATGTGAATGAGCGTATGTGTCTGACAACTAATAGGTGGCTATCCCTGTTATGCGGTATGCGGGGCGAAATTCAAGTCTGGCCATCCTTTGATGTGCACAAGTTACTGACCACATCGCTTGCTCAAATAAAATTCAATGCTGCCTTTTGGCTCTGGTCTTCTTTCAAAAGATTCTTCTGAATCGTAAAAGGGAGATGACAATCGGTATTCGGCACAAGTGACGGGTATTTAAGAAGTACGGACTTTATTTCAGCGCTGCTCAACTGGTTGAGTGACGATAGCCGGCCACCTCGCCTAACCGAGGCTCTCGATGACTGCATCTACTTTGCGCATCGCTCCGTTGGCAAATTGCTATGTAACAAATGATTACTAATGACGTGATTGAATTAGTATACACATCAGCTTAAGAATAAATGGATGGAATGGCCTCTACTTGCAAAAACTGCTACGCCCTCTGAAGAAGCCATCCGATGTTGCGTTCAATTACAAAAACCTGAGTTCCTATTATATGGGCAGCTCAATGATCATATCATGTTGTACCGAAAATAAACTTGCACACGTGAAGAGGCCGGATGTACGAACTACGGACGTATCCAATCCGACCGAATATGCTATGGTCAGCCCAAATTTGTCAGAAAACCACGTCTGTTTTCACATCTGATCAGCCAGTTCTCAGGATTAAATTCAAAGTAGGTATTTAGTTCCTTTTGCGACCATTTCCATGCGAAAATGATCTTACAATGCATTGGATGGAACAAACATCCAGCGCTCTCCGTGAAAATATCAAAAATGCATAGCACCGAAGATTTACAGGTGGATTTCAGTGCCATGCTGTCGAACACTCAAGACACAATATTCGTTGAAGCCAATGCTATTACACACTTGAAGCTTTCCATGGCACAACGGTTAAATGTTTGCCTGGCTATCTTTTGGTCTAGAGGTCGAGTCTCGAAAGTGTCACTGGAAGTCGGTAGGAAGGGCATCCGGGATAAAAATTCACAACACTCTAGATAAAAGCCTGACTATATCGGCACCGTCCAAGTCATCAACATGGGAGAGTAGTTCATTCATTTGTCTGACACCGCACAACGTGGAAAAGGACGAAAAATGGGAAAGTAAGTAAGCAAGCAAGCCTACAATCAAAGGGGTACGAATTACTTGCTATAGTCTGCCTTTTGACTTTGATCACCTCACATTCAACAAACAACGCAATTCTCGCTATCATTTACCTCTTTATAGATGGGTCATTCCACGCCACTTCAACAAATCGGTGTGGCTGACTTTTTCAAATTCCGCTGAAACTCACATATTATCTTTACCTGGGTATAACTATAGGATCCCTAAAGTATTTCCGTCCAATTTTGTCTAAAAGTGCATTTAAATGACCTTTAAAGATGAGGTACCGCGCTATTTTTGACAAATTGTTTAAAAACTATATGAATTTCAAAATTTCTAATTCTGGTCTCTTTTGTGAAACGGGAGTGCTGTCAATTTTTTCACTGTCCAAGCCATTACAAGACACATATATTCAGGATAAACAACAGAAGTTTGCAAAAAAGATATATAGAAAAATTCAAGAGTTACCTGAAAATTTTTTTTATTTTGAATTTTTTTTTGAAAAAGTGCATTTTTTTTTGAATCTCTAGAAACATATATGAAACAATATACAATATAACCAGTATAGCCGGTCAACAAACCTGGTCAATTGGAGATACTGAGAAAAATTGTCAAAAAATCCCACCATTCAGGAACAGAAATTTGCATCCCATTTAAGTTGCACAAAATGTTCAAAATTGTACATCTTATAGAACCATACGTCCTGCCAATTTCTCTATGGTCGAAATTTTAATTTTTTTGATGATCAGTAAGCAGCTGGGAATGAAGCACAAGTATCCAAAGTTATCAAAACCCGTTTTTGAATCAGACGAGTTGATGAAAATTAAGAAATTTGAAATTTACCTAAAATAGTATTTGCTACTTATAAGTAGTGTAAAAAAGAAGTAGTACATATACTCCTACTACCCCAAATTCCTGACAATCTTTTGCATATACTCACACACAAAACTTCAAGTTAAGTACTGCCGAATTACAATTAATACATCAAAAACACGAGAATCTGTACAAAATCTGTTTAATCGGATGAAAGGCTACAAAATGAAAAACTTGACCAGAACACCCACACAGTGTTACAAACAATCAAACATGCAGCTGCGTTAACTATGTACAGAGAAAACAGTACTTGAATGCTCAGAACTTCAATTGCAAGGCCTAACATGATAACTTGTGAGAATTACACTATCTAATTATTAGCAAGTTTTATAGAATACAGGCTAGAATCATTACAGATTAGTATTATACTTTACTATTACAGCTCTCACCAGTCCGTACCTGCACATGGTACATATCTTATGTACATACCCCTCTCGTACCATGAATGCCATCGTCTATATACAAAGAACAATCGCACTGTTGAACTAAGTAATTCTTGTACAATCCACATGAATTCTCAATGAGGGTATCGGGATGATTTTCCGAAGGGTATACACCAAGGGGGTATTGATGAATGTCCAGGGGAATCGGGATAGCGGAAGTACTGGGGCCACTTTGGATAACGACTGATGGAGGCAATATGATCACCCGATTTGTAGAATTTGACCAGGGAAATCCGCTCCAAAGTAATAGACTATCACCCATTCTTTGGGTTGCCAGTTGACATCGTCGAAATAAACGTAGATTCATTATCACTAAAAAAAGAGAAGCATACGGGATATATGAGTATAACCATTGATGCAACCAAGAACTTTGTGCTTAAAAATTTTCTTTCCATTCAAAGAAAACCATGCAAACAAGACCTAGACCAGTTGCTTAACAAAAATTATTGTGACATCAAATGACAACAATTAAGTCTGACAATACTCAAATAAAATGCACAACACACAAACATGCTCTCCATTTAATGACAAACCCGACAGTAAAACTAAGAAGTGAGTGTACCTGTAAAGCCCTATCTCAATATTATTATTTAACTAATATTATCATAATTATAATACACGTGAACCCAACACCCAGACCAACATGTTTGCTCACCTATTCAGTATTTGTCTTGCCTACGACAAGGGTAAAAACCAAGCTTCAGGAAATTATGTAAGAGTTTTGATTGTTTACAACCTTGTCAAAAAATTGACAGCAGTTTCTGCAACAAGGTAAATATCAAGTATGTCAATTATTGTTGTTTTGTACTAGGATTCATTGAAAGTAAACAGTAGTCATACGTGCGAGGCCGCATGTATTAAAGGTGTCCCAATTATTGATTGTACAATATTCATTTGTTTTGAAGGTAATGAAACAGTTCAAATACATATAATAAACAGTACGATACAACGCAATTATTCTGAATTTGTACAACGTATTACATACGAAAGTCAATTCTGATTGGAAAAATGAATTTGGTTCTCAGCGAAATATCGAAGTATTCAACTAGCTCCACTCCTGATTTATGCTTAAAACGCACAGTCAATTACAAAGAGTAGTTTACACACCTGTCTAAGAATAAATAAATTACCCAATATGTACCACTGGCCCGGCCGCTTCAGATTCTTCCTCCCGGCTCATGCGGATTCATAAGACGAAGATTCATTGAAACCTTAAGAATAGCATTGGTAAGGATAGGCGCAATCCTTTGACTATGGATATGTCATTGTTCTCCCACAGGATGCGTCATCCAGGGTAGTGGGATTCCCATGTGACGCAGAAAGGAGAGATTGCGCAAATAGTGTCCAATTCTCACGAAAGAACCATCAGAATCGCCACAATTGGTATTAAAACCTTTATTCCAGCGAGAAGGGATACGTACCGCCCCGTGCGATACTTAACTCTATATTAGTTTATACTTTCAGCGTCGTAATTCATAGCGTTGTATGAAAAGCTGAATGAAAGTAATGAAAAATCCAATTTCCCTTTTCATGTTGCGCAATGTCACATTTCATGACTGCCTTACGACTCCGATTGACCAGAGTGCAGATTTCGTCTTACTAATAATTTCCTCATGACAACAATCAAACAGGTTTGGCCCTCTCACAAGTTCTCATGACGCAAATTCTACCGATTATACTGGTCTCTCTCAATTCAATGTTATTTCCTTGTATTTCAGGCCTGTGTTTCTGGCCACATGCGTGGTATTAAAAGCATCTATTTCATCAGCTCGATTCACAAATACATTACGCAATAATTGATTTAAAAATGTGGTGAGAACTTTTATTGTCCGTTTGAGACCACATCAGGATGCCCTAACCAAACCGAAATTTCTAACTTCCGTATATCGCCGCATTACGTCAGTTTGATTATAAATGGAAGTGAGAAGAGACCAATGATTGAAAGTCAGCACCAGTGCCTCTAGTAATTTCCCAGTCTCTAACAATATAGTATGTTTGAAAGTATGAGTTATGCGTGCGCAACTCGAGGCATAAGTTATTATTGTGCACAGTACCTAGTCGAGCGCGAAGCCGAGATAACTCATAAATATGAATGATCACAATAACTCCATTCACCGACATAGCCTACTAGCTTCCTTGTAATTCTGTTCGATGGACCCGATTGTTTGTGTTTATGTAAACAGCCCAATGCAAAACATGATGACCATTATTCAGGACTACATCGTTGTTCAAGTGTAATTGAAGATAAGTCAAGTACATGATTTGTTGAGACTGTAGATTATGTCGCACTGTAAAAAGGTTCGCCAAATGTTTTTCGCGAATAAATAAAGTCTCTCTCTCTCTCACGTAGTGGACTTGAGTTACGCAAGTATTGTTAAATATAGTGTGTGATTATATGCCAAATAATTTGCCAGAATTTGGTAGAAGAGTTAACTACTAACTATTACCTACTTAAAAGTCGCAACATACTATTTTATTAAAATTCAAATTCATATTTCTCACTCTTCTGATCAAAAACGGGTTATGTAAACTTTGAATACTTGTTCTTCATTCCCAGCAGCTACTTATCCATCAAAAAAATTAAAATTTCGACCATAGAGAAAATGGCAGTACAAGAGTCAAAGATGTACAAATTTGAAAATTGAGCAACTTAAATTGGGAATTGGGTATCAATTATCCAAATGGTGGGATTATTTTACAAATTTTTCTCAGTATCTTCAAGAACGCAGTTAGTTTTGACCTGCAATACGGTAAATTTATATTTATCAAATATTTTTCTAGAGATTTCAAAAATGCACTTTTTCCAAAAAAAAATTAAAAAAAATAGAATTTTCAAGGTCACTTAGAATTTTTCTCTATATCATTTTGAAACTTGTGATTGTTATCTCCCATAAAATATGTGTCTTGAAGGATGGACAGAAAAAATTTCAGCACCCGTTTCCACAAAGTAATTGGACGGAAAGCAATTTGAAATTCATATAGTTTTTTCAAAATTTGTCAATATTAGCGCTGTACCTCCATCTTTAAAGTCATTAAAACACCATTAAGACAAAATTGGACGGAATACCAGATCCTTCACACCAAGTCTGCAGACCGCCATTTGAACATCGTCCGTTAAGAAGGCTCTGGACGCCGAAGGGCCGTCGCGTTGTATTAGACTTAACCTTCATTCTATCTTTGACCAGTAAAAATTATTACATTCGATTCAGATGCTCTCAATTTATTTACCTGTGATGGAACAATACATCCGTAAATAATTGAAACCTGAGCACCAAAGTCCTGAATACTGGACAACTCTTCCTACATGAAGGCTAGAGATAATCCAGCGTCCATTTTGCAAATGCGGTGATCTTCAGAAAGTGCCGATATTGGCTGCATGGTTGAGGTTCCAATGCATTCCGAAATATGAGTTCTAAACTGCAGTCTTTGGTACCAATATAGGTTGTCTCAGTCACATTTTCAAATTTTGTAAGCCTTAAAGTAAACTAATCACAATAGAGCTTATGGTACTTTCTATTCATTATTTCTTCCTGCAATTTGCATAGGTACTTTCTGAATAAGGAGCGTTAGTGTGAAGCCTAAGGGAGGTCTGTAGATCGGAAGTATGACTAATTCAAAAATACTCACCCGCTCGGTACCATGCTGTTGAGTTATATGATATTCTTCTTCCGTTAAGCGAAATTTCAGATCATCATCATTGGAATCGGAGGAAAATGCTGAAATAAAAGATTACTGAGATTCACTGATTTTTTGGTGATTCTGTGCAAATGAATATATGACAGAATATGCTTATAAAATACGATCTACTCATTTATGGATTTTTGATGTAATTTCGAATTGCTAATGACGAGCAACAACAACAGAACAGAAATATCCTGAACGTGTCAACACAATGGGAACCACTATCCATCAACGTAGTAACAACCGAACGAAGATGTGCCTAACTTGCCCATGCAGTATACCAAGCCTCAACGGAACAAGAAATCAAGGCAAAAGAGACCCGTATATATTTACGAGCAACTACTGAGTCAGTAAGACAGTATGCATAGGAAGTTCATATTGTTCATGTGCATCTCATCATTGTGCAATTTTTTAAAAAATAGGTTTGCAGATGAACAAAATCCACTTAGCGAAAGCTTACATCGACAGAAAAGCCTCGTAACGACAGAGGTGAATCCCAAGAACAACTATAATGGCCAACACTCTTCGATATTGACTTTTGTTGCTATGACGTGTCAAGCATAAAGACATCATTAGCGGAGCGTTGAATATGCCATTTTATTTGGGTCATGCTGAGTTGCACTGGCAAAGCGATTTTATAGACCTGTTTTATTTTGATACGTACAACATTACGGTTTTGTGTTTTCCATAATTCACGCATGGTATCTGTTATTGGCTCTATTGATGTTGTCGTCTTTTTGAATAAATCATAGTATTTCATGTTAGATTATTGGCTGCATGTAATAAATATCTCTACCACAACGATGCAACCGTTGGTCAACAGTTGATAAGCTGATATGTAAGCATGTTTACACGTTAAGCATGTGGTAGCACTGACACACTCTTTTCTGTATTAAAAGGAATGAAGTGAAAGAACTTTTGTGAATTTTCACTTACGATTAAATGCATACAAACTCTTCAGTTTATTTCTTGTGTTGCATCTCAAGGTCAAACGCATTGACCATTTTCGAAACAACTGAATTCAAAAAGCAGAAATGTACGAGCAGCCTCCTCAACTAGTTGTTGCATTCAAATTTATGACTGAATTGTTGACAAACTTGTCATCACCAACCCCCAAGACCCACTTAAAAATTGCCAACGCAGGGCTTGAACATGCTACAATCAATAAATCATGAATTGAATATGAGACAATACTTTGATGTAAAATGCGTACTAGAGACTAACATGACATATAACTACACCCCAGTTGGGTTCTGCATCAATCACGCAAATCAACAGCTGTCACTGTCATGATCAGGAGTAAAAAAACATTCGGAATCCACACAAATAAAATTATCGATGAGGTATTTTTTCTTTTAGCTTTACTGTGCCTATCGTTTGGCTGTCTATGACCAAGAAGGATGTTTACGGTCTAGTCTTGGCTAGTGGCAAATATCAAACTAAAATTCATAAACTTGACTATTATATGATAGGACTCAACAACCAGAAAGGCGTGAATTCGCAGCCCATCCTGCATATTGCAACAGCATTCATAACAGTCCGAGAGGTCCAAATAAGCGTCAGGGCCGGAAAATTTAGATGATACCCATTTGCAAGTCTGTATTCACACCAATAAGCCATGGTGCAAATGGTAGGTCTACATTGATGCTGGCGTTTTATTTGACGATCGACTCAAGTCCAAAATGTGCTGCGCAATCCTGCAACTTGTGCCCCTCCTACGCTGGCAAAACTGACGCACAATAAAGGAAGCAGAACACGAACTAGCGGTCATAGAGACAGAAATGTTGAGTGAAATTTAAAAGCGAATGAAATGTGCTTTCTTGTTAAATGGTGGCTTGGTCTCAATTTATAAGCTTATGACAGCACTTGCGTACGATGCCCAACAGTTGCACTTGATGCCACCAGTCATCACGCTTTGACTTGCCGAAAGGGACCAGATGTCACGACTCGCCATAATCATTTACGAAATGCCCTCAACAGTTTCTGCCGACAGGCTCCGCTTAAGTTACAGTCTGGTGTTGGCTTTGACGAATCAGAGACACGACTAGCTGGCATTTTAATTCCTGTGTGGAACCTGGGTCGACCAGCTGCTGACGGTTTGATGGTTGTGCATCCGCAAAACATCACACATACTGCTGATGCCAGCACAACTAAAGGATCGGCAGTAGCCTCAGCAGAAATGAGGAAGCTTGACGAAAATGGGCCGAAATGTGTGAGGTTGGGCTGGACATGCGCTAATTCCGGCTTTGGTGAATTAGGGGAGCGTGCCACCGAAACGGTTGACCGAATTGCAAATCGTTTGGCGACGGAAACATAATCTTTTGGGGAAGCCAAGTTCACCACATTGACTCGCCTTAGCATTACGCTCATGAAATGGCATCAATTTCATGGTCGGCATTAGGTCAACAAGTTTCATATGATTCTTTTGTTTTATAGTTTTTCTATTTTTAGATTTGCTTACCAGATTTTTTTTCTGCATTTTGTAAATGACTTTTTAGCTTGTATTGCTAGAACATTTGTTATTGTTTATCATTCTCAATAAAGAAACTCATTCTTCGAAATGTTGAGCTGGAATTCTGGCGCACATTTCTAACGACATAGAGCAGTCAGTCACTTTTTCAGCATTTTGATTAAGAAACTTTGCAACCTACAACTGATGCGTTATCCGTCACAGCCTACAAATGCGAAAGTCTATTGATATTTGTCGTTAGAATGTTCATAATTTGAAAACATTATCCTTCGAAAATCAGTTTCTACCTCCAATAGAATGTAACATTCTCAAGATGTGTTACAACACACCTCTGGGGAAGGATAACGCCGCACAAATATTGGCATTGCAGATATTTCTTCGTAGTAATCGGATTAGCAGAAAGTCGCTTCAAAACGATAACGTCATCGGTTCTCACAGCAATCTGAGCGTGATGACTGATACATTGAGGAGGATCCTATCCGGGCACTGTGTCATTTTTATCATTATTATTTTTGTTGTTCAAGTGTTGTTAACATGGTCCCAAATCGCAGTTTTTGCATTTCAATTGAGGACTCGTCATCAGGAATTTGCTTCCTTTTGTTTTCTCCACGTCCTTGCCATCATGACAACCGGCTCCTTTCATCTTCTAAATCCACCTGCTATCAAAATCGTTGCAAACGCCGATCATCATGGTGAATCTGTCATTAGCAATCACAAACCTCAATTCAATGAAGATCGCCAAAAATATTTTATTACTGGTGCTCTGGCTTCCATCTTCGGAATGGCTCCAATTCATCGGTAAAGAGGTCATCAGAGATACCGGCATAGTAGTCAGCGATAGACGTCTAAGACACTAGAGTTAGACGTCTGTGTAAGACACTCGCTCGAATATTTAGACAAGGATATGGGATTGAAATAGATGATTAAACTGACTAATCGGCGAGTCAATCACTTCGATACCGGCCAATAGATTTTTCCTTAACGTAGCCGGAATCTCTGCCGCATAACATTGAACATTATTCTTCAGAAATTAATGGCAATAATAATGATAATGATTATAACGTTTAGTTAAGATAATGAAAATTGGTGCTGTAGAGAAATTATAAAGCTTAGGCTATATACACTGCCTTGCATCTTTACTATCATTGAAAGTTAAGAAGCTGCAATAATAAAATCAGAAGCTGATAACTATAATTTTCAACCACTCTATAAAGCTAGATAATAATTTCGATCATATACAATTTTAATGATTATGAAATGAGTCGGAACCGTAGATATGCTCTGAGTCCCTGCCAGAAACAGCTTAATTGAACTTTCAATTTCTAAAACAGTAGAAAGTGATTTGGTTAGTAAATTAGTAGTTGTAAATTTACGAAAAATTGCCGTAGACAAAATGCTTACCGCGTACCACCTGAAACGCCTCCGCGTGCCACTAGTGGTATGAGTACCACAGTTTGAGGAACACTGGTTTGTACATAAGATGCTCGGTACTAATTAAATTAACAGATTCCAGTTGGTTTGATATGTATCGTAATTTCGGTCCAAAAAATAAGATAAAATTCTGAACATTATGCAGAGATTACCCAAGTATTGGTTTTTGCCTTTTGAGAACTTTCACCACTTTGTGCCATTCGTGCTGAGTCAATCACTCCAATAAGAGTTTCATGCATTGCATGCATGTACTGATGACATTCTGATACGCATTTGCTCATGGTGTTTAAAAAGTTTTGCAAGAAACAATCTTTGCGACTTTGACAGCAAGAAACAAAATATGCACCATTCATAACATTGCTCAGTTAATGGTTCAACACAAATTCAAATGCGCAAGGTAAAATTTGAGTCACTAATAATAGCAAAATATGGTTTGAAAAATCCATAATGAGAGCAGTGGTTTGAATTGACTTGTTTTGGTGCCATTGATGTCAAGAATATTCAAAATTTTTTTCTTGAAAACTTTATTAACAGTCATACATGAAACTTCATGTTGGAATACCTGCAGTTCTCAACACTATTCAGGAATATGTATGCCTCAACTAGCAAGAATCATGCACAGAATAAGATAGATGACTTCTTCACGAGGGTCAAAGCAGCAAAATGAGTGGTGTAAAGGTAGAATAATGCAGGGTGTCAACTTTCACTAATCTGTGTTTCAAACAATCAAATCCATTATTCAGCATTACCGGGTTTGAAGTTTTTGACCGATTCCAGCAGACTGAGATTCTTATCGAAGAGTTTGCGCTTTTTGTTAGTTAAGCTTCTCTGCTTATGTCTCACTTCCTCGAGAGTAGTAGTCAATTCTCTTGTTTTTTGAGTTCCAGTGTCTATCATCAAGTGTGCAGTTGCCGCATACTGTAGATTTCCATTCTTCAATGCATCTCTCAATTTATTGTTTCCATCACTCAAAAGTTCATGTGCCGCTGCAAGCGCATCATTCGTTTTCTTTTCTTTAAAAGAAGTTTTTCTTCTTTTTCCTGGAGGCTTGATTGTTTTTCTTTCAATTGTTGCCGCTCTTTCTCAATTACCTCTATCTCAGCTTTCTGTTTTTGTTTTCTTTGCTTCTCTTCTTCTTCCCTCTTGCGATCAGCTTCCAGCCTCATGACGTATTCCGAATGAGCTCCTCTTGCGGAGGTGATTATTTTCTTTGTAAAGGGCAATTTTTCTGGTCGATTCAATTCAGGGTCACAAAACTGTACCACGTCTTTGGTTGCTCTGACACCGTTTATGACTGTCTCACTGAGCAGAGATCGCCCTGCGGTTACAAATGAATTATTTACAGATAATCCCCTTTCCACATCTGCATTTCCATGTGGAATAACCAAGGCAGTTTTGACTACATCAGTCAGACAAGGATATTTGGGCTGACCATCGGACCGCTTTAACATAAAAATTTCTCGCCAGAAATGGTCCACGCGATTAATGGATGAGAATAATTTCATGTCATCACCCAAGCATAATACTTTCCATTCATCCTTGACTGTCACGATGTTTGAGTCAGACAAGTGAAATTTTCGAGCCACGTGAGCGATATCTTCAACATTAAAATTCTGTTGTCGAGGGGAAGCCTGGTTTTCGGATATGATGCTATTGCACAAAAACAATCCCGCATACTGAGCAATGACTTGGCTTGCTGGTCCATTGTTAGCTTTACTAGAGCTTTTCTGGCGGGTTCTCCGATTGAAATATCATCATCAGAAAGTTGGTGAGACCTAGAAAGATCGACAGAAGCTAAATCAACTCCATCTTTTCCATTCAGCTTTACAGGTTTGATGAATCGAAGTAACAAAGTTTTCAGAAGTACGCACATATCATCATATAATCGATGAACCATTGGCTCTTTTGACTGAAAAGATCTCAAAAATTCTTCGAAGATCTTCACAGTACAATCCAAAAAAGTGCAACTGAACACGTGTTGCCTGCTTCAGTGGTCCAAGGGCCGTGGCTGTTCTTCTAAAGGCAATACTCTTCGGAGTGCTTTTCGAATCTTTCTGCAATGAATCAATGAATTGACATATTCCAGTCGATTGATCGAGGATCCGTCGAATACTTGGACCGATTGACAACCAGCGTGTGTTAGTATGTTGATGGAACATCTGAATTTCGAGTTCCAAATCGAGTTGGATTTCTTTGAAATCTTCTCTTCTTGCTGCAGAGTATTTGAACAAGCTGAACAAGTCCACGGCTAGCTGCTCAACATCGCCGCCATACTCGGATAGTCCCTTAGCAAAGGCATATTTACAGCTTACGATGTTATGACATCTTCAATATTTGCATACAAACATCGATTAGAATAATTTTTATAATATCATTCATCCTACAAGTACGAGTATGTGAGCAATTATACATCAAGGCTCAATTCATTCATTAATACTTACATAAATCGTGAAAAAATGCCTTAACTCCATTATGATTGGTTTTCAATTTAGAAATATACGATAATATAGGACCTTTCAACGAAATATAGGATAAATATAGGATATATAGGATAAATGAAAAAATATAGGACAAATATAGGGATATAGGATCGAGTTGACACCCTGATAATGATGTATTCAGGATTGTCAGCCCTGTCTAAAAAAATTGGACACTTTATCGACCCATCAAAAAAGATGTGATTACTTGCAATTGCCAATAAGAAATACCATGCTTCCTTTTAAATCAACACTCAATACTTTCACTATATCCCCCGAAAACTATTCTAAACACTACTTATACAGCATTTATCGCAGTCGTCTTCAGGTCATGTATAATGTTGACATGGATTTTAAAGAAAGAAGAGATGGTTATCTGTAGAGTACTATTAATTCGCTGTTTTCTGTTGAAATCGATTACTAGCATCATGACGATTGTCTTCTGTCGTCAAACTTTTTCTAAGCTTCTTTCTAATAGTCTGCAGCGTGTTTGCTCGTGTGACAATTATGTTTATTGCAATATAGGTCTAATAAATATATATGTCACATCGTGCGAACTCAAAGTTGCATTGATCATGAATCAGTCAGGAAATCTAGGTAGGTTGTGTTCTTGCAGGTTCGCGCCTACTTTGCAGTGTCGTCTGGTTTCAATGCAAATCGTCCTTCAGCTGACAGTGAATCAGTCTAGATAGCTGAAGGTCGCAGGTTGGAGTCCTTCCAATTTTTCGGCCTTTCTTTGATTCATTTCATGGTTACAATGACAATCTGACTAGATATGTGTGGTTAGATCAACTTCTTCACCGCAACCGAGCGCATAGAAGACGTCCACAACTATGGCCAACTGTAGTCGGGAGATCATTAGACGTAACCCAAATCCCAATCGTGGGATTTTTATCCGTAACCAACCGAAACTGACTGTTAACCGCAGATATATCCGACCAGCATCCGACTGTTAATCGCATGAACGTATAGGCTCGTAGAATCGCTTAAATCAGTTATCTGCCGGCTGTCGTAGTAGGCTACAACTTACATAATTGTCTTGCATAAATAGTAACTGCGTAATAGGTCTCGGACAGTTGGCCCTACCCTCAGTCTTAACTATAATCACACAAATTTTTGTCTCGCCAAATTTCGTAGTTAAAACAGTTCATCATACAAAAATGCAGTTGAAAATTGCAAGTGCGCATCATATAGGCGTACAGGCGCATGTCCCATTGTCCTGTGGTATACTATGTGATTAAGTCATATCTTTTGCATCATTCTCTCTTTTGAGAAACGCTTCAATCACGATATAAGCTACTAATATTAATTATATCTGTCTTTACATGGTTTACGTTACTGAATGATGATGATTGCCATTCGAAAAAAAATTTAACTGTAAGCTACCGTAATCGCTGAGCCCGTCAATCGCAACTGACCATAAACCGAGGTTAAAGGTGTTAACTGCAACCACGGTCATAACTGCACGTCACTTAATTTGACATATATAGGCTGCATACAAAGGCAAGTTCTTCATAGTACGCATTTTTAAAGATGATGCCTCAATGAAATAAAAATTACTTTCTATGACAGATCCTATCGACTTCATATGTATGGGATAGAGTTATAGTTATATAGAAATTTGTCGGATTGGATAGAGGGCCAAATAAAGCAGAAGCATCCAACCTTCTAATAGATACCATTCCTCCTTTGCCCTGTGAGTCATTGCCAATATATACGAAGGCTACTTCAATGTGGACTCCCATTCTTTGTTTCATGAATAAAATGCGCCCTCGAACAGAACCTGCGCATTTCATTCAATAAAGAAATTCTACAGGTTGGATGCTACATTTACACGAATTTCAAAGGAAATCCGGGCAGACATTTGACAACACTGAGCATTGATGCACCGATTCTGTGGACTCGGGAGTTGCTTCGCACATTATAAAAGCAGTAAATGAAAAATGTGTTTATGAGAACATAAGGTGTCCATCAAGGCGTGACTACAGACCGTTTCAAAAGTACGAGTAATTGCACAAAAAAGCTAGGCCATTTTCAAATGAAATTTTCGTGTTGAAGTCCTGGATCAATTTTGATAAACGATATATACCATATGAAACCTTATGTTCCATAGATTGTTTTGACACATATTTCGTTTTCATGTGTGGTCAAAAACGATAAGGACTACCTCCCCGTTACCTCATCAGATGATGGAATACAAAATACTCAACTTTCGGACAGCGTGATTGATTTTCAGTTTGATTAAATTTTAATTTCTGTCTCTCAGCTTGAGCATTTTTGACTGTCACTGACAGTTCTCACGCTGCTGCTTGAAACTATCGAGTGAGCGCAATTGGATAGTTAAGAATTGCTAAGCCGACCAAAATAAACATGCAATTCATAAACAAGTCTGAATACAAAGACGATTTCCATGTTTCAGGACAGTGACAACAAGGAAAGTTTTATTCTCAACATCTGATGAAAGATACAATCTTCTTCCTGGTGCCAAGGAGGGGTTGATATTACTCTTAAAGTCATCAATTCGTCTGTTACTCTTTCATGCAACAATTTCATCTTCAACAACAATGATTACACAAATTTGTTTCTTCGAACAGAAAATGATCCATGGAGAAGACTTGTACAAAACAAGTGAATGTAAGTATATAAATATCGACATGTAAAATACACAGCTGCATCCGCGTCATGCAAGGTAACTACATGACCATTGCATCCGGATGTATGAAAGCCTATGCTAACATGGGCTTTGACCATATTGCCTCAGAAGAACAGGGAGCAAATGATTGCCTTCATCCTACTGGTCATCTGATTAAATACTCAACCCTTAATTTCAGTACTTGTCAAAGATTAACAATAATAATTCGTAAAATTATGATTCGTTGCAATGCTTAGATAAACTCGACATTACATATAGTTGATTGAATACTACTTTTATAACCATGTCGTGTGTCATTTCAAGTCAATATCGGTGTTGCGTTAACCAATAGATAGCATGGTCAGTAATGTTTGTAAGTGTTTATGAGTAACATTAAGTATATTTTAGGCACAGTCAGGGATGGGTCATCACATTTAGATCTTTGACACATTTTGATGCACGAGAATAGTTTCATACCGATCGTGGTAAATGTGAAATGCTGCATCTACGCGTCAAATCACAAGAGAAACGGAACACATGCTGATAAAAATATATGGCCTTATTTTGACACATGATAATGGACAAAAAATTGGCAGCTTTAATTTTGCTACTGAAATTTATCCACAGCTTTCAAATATTTAAGAATCATTGACAGCTTTCAATTTCGATGTTGAATTTAAAAAATTGCGTTGGGCGTAAGACGCAGCAATCATGGCATATATGCATATCAATCGGGATAATAACGGGACAAAATCGAGAAACCGTTGATTATCCAAAAAGCCCATTGGATAGACACACAAACTACAGGATTTATGAGCCTTTCAGTGGTTTTCATTGATTAAGTGTAGTTCCATAGAAAATTTCCACTGAAGGAGACAAACATGGATAAAAGGGGGACACATGGGGTAAAAACAGGACACCTTAATTTTGTTAAGAAATTCCGCTCAAACTTCGTGGTTTACAATTATTAGTTTTCAAATTACAATTATGATTATAATTTTTGTTTTATATTCATTTTCATGGTAACTATGAATATATGCGCATGCTCTCTGAATAAATTTTGCGATGTGTATTCTCCGACCATATTATTTCGCGAACACTTAATTTCATTTTCAGTGGAGAAGTGCACATAGTTTTCTTAAAATAGCCATCATTCTTTTGTTTTGTTTTCAGTTACGCATTCATATCGTCTTTGTCATCACACGCATTTGTAGTATTTAATAGGCTAAGTTTGCACACAGCTTCCATCATGTGATGGTTAAAGATTCATACCATTCATACATTACAAATAGTAGGCGCATTATTGAATACATCTAGATATCGTGTTGACTGAGATGATGTGAGGCTAACATTTTACTTCGAAAAGACAAGTGCGTAAAGCAACAACTCTTCTATAGAAACGCTTCATTAGTAAGCCTACATCTTAGGTTAGGCATGTACAGATACCAATTTGATAATGAAGAATGTCTTTGGTGTTGAATAAAACATGAGTATATATGTTTCGTGTATACATGTGAGTACATGAATATATATATATATATATATATATATATATATATATATATATATATATATATATATATATATATACATGTACGTGCATGTACACTATATCATTACTGCGTGAATGTAGAGATGGGGACAATAAAATCGATCTGAATTAGAGTTGCGATATTCAAAATAAGTTTTAAATAAAAAACAATTTATAATGTTTCCTTTTTAATTTTTTGTGTTATCTTTTTCCTGTAAAAAGCGTTTTTTCTTTTTTCGATGCACAATCCACAACTCTCAGCACAATGTAATTCCTTCTGTGTTTGCCTGATTGCGCATGAAATGTCCGTAGTTCTTTTGAAAAAAAGCACTTTCGCAATACCACTAGAGCGAGAATAGTTCACTCGATACAGTGCATGTAGTGTGTTACTGAATACAGTGCAGTTACAGCGATAATCGAATCCACCGTGGCAGAATTCATGTGGAATTGCGGTGCTATTGCTGATTGTTGCTAGAATTACCATGGAAAGGTTACTAAACTTGTGAAGGTTGCTTGCAACAGCAGACTTCAAGAAGATATTTCTGTAAATGACTGCTTCTTGTTTAGTTCCACTGGTGAAAGTGACATTGTGTGTTTTCAGTGACATTTAGTATGTTGAGGGAGTGAAAGTCATGTTTTGAGTGAATATCCCTATTCGCTAAGAACTACTATTAGTGTAATTTGTATCCATCCAATATGGCTGTTTTGTCAGCCTTTGTTTTCCTGTGTATTAAAATGAACAGAAAAAGAAATGATAAACACTTCGAATTAATTACTAAAAATGTCACTTTCAGCAATAATCAGACTTAAAGTGCTGCTTTTTGCACAAACACAATGTAAATATAATAATTAAATATTCAGTTGCATCCTCAGTTGGAAAATGGAAGCAGACCTGAATAGCTGCCATTTCATCCAATATCAGGAATCATCAGCAGGCCTAGTTCACATCTCTCAGCATCGACACAACTCCCTATTGAAAGTTGCAGCTATGCCTGGTAAATTTGAGATTTGCAATTAGCAAGTTATTTTTTTTGCAATCTCAAATTGAACCGGGCATGGCTGCAACTTTCAATAGGGCGTTGTGTCGATGTTGAGAGATGTGAACTAGGCTTGCTGATGATTCCTGATATTGGATGAAATAGCAGCTATTCAGGTCTGTTTCCATTTTTCAACTGAGGATGCAACTCAATATTTGACAATTATATTCACAATATTTATTAGTTTGCGCAAGAAAATACATAGATTCTTGTGTGTCAAACCACACCAGCCATGTCGCTTGCTCCTGGTCAAGACATAACTCTCACTAAAACAGATCAATCCTACGAAATGAGGAGTTTCAAAGAAATGCACAATTGCACAAAGCCCACAAAAATACCCAGAATGACCACAATTGGATGTGATCAACGGGCATGTTTGTTCCGCATGAGTGAAACATGCACTTTCTAGTAGGATATAATAGAAGGAATAATTAAACTGAGTACATGCAAAAACTTTGACAGATAAATGTTGAACTACGAAAATCATTTTTCGCTTAGTATTGCTTAATGCATTCAATTAATGTACGTGTACATATAGAAATTTGTGATTACAGAACGATTTCATTAAAAGCTATAATCATCTTCAACTTCTACACAATGCAACAACGAAACAATCCATACAGCAATGGAGCTTCTCTTGAGCATGGACAACTTTACAAGTCTACGAGAGATGTCTCTTCAAACTCTACATCGCAATTTCTCAAATTATAATGGGCAAATGGGCATTGCCAAGTCATTGAGATTGGGTGAAATTCAGGTTACGTTTTTCCACTTTTTCATTGATCTTTTTGATTTTCAGGTGTCGTCTTGATTGGCTACTTTGTCATCAGCAGCATTTGGTTAGCAGTCGCAATGACTGAATTCCAAAGGGTAAATATGAAATTGTTAAAAGTCGTCATGACTATTCCTCCAATTCAATCGAGCCGTTGTGGTTGGTTCTTCATTTTCTTCTCGCATTTATTCATGTGCATCGGAAGATGTCTTGCACTGGGCATGTTCACTGCAATATTTAAATTTTACAGCGTTCTGCTGATGATGTTCAGATTTTTCGTCGTAACAATTCTCCTTCACATAGCAAGATGGCGCAAAGCCAATAGTGAAGAAAATTCCCCATCTCAGAACTTATTTGAAGACTGCTTCCACAGTCTGATCTATCTCATCGATTTTATCGGTTTCACATCCCAAGAAAGTAAACATATTGGATACATTGTTTATTATTCGGTTATCTATCTCGAGAACATAAGTCTAACTTTGATTTGGTACATTATGACATTTCAAATGGAAGATGGCCAGTACCGAAAGGTTTGCTTCTTCGTGATATCTTGCGCGCCGCTGTTTGGATTTCTCTTATTACAATTGCACCATTACCTCTTCGAAAAGGAAAATATGACTCAGACATCACACAAAAACTGTGAATTCAAACAATCTCAAGTCCTATCACGCGCGACAACGTCAGCGTCACTTCCAATGCAGTCTTGGCGTGAGTATGGTGAGCGCCGGAGAGAAGAATACACTTCAGACATACATGTGGAACTTGATAATGTTGACAACGAGACGATCACGAGTGTTTGAATATTTACTAATGACATATGGTTCGCTTTTTCTATTACAAGATATATTATAATGTATCACTAAAATCATTCATCACTAGTCTTCGCAAAATCTTATGGGAAAAGTATATAGTAGAGCATGAATTATATTTTGTGCAATATGATAAAAGACTAGTAAATAAGGAAGTATTCTTAGTATTACTAATTCTTGCTGCGATGCTGATCTGGCTACCATAAGTGGATGGCTTTCTGTGCATCAGTAGTGCATGTACTTAGAAAATCAAATAATGACAATGAGATGCTTTAGTGCCGCGTTATCGTTTTATCATTTGGGCTGCCATGAAGATGTAGCAGACTAGCACTGCAGCAGCAAAAGCGAGAGATACATGTACTTTTTAATACAAAATCGAATACTGGGAAATGCAGAATGAAGTACAATGACAAGTTCAAGATAATCGTCAAAAAAGGCCGTATGCACAGCATAGTCGAAACTTAAGTCCCAGACTAGGAAAGCGCTATTTTTTAATAATTTTGCATGTACAGCCTAGTCGCGACTAGGAGCTTCCAAGTCGCGACTTGTACCAGTTTTTGGACAGTTTCATAGCGCAGATAGGATTGTGAATGACTCATAGCTAGTCGGGACTAGGATTTTCATGCACAGCTTAGTCGAGACTAGATGGAATTCCGACTTTTTTCAAGTCTGGTGTAGAGCTGATCGAGTCGTATTAACATGTCTTCAAAGATGCCTAATTCAGTGCTACTCATAAAAAATAGTCACCGAACTTCAGGTAGACGTACCTAAGCTTATCTGCTACTTACATACAAAACTATATACTGATCGGACAAGTATTTTTTGCACTAGAGATGATAACGTGAAGTGTAGTGATGTCAACAGCTTGATCTGACTTCCTCTGACCTGAGAGCACTTGCGGTCAACAAAGTCATTTTCCAACAACTCGTGAAGTGCTAATGACCAGGCCATATCTCTTGCAACAATATATTTAACTCAAAAAAAGTGTGACATAGTAGTGGTCGTGGGAAGATTTCAAATAGCAGTGGATGAAACGAAGAGGGAGAGAGAACAATGCACACACGTTTGACAATAATGCGTCGGACAGACGAAGTCAGATCAAGCGGCTGACATCGCCACACTTCACGCCACCGTCTCTAATTCAAAAAATACTTGTCCGATTTGCATAAATTTTTGCAGTTGGGTAGAAAACATGCTCAAGTACGTGTATCTAAGGTTTTGTTACGATTCATTTATTGTTGTTGATTTTCGACAATTTTGAAAACGTGGGGGGAGATGACCCATAAGTACCTTCAATTTGTAATAAACGTTTGCAAATACTATAATTGTTAATCGAGGAATCAAAAATGTGGGAAAATGACTCTTCTATAAAAAGCAGTTATGAAACAATGTAATTTACAATATACATACAGCCTAGATGGAAACTAGATTGACAGAAGCAAGAAAAATGAAGAAATAATTTCCGAAGCAACAATTAGAATATTGGATGATTAATTAATGCTATCATTTTCATTTTCTCCGACCTTTTCGTATCTATGATTGTCCGGAGACTGTTCCCCTAAATTTCTATTAACGTTAATGCTATGACATGCGAGTAGGATCTAAAGCTTTAAAGGATTCTTAAGCCGAATATCTCCGGTGAACAAATGTCTTCCACACCTGCAGCGTAAGTTATGGGCGGTGTACATGCGTACTTTTCAAAGAATCATAAGAGTGCTTTAGAGTTCATCATCTCTCTATGTGCAGCGGATGCAGTGATCTGTGTGCACTTCGGTGGGGGCACTGGAGTCAACACGCATTTGATGCAATGAGAATCCCAACCATTTCCATTGAGCTAATGCGCGGGCAATGATAATCAGTGGATGACTTCGTTGTTCAGATGAATAATGACGTTGAAGACGAAGTAGTGACGCAGTCACGACACAGCGAGGAAAGAAGTCCTTTCCTTGCTATTACTACCGCTAGTCGCGACTTGCTAGCCTCGACGTGTGCATACCAAATCAAGTCGCGACTACGAAATTGAGTCTCTAGTCGCGAGTAGGGTGTGCATACGGGCCAAAATATGATAGCCATCCCTGACTATTGAAAACAACAATGAAATAATAGTACAATCCTATCAAAGCCAATTAGAAAATTCACTAAGCCACACGGCACATATAACTCATAATCCTATGATAACCAGTGGTGAACCAGCGATACCTAAATGTTTGAATGTCAGCATCATCTGATGTTGCTCAGACTTGTATCTCATTCCATGAAACAATCACAAGGAATTTACAGAGAAGTGTGAAGAGTGCTTTTACTTCACAGGAAACAGCAACTTATAAAAAACTTACAAATTCTATAAATGCAGCATTAATTATACCAACTGCTGTATAACACATACTGCATCTTGCACTGCGCATCGCCACTACATGGATGGTATTTGTCAGAAAAAGTTAATGCAACCACATGTACTTACCTCTTGCAAGTTGACGGGAAAAGGGTGCAGACATTTTAACAACTTGAAGACTGTTAGCAAGTCTAAAAAGACGCACAGATGTCCGCAAAGCCTGGAAAATAGAAGCCATTACACCAATAAAAGATTTGTGGCAAATAATGAGAAAAAATAATTCAAAACAGCGTTCGAAAATGAAAATACAAAATTTTGAATAAGCAGTGAAAAATGCAAACAATGCTGATATACTATAATTAGACAGATTTTCAGGTATACAATTGCTAAACTAGAATCCGCGGATTCGATCACATGTGGGCCTATTGGCAGTTGGTTTGAATATATCAAGAAATAGTGATGCACCAAGCTCCGAAAAATTGGCATTTGTGGTCTGTGAGTCTCTTGCATTCAACCAAAGATTTCAGGACTGACTCCGTATATTTGGAAGTTATTGGATTATAACATTGACAGCCGTCAATCCATTTTCAAAGCAGAAGTTCAATATGCGTGGCATAACAGACCTATGAACTGATTCCTAAATTATGTACTCTATTGCAATGGAAATTTAACTTCATTCACATAAGCGTAAGGAATTCGTTGCATCCCAAGTTAGCACAAAATATTCCACCATTTTTTCGAAATTGTCAAATTCATCAAATGAATGGCATTTTTATTAACGAAGTCATGAATTTTAAATGTTATTGAGAAGAAAAAAAGCATGCAATCTAGATCAGAAATTACAAATCTAAAACTCATTCATGAATGTGATAATCTCAGTGTGACAAAACCTGCATCTAGGACAAAAGAATTTCATATACTTCACATCTACAAAAAGAAAAGATGCCAAAAACGCAAAAAATTATTAATCGCCCTTTTGCATGAACAATTTCATCAAATGCAAAAAAGCAGGTATAAATCTGATACCACATTTCATCAAAAGACTAGGTACATGCTGGTCAATTAAACGTTCTATTTTGACTATGGAAGGCGATGACAGGATAGTGCATGAAGGTCGAACTACCATGCTACTGTACACTTACAGTAGTCATATGCAACTTCCCCAAAAAGTGGGGGGGGGGGCTCACCTTCTCTTTGAGACCGAACCTGGCATATGGTTCTGCAACTTTTAGTTTTAGCGCATTTTCAAATTTTTCATAAAAGTCGTTGGAAGGTCAAGTTCATGACCCATTGTAAAAGTACTTTCTTTGAAGGTCTAAATTCTGCCAGTTTCAGCAAAAATTTAGTATGACAATTTTGAACGATTATAATTCAGTATGACGCGATATTGGAACGCATCGCTTGTCAATGAGTACGCAAAATCTTATAAACATGTGTCTATGAATCATATCAAGACCATCTACTACACCCGGGGATGAAAGTCGAGTAGAATTGAAAAATTTTCAGACCCATATAATCGAATGCTGGCTATCTAAGTGTGTGAGAAATGAGTGTTCATCCTAATTTGATGCTAAATGCGCAGATAGAACTGCCGCAAAAGAATTGCCAATACACAGACTTTGAATTAGATAGTAGCGTAGAAACAACGTTAAAAGTTGCTGTGCCCAAAGTGGGCCCAAGGACACACCAGCTGCTGTGTAAAAAATAGTGCTCTGGGAACACTACTTTTTGTTACATCCTGTTCAAACAGTAACGGCGGAACTAGGGCGGTTGTAGACGCAGGGTATTCGGTGGATAAATGTCCTATTTTCCTACAAGATATTGTAATCTACATCGTTTGTACCCTAGCTAATGATAACTACTTCATGAGACACAGCTGGTGCATAGACGGAAGCAGGGTCGTACAGGAGCGGCGTTCCCCCTTTTTCAATTAGTAATCAAACAAATTGCACAATTTGTGCAAGCTGCATAAAATAGGCACATAGCTGAACGAAAAGGCGATATCAAAACTAAAATTCGACCTTATAAGCACTGTGAAATAGTGCATTGTAAAACTATCAGTCCAACAAATCTTCGGAATTTGTTTATTCTCTTCATTCCTGGAGGTCCTCAAACACCTCACACCATTTTGACACTACATATGTCTACTTGAGCAGTTCCGGAGGATCTCTGATCATTGCACTTCCCGATTAGAGACGATGCATTTGTCGACTGGAGACACTCCGCCCCACTTATCAAAAAGAGAAGTTCTGAAGTTTCACCAAACCGGTGCGCTGCATTCGTCGGCTGGAGACGCTCCGCTCCATTTGTGCATTGGATCAGATCTGGAGATTCTCCAATCCGATAAAATTTCCTCTATATATTGAAGATAATGGAGCAGTTCTGGAGGCTCTTCACTCAGCCGCAAGATCTTTCGGTTGGATGCGATCCGTCCAATTTGTCTAATGGAACAGTTTTGGATGATCTCCAGTTTTGACGGCTGTATTTGTCGATTGAAGGCGCTCCGCCTTCAATTAGTAAAATATCTGTAAAAATTGTTGACTAAAAATTCATGATTGCTGTTCATATTACAAAAATCAGCAAACTATAGGGTAGATGGATATGACCCTTAGAAATCTCACACTAAATTTATTGCACTGTGAATTCCACAAAATCCAGAGCAATGCATAAGAAAAAAAGCATGGTCCTCAGTATTCGATACGCTTCAGATAACAATGCTTACAATTCTAGCCAGGAAATATTCAAGACTTCTAAAACAATCAAATAACCTATGTTTTTTTGGTGTGGTTCAATCCTATTAAAAACCATTTTATGGTCAATAGCGTCACTGCCCAGAATTAAATTAATTGAGTTAGATTCCTTGGGCTACCAGAGTTCACGAACACATTAACACAGTGAAGTAAAAAATCTATCTACAATTTTTCTTTTTTTTGCCGAACAGCTGGTCAGCTGAAATATTTAAAAGTTATGTCTTTGAGTACGCATTTAAAATGCTCATGCAATTTTCACGTTTTTGTGAGCATTTTGCATTTTGCAGTCGAACTTCTATGCACATTTGAGCTTCCTCCCCTCATACTCAATAATGATGCATTGACTTTTGATGCAATCATTGGTTTTCGATGTTTGGGCTTTTTGATCATAATTATCATTCATGATTCTGAAACAATTTCGAGAGGGAGATTGTCATGAAAACGCACAGCCGTTGACCGAAAATTTTCACTTGTCGAGCTCATGGTGCATTGAGGCAGTAGTTCAAGCTCGAACATAGCAGTGAGTCAAGAATCGTTGGAATCCATCATCAACTGTCCATTCAGCCTGTTTTACTTGTGCATTAGTGGTCTCTGGGGAATTTGAGTTATAGATAGTGAAAAAATTGATGACACTCTTCAGGTCATATCAGAACCATAAAGTCCATCCAATCATATAGAGTGACAGATAATAATACGATGTAATCACAAAATGGTGCAAAATATTTACCCGTTTAACTCTTATTGTTATAAAAAATAGTTTTAAATTCTAAGCAACAATGCAAGACTTTTGTTTTTGATTTCTATTTAGAAACACGAGACTTTTATGTACAAATGTAAAGAAGTGTAGTGAAAATGCATTATTTGCTGAAAATGGAGCTTGGCCTCCTTTCTGCCTTCTCCGACTGTTCCCACGGCTTCTGAATTTGATTTATCAGTTGATCCTGTGATTCCTACTGCTATGTGCTGAAAGTAGTGCACAAGTGGTCTTGATTATTATGGCGCTGTTATGTGAGACAGGGGCACATTGTAGCAGTGTTTAATCTGTTGGCATGAGTTTTTCTGAATCATTTGACAAAGTATTGAAAATTGATTGACTGTGCATCGGTGATACATCGGAAAAACTACTGCTTCTTCAATGCTGTACTTAATTGGCATTTACCGAATTTTCGACATACAGAACGTCAGTCATCTTTCAGGGCAAGTGACACAGCGTTCTGTCTATCAAAAATTCGGCAAATGAAAATAAAGTACAACATCGAAGAAGCAATAGTTTTTCCCATTTGACGATGGAGCTTTGGATTTGAATGCATAATTAAGACTTGTTTGTCAACAAATAATTTTGAGTAGACTTCCTTTGTGGAAGCTGGATCGACAGGCCTGCATGCACAGTCGGGTACATGGAGGCTACTTGATGATTGATTTACGAATGGCCCGATCTGGCATTTGTAGGATGCTTTAATTACCGGCAATTATGCTTATTTTCCATTACTGACGTACTGTTCGATGGGGTGACTGGATAACGGGAGCCTTTGGACGAAATCAAAATCTAAGCATGACACCAAGTTGCAACTTTGTAAATGTTTTTAGAACGATTCAATCGTTGTAAAAAACCCGGTATTAAATAGTAGTCCGTTAGCTTCTATTAAATGGCGTTTGATGCTCTAATGAGATTTCACATATTGTGGAATATTTTAATTATAAACTTCATTACTGGTCGCACAAAATGTGCTTTAAAAATGGTGTTGCTATCTACCATTTGATTGCCATAAAAAAACGGAATGTCATTGTTGCATGCTTGAGAATTAATTAATTATACTTCGAGTCTATTGCACTTCTTGAAATAATGATTGAAAATATAATACTCTAAAATGCATGTTCTAAATCTCCTCATCGTGAATGGGAAAATTGGGATGACTGATCATCGGATGTGACGACATAAGTGTGCTTTTGTTTCGCCGCTAAACCATTAGTCATCTGTTTCCTTTTCAATAAGGACACCAGGCGATGACGTTTTGCTGTCAACTTGTCTTTTGCGTTCCTGGAATCGTCACAGTTATTCATTCTTGAACGTTATTGCTTCCGTGATGTTTGTATTTCACCAATTAGGCCTCTTTTGAATTTTTATCATGGAAATTTTTCTTGATATTCTGTTAACTATCTGACAAATTACCTACAGTATAGTCTCTGTTTCATTCACTTTGCCACGCTCACTAAACCCTGATGTATGCCTATAATTCATGCTGAATTTGTTGACATTGAATGATATTGAAATACAATGACAAGCCAATGTAATAGAACACTGTTCACTCTTGTTGTTAATCAAATTGCTTAATAAGTTTATACTTAGTCTTATATTTATGCAAGCTTTATAAAAGTTGACATGCATTCTCTTAGATCCAAATATGAGTCGGGCTAGATGCACACAAGATAATCCTCAAGGCGTACATTTAGGCCATGTATAGGCTACAATGTGTGACAATTAGGCTCCTGAAGTGGTTAAAATTTTTCGAACGTCTTCGAAATTCGCTCAGTAATGCTATCTATTTTTTCCAATTAGACAATGTCGAGCATGACGAGCTCGAAAGAAAGCATGATGTCATGGATGACAGAACATTCCGGATTCACTTTTGTGCTATACAGCAAATTAAGTGTTTCGACTCGTTTTTTTCGTAAAACTATGTTGTATTCCATAGTGCCCGTGATGACTAGGGACACAGTTTTTTTTAAAAACCATTAACGTAAGAAATGTTTGATTACTGATTATCTGTAAACATGTAGCCTACTAACGCATTTACAACTTTTGATATTAAGCGTTTTCAATTTTTCTACTTTCAAGACATAAAAAATTTGAGTTTGACTTCAAAGCTGTTCAATGTCACCCCACCTTACGGCGCTCTTATCGCACTGATTATGAATGAATTGCATGCTGAAAAGATGCAATTGGTGTTGCTTGTAATATTATTCAAAAATGAATGTTTGATGTTTAATTGATACATTTGATTCGCAACAGTATGCTCCTATTACCACTAATATGTTATAATTTCGCAATAGTTGTGTGCATCCAAAACATCATAATTACCTTTTCTGTCGGTGAATGAAGCGTCAAGTAATTGTGGAATTTCTATGCCCTTGTGTTTTGTCTGCATCGATGTGGGGGAGACAGGGGCTATTTGGCCGTCGGGGTAATCTGGCCGCCCTGGACTATTTTTCTAATTAATGGTTCGAATGAAAATATTTTGGTATGGTGTCATTACGCATCCTAGGTTCTACATTCAGAAAAATTTGAGCCGTCTCACTAGCTTAGGTTCCATGCCAGAAATCAAAACGTGTTTTTAGGATCAAAAACGTAACTTTTGAATTTTTGCAAAATGTTGCACTATGACATTATCTTTATTTTTTATTACATTATTTTTTTTTAATTTTATTTTAGCATTTTGACATTATCTTTAACTTCAACAATGCGATAGCTAACTTTGCATCATGCGTCGATGGGTGACGTGTTTGCTTTTCCCTGCTATTCGATAAGATTGAGTAATTTGAATTTCACATTAGTGCACCATCCGGGGCAAGGTGGCTGGGGGGTGCCGGGGTAAGTTGGCCGCCCCGGCCAACTTGCCCCGGTTTGTGAGAATGCATATTAATTGAATGATTGCCTTAAGTAAAGTACCTACTAACTCAAGATGTGATAAGCACACGAAATCATAGGCATCACAGACTAGTTAACATTTATATAGGCGCTATTTAGAGACATAGGTACCGAAAGAGCACAGGCCCTATAGGCCTACAACATGCCGAATGCAGCATACGATTCTATGTTTGATAGAACATCGTACTTATATACTATTTAAGTGGCAGATGCAATATCTTCCTAATCATTCATTCTCGATTCTGATTGGCCAATTGTATGAATCATTGTGCACCGATGAATGTCTATGTCAATATCTTGAAAATGAATCACGGGCTTCAGTTTCATTCTTAAGTGCGTCTGCTTGACTCCATGAGGAACTACGTTAAGCGTTGTCGGACAAGCTATTCACATGATCAATTGGTAGCTGCTATACAAAGAGTAAAAAACGGTGAATTTATGAAGGACGTGTCAACTAAAACTGGTATTCCCATACGTACTATTCGACGACATAAAAACAAAGCTCAAGTCAACGACCACCAACCACAATGCAGAACTGTGATTCCTAAAGATAGGGAACTTCATTTATTGAGCTGTATCATAACGTGTTCCGATCGCTTCTACGGTCTTAGTGCGACTGAAACAAGAAAGCAGGCTGCTTATTTCGCTAGGATCAACAATATCAAAGTTCCTTCAAGTTGGAGCACCAATGGATTATCCGATGAGGATTGGTTAATAGCCTTTAGGAAACGTCACAAGCATTCTTTGCGTAGTCCTGAGGCTACGTCTATGGCGCGCGCACATGGATTCAACGCCAAAGCAATTGACAATTTCTACTGGAACTTGACTATATTGATGGAAAAATCAACTTTTCACTAGGGAGAATTCTGAGTCTTTCAGTTATGCAAATGCACTTGAGAATTTGGACAATCACTTTTTGAATTCAATTGAATTTACAATCACCATTTCTTGTAATTATGTAATTTTCTTGGTAATGTTTTTATCTCACGATATAAATTATAATACAGATGACATTACTTCAAATAGTTTTTGATAAAAAAATACCAGCTACCTTTAGGTGGGCTTTGTATTCCGTTAAAACCTTTTGTTCGCATAATACAAATAGGTCTACATGCAGATTTCATGTAGGCCTACATATGTATTGTATTATACATAAGGTACAAACATAATAATTAGAATGTTCGTGCGTAGTAAACTGAGACAAATTAAATATGAGCGGTTGATCTTATCTTCAACATATCACACGGTAACAACTTTCAGACTAAGCAGTTTTTTTGTTTCAAACTTTGCACATGTAGGCCTACATGTAACCGGCAGTCGATGTTTCTACTTCAAATCAATCAATTGGAGCAAAATTTACGCAAGTCTAAACTTAGCTAATTGGTATAGCTTCTTCTCTAGTTGCTGTTCTGAGATAGTGATCACCGGCCAGATTGCCCCGGGTGGGCGGCCAAATTACCCCGGCCCGCGGGGCAACTTGGCCGGTACAGGTACATGTTTTAAATCTCATCGTGTCAGAAAAGTTTTGCATGGATAACTCCAAGAGTCGTTGTATAAAGACACAATACTACAAGCTTTATGTCACGTCCGTTCATGCACTATTCTGGTGGATACATTAGAGCACAATCCGTGACTCAACTTTTTGTTCCGATAGTGAATTCCAGCTTTAGTTGTGATTGTATCACCATTGAAGAGGGCCGAGGGCCGAAATATATCTGGTGTCCATTCGCATCTCTGTTTTCATCGAAGCGGAACAGAGTGTACAATGTGCGTCGATTAAAACAAAAATTAAGAATTATTAATTGCGGTAATTAAATTAAGACACGACAAAATTGGAAGAATCCAGGAAACGGAAGGAGCCAAAGTTAAGCAACTACCCTAGTGGAAAATCGTGTAAATGATTAGGTTGCTTAAAGTCAAGATCCAGTACAGAGTAGGACTCGTAATACATATAGCGGCTAGTCGACCCAACTTTTAAAGGGACAGGAAGTAAATTAAAACTTATAATCAATTTTACTTACAACAATAAACTGAAATGAGAGCTCGACATGAAACATGACGAGAAGCTAACCAAAGTTATAAGTGATGAAAATCAAGAAACACGAGGAGCAAAAATAAGATCGCTACGTATCGAGTCATCAGGGAGGAACCTTGTGGCCGCATGAAGCAATGTTTCGGCTCCTAACCTCCAACCTGTACCACATTGGGGGAACAGGCCAACCATATCGAATGAACGATAAGGACGGTTTATTCAAACGTGAGGAAACATAGCTAAATCTTGCCCTTAAATAAATTTTGAATATAAGAGAACATGGACAATATTTGTTTGTCTAACATTCCTATGATGGAAGGTAGTTGGCGAAGTGAAAAACAGCGAAACTTATAAACGAGTAACCTATTTTTCGAGAAGGACTTAATGCAAAAACTTATTAGTGGATTAACCTTGTAGCCCCTTTCCTTGAAGATACTGAGAATACTCTTAGCTCTTGATATGAAGGCGGAAGCATCAGAAGAAATCCTGGCGAACCTGATGAGTTGTACAGCAAAGATGCTTAAGCTAGTGTTAATGGGCGTATTACTTTAGGGGAATGTAGCGCCACTGGGAAGCTGAACTCATCAACCTTGTGGTAGACCTCCGTGGTACTGTAAAGGCCACTACCTTGGATCTTGATCTTAACGTTCAAATAATTCACGCAGTTGTCATTGTCACCGCTTCTACTAGCCCAGAGGTCTATTGGGTAGATTTTTGGAAGGATCTTATCGAAGTGTTTGTAATTAAATATACAAATGTCGTCGACATACCTGTTGGTACTAGATAAGAGTTGGCCAAGCCAAATTTCTTGCTAGTAATAAGACCGGTCACGAATCTGAACTCCCTATATGCCAAGAAGAGATCAGCCAGGAGTGAACTGGAATTCCTGCCCATATGAATACCTCGAATTTGTTTAGAGACAAGCCTCCCCCCCGAAGGTAAGAAGTTATCTAGGATGAAATCAGTAGCAGTGAGGAATTGGGTTTTGGACCAGCAGTGATATCCTCTGTGCTTTTTGCTCGAGAAGAATGTTATATAATATGCAATGCAGATGAAGCTCTACGAATTGCTAAATATTATCTCACACAAGCCTCTCAAGGAGTCCTTGACCTGGTTTAAATTAAGATTTGTGTAGCTAGAGTGTGGAGAGATCATAAACTTGTAAAGAGTGACAATTCATACCCGACATCCTGTCCAGAAATTCCCCAGAAGAGTCAATGCTCCGGAAGGAATTCACACCGGAATTATTCTTGATGGAAAGGCAGCAACTGCTAAGCCTGTCCCGGACTAATTACAGACCTTTGTTTACAAGTATGGCCAAATCTTTGGAAGTTCTGTTCCTGACACCAGCTATGAATCTGCTTTTATACGGATTCTTGCGCAACTCAGGCATCCAGAAAAGTTTAGGTAAAACCACAAACTTACCCTTAATCGTTATGACAAAAATATCAGTGAGGGTGGTGCAATGTTCTAGTCAAGCAATGTCATCGATGGAGGAGAGAAATGCTGCATTTAGTCTAATTTCCAACAGCATTGAAACTGTCGAGGTCAAAGTCTCGTTCGTTCAAGAGGACAATAAGGTAGTAACTCTTACATACTATGACATAATTATTGGCGACCTTATCTGCTGTAGCAACAACGGATTCCTTCTGAAAGTTTGAAATGAAGTTTCTACACTCTTTCGATCTTAGTACCTCGTGCGAATGCAAGGATGGATAGTTAGCACTTAGGAGGGAGATGCGATTACCAATGATCTTACGGACAACCTCAGACCAACTCAAGAAGTCTGAATTCATAATAATTCATTTCAATAAAGGTAGCTAATGCATTTCTAAGGTTGACTTCAACAAAGTCCCAAGACTTGTGAATAGGCTCTCTATAATTAGCGCCCCTTGGCATATAAGCTTAGGGTTGTAAATAATGCTCAAATCACCAATTACCGCATGTGAAGCGGGCTTGTAGCAGAAGATGGAATAGGAACAAAGACAAGGTTTGTTAATTTATTCTTTGATCTCATCTATTGGAGTATTCTTAAAACTTGGCTGTAATTGAAAGGTTTCCGTTCAATAGGAGTGGTGTTTTTGTAGAAGACGGGTATCGGACTTTTACTACGAATTGGATTTGGCAACATACTACTAACATGGGAATCAGCGAAAGTGAAAGAGGCTTTTACTAGATCCACTTCTTCGCACTCAAAGGGGATAATAGTAACTTCCCTGTCGACTTTATCAACCAAATCCTCGACCTTCAAGAATCTCGAACAGAAGTACTCACCTAGATGCCAGGACTGCTCAGGGTAATAGAAAGAATTTGCTTAAGCACAACTTAGAGATTCTAAAGAGATGTAAAATTAGTAAAACATGTTGGAATTACAATGAACATTTGTTTTATTGTAGAGGGATTCTAGGCAGGTAGTAAAGACATTTTTCTTATTACAGTGAATCCCGTGACCTCTAGGTCTTTAGGAGAAACTGATTATGTAAGAACTTTTGGATACTGACACAACCGAAACCTTGTAGTCTATCATTTAAGCCAAGTGGGAAGATTGTTCAAAATGCTTTAATACAAAAATTTGCTTCAGAATAATCAGAAACGGTGGAATCAACCTAGTATATAATTCGTAATCTAAGATTGCAAAAATTATGACAATGTTGCTTGAAGTACTCATTAAGGAAAGTAGTTGGTTTTGAGGATGCATGGTGACGGAGACCATTCAGTCTAGCATTTAAAAATTGGTTTTTTTTGCCAACATACACTAGACATTGTGAAATCCACTCTCGCTATAGAAATGGGGTAAATAATGTAGCAAGGTCGACGCTATCTGATACCTACCCTGATTTTAAAGGATTTTCTCCTATTTTTTCGGAATCTGTCAAATTGACGAAGACCACAGACGAAGCCCTGTCGAATATATTGATGCAGGGCCTATGTAAAATCAACATATTTTTGATCACACATTCTCTACATTGGAGCTTACTTGGACAGAGTGAGAGACATTCGTCGGTCATCTATTTGTCGACGTTTTCGTTTACATACTCTAATTTTGGTGGAATCTTTCAAATTTCCCGCACAGTGCCGAATAAGAGATATGGAGTCATTTTCTTTTTCCCGATACCGGAAAAGAATGAATTACACTGATTGATTCTATCTGGGCAGAGTAAGAGACATGCCTTGATCACTAGATGACCGTCGTTTTCTTTTCCCCGATCATACTTATTGGATATGAATCCATTCAGCTTACTCTATCTGGGAAGAGTGAGAGAACTGCTTTGGTAGAACACTAGAAGGCTTGCGTTTTCTTTTTTCAACATGCTCTTGAGAATTTTTCTAGCATGTAATACTGTGTGTGAAGATTCTACACATACTTGTCTCGATCGTTAAATGCTCGACGAACAACTTTTTGGAGATCTTCAATTCACTCTATCTGGATTATGGATTCTGGACTCTATCTGGGCACTATGAGATTTGTTTCTATTGTTAAATATTCTTTGTTCTCTATTGTTAATTTTTTATCTTCTTGCTCCTATTTTGGAAGTTTTCCTACTTGTTCAAACGTACGTAGGGGAAGTGAGCTCCGTCTTGGTCTCCTCGCTTCGCAGTGCCTTTCTGGTTCAGCACCTTCGCATCTATCAGTGGAGCTCCACTTCGAACGATGAAGAGTGACATATACCTACCTTAATTTCATGAAAGAACACAATGATGTTTCATAGAGTCTGCTCTGCGCACATGCCATCACTTCTATCTGAAATGCGGTTGCCGCAAAGTCCTTTATGAAAATGTGTTCTAACTCTCTCTGACTGCAAATGAACATGGATAACTCAAGAAATCAAATCAGCATCCATGAAACAGCACAATGTCCGAATTGTCCTCAACTTTGAGACCTTAGGTTTCTTCAATGACGTTCACGGCATCTAAATTCACCAATGGGAGCTTATACAAGCTTAGTTTGATCGTAGAGACTTGTCGCTTCCCTATGGTAAATAATATGAGTGCTGTTTCCATCCTCTGACATAATTCTAACATCAGTGTACCCAAACCGGCGTTCACAGGACTCTACGCCAACTATAATGTTTTCTGTCCAAACCAATATAAAATCAATATGGTGAGGTGTCTGCGATCGTGGATGTCGTCTATGCTGAAAAGACTGCATTGATGAGGAAGCAGTTTTCTTGAGGTCAACCGTATCCGAGAATGGCAGTGCACATTGCTTCGCGGACAAGTACTACGGTGGTTGACGGACCGATGACTGCCCGACCATCGAGAAGAAAGACGACATTCGGGATCCTGCATATTGAAGAGACCATACAGAATTGAAGCATACATATTGCATGCTTGCTCACTTATTCATTAACCCTTTGTGGCTGCTGTTCTTATTTTATGTACCACCGAATTTCACTGAGCCCGGGTAAACTCGTATCGAGACAGCAGGATAATATCTCTGACCGCGTTGCAGAGTGAATATCATAAGAAATGGAGCTCTAGTTAACTCGCATCGAGACAGTAAGACAATATCATTAAAACGTTGCAGGTGATAATAAAAAGAAAAACTGAGCCCGAGTTAACTCGTCGCCCTGATATGTGCGCCGTAGCTTAACTAATTTACATAACTCTCTCTGTGTCTCTTAATAGTTTTAGCTCAACATCGAATTATCCACAACTTTTGAGATACTGAATTTTGTGGATGACATGCATACATTTCTTCAGAGAAATTTAATGAAAAACTTGATGCCAAACATCATCATTACATCACTGACCATAATTTTGTTGGAATCTTGTGCAGTAAACAGATAATGCGGAATTAGCGGAGTTATCAAAAATCTTTCTCTAGTCTCGAATCGCATGGTACAACAGAAAGAGGGACATTGAATTCTGCCCAATAGTACAGTATATGATCAATAAACATCTTCTCCAATCACCAGATCATCAAAATCTACATCTCCTTCACGCTCATCTTTTTAAAGATGTTACAAAGTAGCATCAACTGCTTGCTCGGCATTGGGTCGCTTAGTCACGATCTGAAGCTTCTTTCGCACGATATGATTCAAGGACAATGTGAAAAATTTGAATAAATTATCTAAGTCATTCTATTTTACAGTCAAGTTTGTAACGCTTGCTGCGTTTTAGTTATAGATTGCGTTCTCCCAAACGTGGCTTTGAAAGATATCTTTGCACGGTGAATAATATCATACATCAACACAGACGGGTTATTGATGTATTCGAGCCATTCGTGCCATTCACGAGATAGATTTTCAGAGTTGTAGGTCACATAATCCAGTGATAGTGAATGCGGGTCTACATTTATTATAAGCATTGTGGAACTATCGAAAGTGGTACATTAACCCTTATCCTGGTATCACCTACATTTTGTAGCTTTTTGAAATTCTAAGTTAAACTAATTCAAATCCACTTGATATGGGTGGTCGATATTTCATGACGATTGCTAACTATCCTAAGGCATCTGTTTGACTATGATTACTATCTATATTTGTTGAGCACTATTAGACAAAACTAAGATAGACCCTCAACCTGGTAACCGCTACATTTCGTAGCTGACGCACGTATCTGCTGTATCTATCGATTCATGCTTCCTTCAGGCCACTCGTATCTCAATTGCAATGCGTCAATCAGCCGATAGAGTGCACGAGCTGATGTAGGCCTATCAGTCAACCAATCAATGACGAACATTCTTCTACACACAGTGAATAAATGACTGCGGTGTGAGTCTACATTATTTGACAAAATGTCTCGTCGTCGCTTCGCAGCGGAAGTTGCACTCCAACGCTTACTTGAACTCGATAACTTGAATGAATTAGACTATGTTAAAAGTGATGGTGAGGAAGAAGATGATGCTCATTTACCTGTAGAAAATGCAGATGAACAAATCAATGACGATTACGAGGGAAATGACTTCGAAGGCGACATCGAACTATTTGGAGGTGCTGAGACGGAATCTTCTGACGAGAGTGAAAATGAGGACATGCATGTACAATCTGATAATATCGCTGATATGGTAGCAAATGGAATCATATATAGTCGTCAACCTTTCACCAATCGCCGTCGCAATCGCAATATTGTTGAAAATGAACCAAGAAGTCTTGCACACCCAAGAACTCCGAAGGAAGCTTTCCATCTATTTGTCAGTGAGGAAATGATTCGTGAAGTACTTCGTTACACAAATCGTAAAGTGTCGGACCTCAGACGTGTAGTTCCCCGCATCCGAAGGTATATGGCGAATTTCACATTCAACGAAATATGCGCTTGTATCGGAATATTATTGAGAGCTGGTGTTGATCGCGATAACATGACGGATGTAGGGGATTTGTGGAACCCCAAGGAAGGAAGACCATTTTTCCGTGCGGTGATGTCGTCGCAGCGATTTATATTCTTTCTCAGGAGCCTACGATTTTGACAATTTTCGGGATCGGCATCAGAGATTAGCAGATGATCGCTTGGGAGCAATATGTCCTGACCGTTGACGAACAATTAGTCGGGTACCGCGGGTGCACTCCAGGAAGAACCTACATTCCTTCCAAACCTGCGAAATATAGGTTGAAGATATTTTGGCTCGCAGAAGCCAAAACCGGATTCGCTCTACATGCAAAGATCTACACTGGTAGGGAACGCGATACCGGACCGCATCGACATCTAGGTAGAGACATTGTGATGGATCTGTCAGCTCCTTTCCGTCATTCTGGGCGAGAGATTGTCACCGACAAATTCTTTACTTCCCACGACCTCGCGAAATCATTGATTGAAAAAGGATTGACACTGCTAGGAACAATAAGATCCCACCGCCGTGAAATTCCTCGAACGCTCAAAGAGAAACGTTGACCTGTTGAATCAAGTTTGTTTGCACATGATCATCTGAATAAGATTGTCATCGTGTCTTACATCCCAAAGCGAAACAAAAACGTCGTCCTTCTTAGTTCTTCGCACGCCATCGAAACTGTTGAAAGTGAGAATAAAAACAAGCCTACAATGATAATGGACTATAACCAAGGCAAGGCTAGAGTTGATCAAGTGGATGAAAACATAGAAGAATTTACATGCAGAAGAAAAAGAAGAAAAACTGTCAGATGGCCACTCATCGTTCTCTATAACATTTTGGATGTTGCAGCTTTCAACGCCTTCCTACTCATGAAAGCTGACAATGCTCATCTAAAGAGAAAAGAATTTCTGAAACAACTGTCCTTTGGATTATCGGAGAATCACGCAAGATTGCGTCATGTTCAAAATGAAAACCTTCCGGCTGAAGTGAAGCATGCAGGTGTCGTTCTTGGCTTCCGCCCTATCAACGTAGACCAACAAGTAACTGTCGACAATAGCGTCCGACATTGCAGCGTTTGTCAAAAAAATACAAGATCAAAATGTCAGGAATGCAAGAGGGCTGTTTGCACAGAACATAGACTAGTAACAAAGTGTCAATTTTGTTGATCTGTAATTTCGATCAAGTTTGTCAATGCATGCAGCAAAACATACATGTAAATTGTTCAGTTGAGAACGTTGTTTTTTTTCACTTCCATCATCGCAAATATATTATGGAAACTTGTAGATTGTAGATTTGTCAAAGATTATGACCTATGCATATTAGGCTTAATGTCTACACTGTTGCCTACCTGTATATAAAAAAATGTATCCTGCTATGATTGTTGACAAAGTCGTTCGTAAGTCAGCTAGTTTTATTTAGATTGGCATTGCGAATGTAGGCCTAATTATGACCATATATGGCCAACATCACTATTACAGATAAAAAAAAATAGGAAATAAGTTTTTCAACGAAGTTTCTATTAGAGCAGTAGGTCTATTATTTGCCAATGTTTCGGACTGCACCGCAGTCCATCATCAGGGGTAGTGATCACGCGTGATTCTACGGCGAACTACCTCCATGTTTGAGTAGTTAGACTATGATATTAGAAACTAATGCATTGTGATAATGCCACCGTATAGGTTTTCATCGCCAAGGTCTATCATAATTATGTTAAGCATGTCCTATGACCTGGCGGGAGCTTGCGAGTTTCTATAAGAACAGTTCGTTCAATATCATGTTTTATCATCAGCAGTTGTTTGATTTTGATGCAATTTTGTATTAGTTTCTTTCCAATACAATAGATGCATCTATTTTGCATACGAATTGTACATATTGGCATCATAAACACTTTCGCTACCAATTGTAGCTGATACCAGGATGGCGTTAACGATTTGCTCACCAGGATAAGGGTTAAGTCACTTCATTCTAAAAACGAGTTAACTCGGCATTCGTGAACAGTGGACGGGAAAAATTTATCTGCCACTGATAGTTTTCGGTTCCACGATGCGAAATAACTCAGGCTCAGTTTCTGAGGGACAACTGCTAAATGCGGCATCAATGATATTTTTCTGTCCTACCGATGCGAGTTAATTCGGGCTGTGTTTCGTGCTGTTCTACATTGTCCCCGTCACCAGGTTAACTGTTGATAATGCTCGGGCTTAGCCGTTAAAGAGTTAATTTACTTATACGGTATTTCTTTTCTGTAGATTATCTTTCTTGCTTTGTGCACCTACTTATTCAATAAATCATGTATTTCTTACCTCAGTGTACGAATTGCCAATTTCTGTCTCTACGATATGTCCGTCACGTGAATTATGCTCGAGATTCTTTTGACATTATCTGCTTGTGCGATACTTGCCATTCTGTCGTTTGGTTGCTCTTTCAAGAGGCAGCGTGATGACAAAGGAACTAATATAAATTATATTAATATAAATAGAATAATAGAAGTAAAAAGATTTAAAAAAAACAATTCAATCAGTAGCAGTTCAATCAAAAGTTGCTATGTTTTATCTAATCTTTGAATGAAAACTCATAGATTCACTTTGAAAAGTGTGTCGACTTCTTTATATTTTCCATGTTATTTCAGTGCGAGTCGAATGAACAACAGAACGATTCACTGGTTCCGTAAGGGACTGCGTTTGCATGATAATCCGTCATTAATCAATGCTCTTCAAACATCTGCAGTTGTCTATCCTGTTTTTATTTTGGATCCATGGTTTGTGAAGTCTGGAAATGTTGGGGTGAATCGTTGGAGATTTCTCATCCAGGTAAGATCTAATGAAATTAGTCCGCTTGTTTCTTTGATTATTCCTGTGTTGAGCAAGGATCTGGGGGTTAAAATCAGTTGCACTCTGCATGAAGAATGTGCGAGGATTTATTACTTCTTCGTCGAGCTTGTGAGTAGCACTTGTCTTGCATGAATGGGTACTATCTTACTCATTCCATGTTTGATGTTATATGATCACCGTCTTGCGACGGCAAGACGCCAAAATTAAGTTTCGTCGACTTGGGTACTAAGCATGTTTTGTGCCTTTACTGTGACAGTGGCTGGGGCGTTTAGGTCTGGATACCTTTCCCGCGGATAGGCTTGCTCCTGTAAAGGCATGAATGCTATGATTATGATGACGTCATATAAGTCATTATTTTATCTGAAAATTTATTCTCTGCGTTGTAGACACTGGAAGATCTCAATGATGGACTATCAAAGGTTGGATCTCGTTTATTTGTTTTACGTGGGAAACCAGAAACTGTTTTACAAAACTGCTTTAGGTCTTGGCGAATCACGAAACTGACATTCGAACATGACGTAGAACCTTATGCAAAGGAACGAGATAAATGTATTGCACTAATGGCTGAAAAGTGCGGAGTTCAAGTCTATAGTGCTGTTTCTCATACATTATATGACACACAGAGGTATGTTAATGGACATGAATTTCGTGCTTGCCCTTAAAGTCGGATTAATTTTAACAAGTACAATAGGCTATGTATTATGACCGTAGTTCAAGTCGGAAATTAATGGGTTGATGAATGTGTGAATTTAAAAGAAATAATGTCACACCTTGCGGTTTGTAATCCACACCATAGATGCGAGGTGTGGTTCATACCGGTTAGGGAATTCCACCGCAACAAATGAAAACAGGCATCGAGAGAGTGGTAGATGTCATCATACTAAATCAAAAGTGCTTCTTTTGATATCAGATATTCATACGGAATGGAGTCACAGGTTTATCTACATTTCTTTTCTATACTTATTATGAGCTTCGACATTTGAGGTCAGCATGGTGCTTTGGTTCAGCGCTTCCTGATAGAATTCGCTTTTCAAGTAGCATCAAACTTGTGAAGTGAAACGGAAAAATATACCAATAAAAAATTCAAACTGTAACTGAATTTAAGCAGAACGTAATTTGACATGAATTTTGAGGGGCAACCATTCCACGAAATAATTTGACACACTCGCTCACGAAATGTTTTAACTGTGCATACAATCGCGTCAATGGCAAGTCTGCTTGCACACTTCATTTGGAGGATGAATGCAAGAAAACCACGACTGAAATAAGACTTCGAATGAAATTAAGGAGCGTGAGAAACGAAAGCGGATATTTGAGGAAGAGCTGGACAAATAGAAGAAATATTTACCATCCTCAATACAAAAGCTGATGGAATAATTATGAAGTGCTTCAGTGCTCTGCTTCTCAGGAAGCAGGGATCGGCAGCTGTAACGTCATCATGAATCTTTGACATGAATGTACAGGCAGACTAACGAGCAGATGAGTGTGACAGTGATAACAAATCGTCGTAGTGATTGAATACTTCAATATTCAGGTGTAAAATTCGTTTCTGAAATTGACGGAGTTACACCTTTAATTTCAGGAAGGACGTAATTGTAGGTACCTTTTTTTCGATACCGGTGCGTGATAAAATGTTATCTGATGTTTATTTTTGTGTTTCAGCAAAACGTTTAGTACAGATACAGCTTGTTTTAAAGTCCACTCAAATAATTGTTAGAGGCAGTCCAAGTGATAAAGTTAAAAAGGATCCTGTAATATTGATGTTAGTATTCGTGAATTTAAAAAGCCTCGTTGTCACCGTGAAATATTCGCAAGTGCAGTTTTTTTCATCATATTAGGAGTGTTGCCACTCTTGCCTGAAGTGCGTGGCTCTTTAAGACCTGCGTGAAGTAAAATTCTGATCGTCTTTTAGTGCAACTCAGAGATGTCTGTTATTAAGAAATTTCGTTAGAATTTCAAAATTTCAACTATATTTTTGGAAGATGGCACCGAAAAAATCATCTGATCTGAATTCACAGCTTCCAGATGTAGCAATTTTCATTGGTGAAGACACTGAACTGTTGGACTCTGTCAGTGAATCTGTGCACATGAACTTATTGATTCGTGTCCGAAAGTTTTATTGCAGTTTATGCAGTAGACTTAAAGGTTATTTACCTCCAGCCGACAAGCAATTGAGACAATTTCGTCTCTTGAATCCTGCTAATCGAAAAACTGAACATGAAGCGCCTGTTGTTTTTATTGGTTAGGACATGAAGTGCAGTTCAGAAGATGCTGCATATCTAATAACGGAGTGGTGCAGTATTTCTCAAACTGTTCATGAGGAGTAAGTTGTGGATTATAATGCTGTACGGTACTGGCTTGTTTATGATCAATATGTCAATCAATTATCAATATGATTGTACTAAATATGTCGAGGAAATGAGACTGGTAATTGAAATTAGTGCCTATTGAATTGATTAAGCGTTGGATCAAATTGCCTTAAAAATACGTACTTACGACTGGCAGGATTCGAACCCAGAGACCAAATCAGTTTAATTGACATGCTGGTGGTCTCCGTGGCACAGTGGTTAAGTGCTTGGCCTAGCGATCTTTTGGTCCAGAGGTCGAGCCCCGAAGGTGTCATTGGAAGTCGGCAGGAAGGGCATCCGGACTTAAAGTACTACAACGCTCCATACGTCTGACTATGTCAGTACCGTCCAAGCCCCAAGTATGGGGAGTAGTGACGTAAAAGCTTCAAAAAAGCTGCTCTAACCAAGCTACAGGCGACTATGTGTAACTGATGTCTTATAGCGAGAGCACGTCTTCGCCGTGGGGATCACATATGAATCGTATAGCAATAACAATCAATGAATAGATATCTCGACACAATATGACTGCTGTGGTGATTTAAATTCTACCAAGAATTTGAAGACATGCGCGCATAATATGACTTGCATGTACAATATAACTAAATGCATTATACACTTGTATTAATGCTCATTATTGATAACTTAATGCCCTTTTATTGACTTACAAAATATTAGTGCATAATTCAACCTTTGTATGTAACTAAGTATTTTCTCTCACAGTGACTTTATTGACATTTGTCTTTATATCTTTACACATTTTTGAAATATAATATGAAGTCTTCGTGTAGTTTCTCATCAACTCGTTAACATTCACGGATTGATAAGTAATTATAACCCAAAACTTGTTACCTATTTACTCGCTTTTCTTATTAGATTCATTTTCTTCAGAACTATCAAAAAGAATGGTGGAAGACCACCGCTAACATATCAGAAAATGGTATCCCTTGTGAGTTCAATGGGACCACCAGATCAAGCCGTTCCGTCGCCTACGAAAGAACACTTTACCGGTAAGTGCAGACGGTGTACTTGACAGAGTGAATAAATGTAAAATGTTGTTTTCGTTCTCAGCCTGCAGGACACCTGAAGCAAGAGATATCGTCGGTGAAGGAAAAGACAAATTCCCGCGATCGATGGAGGACCTAGAGATGCCTAATTTAGACGATTTGGGCCTCAACACGGACAAATTAGGCCCATGTCTCTTTCCGGGTGGTGAAACCGAGGCTTTGAAAAGAATGGAAGCAGTGCTGGCGAGGAAGGTAATGTGGCGCGTGTTACTCCGGTAGTCAGAACGAGTATCTGCAGGGAACGAGGCCGAAAATGAGAGTTTCACAGAATGATGCACACCCAGGGACGCCGGCAGGGGTGTTGCATATGCGCCCCCTACATAAATTACGGATACTCCTCAACAAATTGTAGTTTCACGAATAGCGAAATCAGTGCTGACTACTGACTACCGACGCCAGGCTCCTGGATGATTCGAGGTTTATTCTCATTGACGTGTCTGACCAAACTTAGTGTTTGTTGACAACAAAGTGATTTTTACTCATTCGACTTTCACACCCATTCATACCAGAAATATTTGTTGTCCGATGAGCATGGAACTATAGTTGAAATAAAACTACAGTTATCAATTCAATATTATCAGGTGCAGAATCTGTATACAAAACCTCAGTGTTCCTACTCGCATTTGTCAAAAAAAATTCGGGCATCGGAAAAAATCGGGCATTTCTCTAAAGAAAAAGTTTGGGCATTCGGGCGTAATCTTTTGGTAGTCTGGCATTTTCGGTCGTCAGTAGGATAATTGCAAAGCTTAATGCAAACCTCGGTAGGTTTATAACGCAAATGAAATATTGAATTGGGTTTTGGTAGGAAGAGGTATCCTAACGCGCCCTCCTTGACACCGGTTCCACACCTGCCCCAAACACGTGCCGGCGTCCCTGTGCACACCGTATGACCAGGGTTTTTTTAAGGCGATATACGCCCCCGATTTGGGCGGGTAAATTTCGGATGTCAACTCGGACCACTGTCCATGTCAGTCACTGTTGTTTTTCACATAAGGCGAATAATTCGAATTTAAAAATTATTAAACCCAACCCTATTTCAGGTGTGGATAATCTATACGAAACCTCTTTATGTTCGATTATGCGATTCGCAACCATCGTCAAGTTAAAAAGTACAAAAACTTTCCTTCACTCACACGCATTTAAAAGTAGGAAGTTATCAAAACGGAAATACTATGTAGTCATGTAGTGGACCATGCCAAAATAAATTGTACTGGTTGCGAATGAAGAAATACATTCGCAGTGGTGCTTTCTTGTCTCACATAGCTTACTTCATTTATAGAATTTGCATCACTGAAAGTTATGGAGGTGTACAACTGTACAGTACATGTATGTATGCCCCCTATACGTAGTTGACAATAAATTTCGATCGTTAAAGAGAAACTAGGCCTATTCAATTTTTAAGTAATAATTGTAAGACAACTTTTCATCATCCATGACTTAACTAAGCAATTTGCAGACTTTTGCAGTGCAAATAACACATTCATCGCTTATCAACGGTTATTTACATTCTTTAACTTCACTTCTCATTGATATGCGGCACTGTTTCGTTGATCATCAATGGGCTCTTGTCGATGAGGAATGACGTTGCAGAATGCAGTTTGTCTTTATATAAATTGCAGTCTGCCATATTCACTGTGAAATCATGTAGTGTATTATGCATTTATCATATATGTTTTTACTGCAAGTTCAAGAGACAATTTTCCACTGTTCCTCTCCATCTTATCCAGCAATTGTTGCTGTGCACATTTTAGTGCATGTACGTCATGTAGGCATATATTGTACCACCACCTCTAATTTGCTGAATAGCTGAATATTCAAAAGATGCAACTTTGTTTCCGCTTTCTTTTTACAGCTTCCAATGCGACACAGATAGCAGTTTTCGGCAAAAATGAAATTTTCTATGTTTTCTCTTATCAACTGAAAAGTATTTAGTCTAGAACCATAATTTTTGACATGTAATGTCCCAAGGTCATTTCCTATCCTGTTCACCCCTGTGTATGAAGATATTCACATTTAGGTTTGGCGAGTCTCTTAATGTCTGCAAACACAAACATTTTGAACGACTTTGTCCACATTGAACCACGTTCTTGTATATATTGCCTATCAAATGCACGATAATAACACATGTACATTAGAAGGAATGAGCTGAAGACATTCCATGTTACAAATTATGGCACTAGACATTGTATTTTTTGTTTACTCAGAGAAAACATGGAAAATTACATTTTAGCCAAAAACTTCAATCTGCGTCCCATTGGATCAACATGTGTTTTTCTTTGATCCTGTCTGACAAGAATAGGAATTAACTAGAACTCAGAAGATGTGCAGATTCGTAGTAGAGATAAGGTGTACTTGATTATGTGAAAGTTTCATTTTCGGCGTCGCTCTGGCTACCGGACTATTTGTGTCATTAAGATGAAGTTGTAAATGCGTCTGAAAAGCGTGCCACTGTGAGTATTCAATTAGCAGGATAGCTGCAAACTGACTTCAGACTAAGTCTAAAGTTTTATAGCTTTTGAGCTCACTCAACACTGTTTATCGACTTTTTTCAAAAATGGTAAGTTTCTAATAAATTAAAGTGCATGTTTGGAGAAAATTAGAAAACAAGTTTTACTTGTTTGCTTCTCGTGAAAAGTGGAAATTTTAGAGTCATCAGAACAGCTGATCTAAATAAAATGTTTATTAGAAATATTCACACGGGGTTAGTGCTTGATTTTTAGACTATTTTGACATTTTCTATCAGCGAGCTTTTGAAATAATGGACCTTGTATGTTTTCCACGAACCAGCTTGCTTATGTAGCAGAAATATTAAAACGATTTAATCCGGAAGGCCACCACCAGATTAGTCTGTATTTTTTCATTCCGCTGATTAAGACCATCGTTGCTGGTCGAAAACGCCTTCCGGATAAAAACGGCGTTTCAACATTTTTGTTATATCAGCAAGGTGGGGCTCGAAAATAGCATAACTGTTGCCATTTATTTCAGGCTTGGATTCATCAATTTGAAAAACCAAAGACATCTCCAAATTCATTGCAACCAAGTACGACTGTTCTGAGTCCTTATCTCAAATTTGGATGCCTCTCACCGCGTTTGTTTTTCCATCGCTTGAAGGAGGTTTGCAAAGGAGCCAAGGTCAGATGTTCTCATGTAATGATACTTGAACTTGAAGGTGTACTCCGGATGTTTTTTAGCATGACCTCAATCAAATGCACGTTGGAAGAGATTCATCCCACGTGACTCTTGTGAAAGTCATTTCGTTAAGTCGCGAGAGCTGAATAAAAATAGGTGATGGTGTCATTGGTGATCTGTGCGTTAGGACAATAGCATGCAGAGAGGGTTCATACTTTCCCCGGCAGTAGTTTACGACAGAAAGGTCTTAAACTTTTGTGGAATTTCTTATGCGACTACAGAACTTCAGACTAGACCCCTCAGCATGCTACACTCAAAATTTTGTAGCCGATTGAGAAAGTCTTACATTTATTGCTCAAATGAACACTATATAATCCTTACTCTGTGATAACATGGGAGTATGATGGAGGCATGCAAGCAAGCGTCACATTAGACGCACGGATGATTGAATTGCAGGCTTTATCACGTGCAGTGACGAACAAACATCAAAATACAAGCGCATCGTTCCAAATAGCAACATTTTCATCTGAAGACACATTTTAAACTTGTTTTAAAAAAATAGAGCACTGTTGTGTCGTCAGATGCGCCAACAATACCAATGCAGAACGTAAAAATATTAGCAATTGAATTTTCGCGAAATTGACGAAAAATCTTTGCAAGGTCATGTTCTTAATCTCCTCTTCGTGCACCAACCAGCATATGAATAAGTGGTCTGTATCAGATTGATTAGACCTGCAACTGACTTGCTGTTATGCATAATGCATATAAAGGGGATTGCAGAATGCAGTTTCGGTTCTTTATGGCCGCCATTTTGAGCTTTCAACATTTCTCAAAACAGGCTAGTCATTTGATTTGCCATCAGTGATAATTGAAAACACCGGTTCTAAGTACATGGAACTGCATAGAAAGTTGCTGACGAAAAAATTGAGAATTCCATTAGAGTAGCCCCGGAATGCAGTTTTGGTTTTATGTCCGCCATTTTGAATTTTCGTCAATTTCACGAAAATAGCTAACTGCATGATTTTCTAGCAATTTTAATTGAAAAGAGCGAGTTAAATCACATAGGAATTTATGTCACAGACCAACTCTATTAGCAAAAGTGTTGGTCAGCTGGAGAAAATTGGATCGACGACAAAATTCGATGGAATTTATCACTTTTCACTGTCTTGTGCATGGATTTTATCCTGTCACATCTTTGTGTTTGGTTGTTTAGATATCAATGTAGCAGGCGATGCAATGACAGCTATTGAGCGACCGACAGGTCGAAATCGACGAAACAGAACGATGCATTTTAGATTAGACTTGAAGCTCAGCATCCCAAATCACGTATTCTGAAAATGCTTATGGCATAGAAATTTACATTCAACTTTGGCAAGCCAAAGTATTCACAAATGATATAGGCTACGTTTCTTAAAAAGCGATGCACAACCTGTATTTGATCGTAGACATTTGACAAAGTATTGAAACAACACTCATAAAGATATCTACGTGATCTTCAGAAATCCATTACTTGAAACGTAAATTTGAAATAAAGAAGAATCATGTCTTTCCTAGCATAAAACGAATTTCTTTGAGACCAAGTGGTGCGCGGCGAACGTGTAGGATCTCAAGTGGTACTGAGACATGAAAGGTTGGGAACCACTGATGTATACGAACCACATCAAAATAGTGTGTACTTTATACACCATAGGTGTTCAATAACTATAATTGTGACAAAAATACATCATTTTTCTTTAATTTTACTTCAACAGGTGTAAAATACCTTTGTGGTATAGAGGAAAAATAGCCATAAATTTACTTTCTGATTGTGATGTACATGTATATTTGACCCCATATCTTGGAGCTGTCGCTTGTATATTCCTTGTAATTTCAGCATTCTCAGCCGCCTGTCTCGTTGGACGGACAGCTTTTGTGGCGGGAATTCTTCTACACGGTAGGAGATGGCACTCCAAACTTCGATCAAATGAAGGGCAATTCAATTTGCCGGCAGATCCCGTGGGATGATAATCCCAAGTTTTTGAAGGCTTGGGAAGAAGCACAAACTGGCTTTCCTTTCATTGATGCAATCATGATTCAACTTCGACGTGAAGGCTGGATTCATCACCTGGCTCGGCATGCCGTGGCCTGTTTCCTGACTAGAGGAGATCTTTGGCAGAGCTGGGAGGCCGGAATGCACGTCTTTGAGGTAAATTTGATGTCTGATTGTCTTTCGTAAAAATAAAATTGTAGGAGACGACAGCATGCATGCCAGTAGCACTCGTAATAGATTGGATTGTCTGATACAGTGTGTTTCCCATCAAACCGCTCATCTATTTTGCCATGGCTTCTGCAATTGATATTAAATGATACAGGGCTTTGTTCATGAAACATTCTGTTACGAATGTTATCAATAAACTCGTTCCATGTGGTTTGAAATCTGAATTTTCAGACTGCAGAAGCAGAAATCGGACTCCATCCATCAGCTTGGCACAGGGATTGCATCCAGTCTGGCCTCCCATGCACGAATTACATAGGTGTATAGCATGTGAAGATTGACATTTTGGGGAATGTGCACGAAACATGCGCTAACTTTGAAGTGTCACATCTGAGAAATATACAGGCTTGTATAAAAATATGAAATTATAAATTATCAATGTCTGATGTAGCTAGGACCTAACAGATGTTAATCATATAAATTTCGTCTACTCTTTTGATGACTGCCAGGTCTACAAATGAAGTTGTCAGTTTGCTTTGCTTGAATAAGATTAAAATGCATAAAGCAAGCTCATAATAAAGCCTGACTTAATAATCATCTGAGACCATTGAATTGTATTAACAAGAAATACTTCATTCCTAGTACTCCACATAATGCAGTTTTTTAATTACATGTACATGCATTCAATTTCCCATCTTTTTTTGTTTTCAACTTTAATTAATTTATGTATTTAGTGGCAAATAAAATTGATGGTTGGTTGTAAAACGAAAATATGTATGGAAACAGAATGCACTCGGCAGTGAACATAGATACCGTTAATAATGGGAGGAGTCGTCGTGGGAGAGCGCTTTAACCAGAGTGATGCGTTACCCCGTTGGAGAGTCAGGGTCAGACGTTGAAATACATGAGTTGGTGCTGGTCCATCGCTGTCTGGGAGGTGGTCGTCGATACTTTTAATCGTTGCAATATCGTCTTAGGCTTATCCTCCAAGCGTCTCCACTGCGATTTTTCACTTGTCCTGTATTTAATATGATAAATTATATATTCAAGCTACATCTTTAAATAAATGCATCTCGGAAGTCATTCGTTTTGCATCGCAGTCTTAAAAGGCAAGGTTGTCCAACATCCAATTTGCCCATTCGACTGACTGAGAAGATGTCGTCTGACTTACACGCAAGTCCAACAGTTCTGAAGATGTCCGAGGAGGTAAGTCTGCCATGATCGTCATCGCAGTCGGAGTCAGAAGTCTCATGCGTCTATTTCGGCGCTTAAAAACAGAGTTTTAAAGGCAGGGGTTATAATGTCCGCATCTTCCATTAGCTCCCTGGCTCAATTCCTCTATAGATAGCAGTAGGGATGAGATAGTCAATTACAGAATGCAAACTTTTTATTTCAAGGATGACTTGAATTCTGGGCGCTTATTTTCAATGAGGGCCTTCATGCAAGCGAGTGGGATGGATTAGATGTAGATGTTTCGGACCGGTTGCATCTCTGTTCTGGAATAGTTGCCGATGAGGCCGAGTTAGATCTGCTGTTGCGACTTGGAGTGCGATTGACAACTATCAGTGGATTTCAATAATGTAAAATGCTTCACAAAGGTGATGAAAGCAAATTAAAACATGAATATGTGCAACTGCAATCTATCTGTCTGAGCAACGTCAGTGTGTCACATTGTTGATCATGTCACATTGATGAGCTTTTCGCTAAATAGGGAAATAAGCGAATTCGAAAGTTCAATTGAGATGTTTCGGAGAGTCCTCATAAAATATCAATCTGCTGGACATGAAGGAATAATTGTCTGAGATGATGCTATAAGAAATGTCTTATTTTTCATTTCAGGAATTGCTTCTTGATGCGGATTGGGCATTAAATGCTGGAAATTGGATGTGGTTGTCAGCGAGTGCTTTCTTTCATCAATACTTCCGTGTTTATAGTCCGATTGAATTCGGAAAGAAGACAGACAAGGATGGAGCATTTATTAAGTAAGTAGAAATAAATGCTTACCTTCAGTCGATTGTCGCATAAGGTTTTCAAATATGTTTTCGTTTTATCTGAATGGAAGATGAATTTCATTTTCACAATATGACGGTAGCACGGTTACATTCACATGAAGGCGAGTTTTCAATTTCAGAGGAAGAAATCGTCTTAGGCATACGGAAATGTAATGTTTGCCACTTGAAGTCTTTGGGTTTAATTCTACGATATACCATGCTGTGACTCATGAAAAGTTGAAATGAGTGCTAAGAGCGACCTAATTGATTCATCTAATAAGATTGATTAATGGTCTTTCAGTTATCTCAACTACATTGTAATACCGTTATAATGCAGGCCTACATTGAATGCTTAAGTACATTCGGTAAAAACAAGCAGTTACTTACAAAATCACATCTGACAAATCTATGGGACATTGAACAAGCAACGGCTGATAAAGGAAAAGTCTTCTATTTGAGAATTGCATCAAAAATCGAGTGACTGTGCCATTACGTTTCTTTAAGAGAAAAAGTTTAGATATCTACAGTTTTACAAAAGATATTACCATCTAAAGCAGACTACACCCAATTATTGCCTCATTGGTGAATTTGGAATATGTCCTATGGATGCTTATTTCTCGAAGGCAATCACAAATCACAATTAGATCACAAATCACAAATTAGATTTCGTAACTGGCAGTTACGGAAATCGACTGCGATATGAAGAAGGTTTATGTGAGCTACGTGATAATTCGAAAGTGGACACTCTGTATCATTTCATGATAGAATGCTCACTACATCAAAATTTACGACAAGAAACAGCGCCTTTGTTATGCAACTGTAGCAATACAACAGAATTCAATAAATTGATGAATATTTTAACTCCGAAACTGATAAAATGCATCGCGATGTTTCTCAAAAAAGCAAACGACTTGCGAACGATGACTAAGGAAATCACTAATCAATAAATATGAAATCTGGAAATTTATTTTCGTCAATTCTCCTCTCCTTCCTGTTCAGAATATGTTTCAACAACACCGACCGCACGCTGTTTTCTGCCATCAAACTATGTTTTTTGTGGATATTATGTGAGCACACATGCTCCTGTTTTCCAATGTTCTTGGAAATGAACAATTTTGACTTACTCTGTTTGACTCATAGAAATAGATTGTTTATCTGAGGTTGACTAGAATTGAAATTGACTCACGATCGCTGCACATCCGGGGGGAACTAAGTAGGGTCATGAACCAGCAACGACAGGCTTAGAATTGAACATGTGACTGATTCTAACACAATGATTCAACCGCTGACAAGTTCATCTTAGTGAAAATTGCGTGCTATTTTTGTGCCACAACTCGCATTGTGTATTTTTGAAGCTTTCTTATTGTTGAGGTTTTCATTGTCACCAATTTGTATGGTTTGACTAGAAAAGAATCATTGGAAGATTTAATACTAAGGAAATGGCACAATCTGCTGACATAATACCATAACAATCGAACAACGAGCAGGCAGGTCAACATTAAACATGCAGTTAAAAGTTTCAGTGACTGTTATCAACCGGATCACAAAACAAGGAGACATGGACGATGTCAAGATTGCACATAGAAGTGTGTGAACATTTTTCGTTCGTCTGATATTTTTTAGTAATCATCGAAGGACCAATATTATCGAGAAGACTTTCGCGCAATGATCTGAATTCTTCAAATCTGAAGGAATCGTGGCGATCGGAGCATTTTCAAGGAATTCACAGCAATTCGCAAGCGACGCACGCATAGAATTAGACCGGTTGTCTCTTCTTCTGTTTGACTAGAAAGGAAGCATTGGAACATGTAACGTAAATGAAATGGCATAATCTGCTGACATAATACCATAGCAATCGAACAATGAGCAGCCAGTTCAACATGAAACACGCCAAATTGTGCAAAGTTTCAGTGACTGTTATCAACCGGATCACCCAGCAAAGAGACAGTCGATGTCAAGTTCTACAGAGAAGTTTGTGAACGTTTTTTCATGCGCCTGCTAACTCTTTTTAAAATGATCGAAGGACCCAACATTATCGAGAAAACTTTTGCGCAATGATCTGAATTCTTCAAATCTAAAGGAATCGTAGTGATCGGAGCCTTTTGAAGGAATTCAGAGCAATCCGCAAGCGACGCACGACTATTTTTCCTATCTCTGAAAGGTATTAAAAATTTCTTTTTGCCCACTTATTAAGTTCCTGCATGTGCCATCTGTTTGAATCAGTTTGCACTTCTAGCAAAGTGATACGATTAAACAATGTATTTCTGTGGACGCACGACTATTTTCCTACCTCTGTAGGGAAATAAAAAATTCTTTCTGCCTACTTATTAAGTTCCTGCCTGTGCCATCGTTTTGAATCAGTTTGCACTTCTGGCAAGGTGATACGCTGAAGCTATCTAATTGTTCATAACATGCAATCGGATACAGCGGACAATTTTACACTCGTACAACATGTTATTTCTTTGAAAGAAGAAACACAATATACAAAATGCATTTAATATGTTAAAATGATCCCCCATAGAAGTGCATTCTGTTCAATAACCTCCTCTACCATCCTCACATTTCTTCTCTGGTTGAACTCTAATGCATTCATATGAGATTTATTCCTCATCTTCAATCAAAGTTCGCATACATCAGTCAACAGTTTACTCGAAGCCAAAAGTTGGTAGTTCGTGAGGCTGCATGCATTTAGTCAAAGTATGTATTCTCTCAATTTACAGAACCCCTAGAATTAGCTAGAAATCGGATTCAGATCTAAATCATTTGCTTTGTTTGTCATCTTTTCCAGGAAGTACATTCCACAGCTTGCCAAATATCCGGCAAAATATATTTATCAGCCATGGGAGGCTCCAAGGTCCGTACAGGAAGCTGCTGGATGCATCATCGGTGTTGATTATCCCAGACCGATAGTAGTTCATGACGACGCAAGGAAACGAAACTTGACGAAAATGGCCGCTGCTTACAAACGACGTAAGTCGATCTGGGTTTTCTCGGAGATATATTGAGCTGCAAATCCTTCCGTCGTTTTATTGTTTGAATGCCCGCATTTGCTTGCATATATGTTGTACATATGAAATGGCAGATATTCAATTTCAGGCCTGATCCCATTTTTTAATAACTTAGAATGCTCTTTAGTATTGAGTTACTCTATTTAATCAATTATGCTGATAATTTAATCACTTCACTTCATAAATCACACGTCTTTTGCTGTATGTTTGTAGTATGTTTACCATAAGTAAAGACACATATAGGAAAAGCCAATGAAGTCTCTTATCACTAGGGCAAGCCAAGAAACATTTTAAATCTTAAACTTGCCATCTAAGTGTAAGGTGAAATATAATTTTTTTTCGAAAACTGTGATAATGACGTGTTCATGACAATCTTATTCGTCATTGGTCAGTCACACGAAGTCGATGGAGCATGTGGAATCAATGGCGGCTCACGTGTGCGTGTAAGTTGTAAGTCTCGAAAGTCTTCAAATGAAATATCAGATATATTGAAGTACACACGTGATTTTATTTCTCCTGATTGGTATGTTGCGGGTACGGACCACGTCGTTGTCAGCTGATGAAGGAGGCATCAGCATGCTAAGAAAGCTCTGAATATTGCTATCAGTAAAATTCAGTTCGAAAAGTCAGAGTTCTACCTATCAGTCCACACACAATGTCAGTGAGCATAGTTTTATATTGCTGGTGCTCTGAGGACCGAATATATGTCCGCTTTCTTGTACTAGCATGTGTCCAGGAGTATGATCTGTTGGACTCGCCAACGGATGCGGAAAAGCTGACTATAGCGATAAAGATCGTAAACATAAGAATATATGTAGATTCCGAGTATGCTATTGCTTGACAACAGTAGCAAACAGTGTAGTTGCGCTAGGTCGTTTGAGCTGGATGCAGAGACACAGTGTCGACCTTTTTTTTGATTCCACAATAATTTGATAAGTTTGATTTGAAAGCACCGTTAAAGCGATTATTTAAACGAATTATAAAGAATTTAGACAAGTACTAATTGAAATGCTTTTTACGCGAATGACGTTCTTAGTGAAGAAATCTTACATTAAAAAAGTCTTGCTCAACCATTTTCAAACCATTCGTCTCTTTTTCAGTTTTTAACCGTCAGTGATAGATGGGTGATTTGTAGTAAACGATATCTCAACGACAGGCTGGTCTGCTTACTTATCATTAGGTAACATTTAGTCATTCTCAATGATTGAATGAAGGGCGAATTCACAGCTATCATTCATGTGCTCTCAATGCCCTGGATCCCAGAATTTTTCTATACAGAGAAGCATTTTAAATGGTGGAAGCATTTGTTAGTAGATGCCTACACTTCAACCTCCGACGGGGTCTGCAGTGTTTTCTGGAGCGTGGGAAATGCCTTCATAGGCACCCACAAGGTCATCACTTCCACCAATATACCGAAATATACACGAATATTACTTTCAGATTTATGTGGCCACCCCGTTAATAGGACATTATCTTGTAAAATCGATGGCACCCACCTGTTGGGCAAAATCGTTTTTTTAATTGCCGGTTACAACCATATCAACAAAGCGTTCTGGCTGCTTAGCTGTAGACAGCATGATGCACAAGATTTTGGGTCGACTCATTGTACTCAGCAAATTGACTAAATCACTCTACAGATATACGAATCTTCAGAAATTTCAAGTTGTCAGTGATGAGGATGAGAAAAAAATGCGGCACTCCCTTTAGTAACGGCTTTAATAAAAACTAGTTGATAAAAATATTTACACGGCAAACGTTTCGCGACGCAGTCGCTGCCTCAGTTCACTAAAAAGAAGGTAAAAGTAGTCAGAGCGCGTGGCTTATATATCAGGGTGATAATACCGTAGACGGAGTATCTCTCAGCCAACCAGCTCGTCTTTGCGATTCAACTGTGGTCTCCTATTTCTGATGTAGCGAGCTTCAGCCAGACAATTTTCAAGAGGCGAACTATGCTTGGCAATGATATTGATTGTTTTTTTTACGGGTTTTACGTCACTTTTTACCCCTACTGGGGTCTTGGACGGTGCTGACTTAAGTCAGACTTTGTTTGGAGCGTTGTGGTGTTTTGTAGTCCGGATGCCCTTCCTGCCGACTTCCAATGACACTTTCCGGGTTCGACCTCTGGACCATGAGATCGCTAGTCCAAGTACACAACCACTGTGCCACGGACACCTCATGGTGTGAAATCGAAAATGTCGAGGTTGCTATCATGGTCATTTATCGAATGTTCGGAGAGGGTACTAGCATTGTTCTGCAAGCGCAAACTACGTTCATGCTCCTCAAAACGAATTTTGAAAGGCCTATTAGTTTGCCCAATGTAACTTTTGCGGCAATGTTTACAAGCAAATTCGTAAAACACAAAGCGCGCATCGCAGGGATAAGGGTTGTCGAGAAGATTACAGAGATTACAGTTTACATGTTTTTTAGCAGATTTTTTAGAAAAGTTTTGGCTGGTGGTTTTATTAGGTTTGCTTATCAAGGTTACAGGCAGTTTATATTTTCTTATTAAGTTATTGATTTTTCTATTACAACTATCATTAATAAAACTAAGAGAAAGCCTAACATCATTCCCACCATTGCTTATTCGAATCGCGATTTTTATAATTGTTTTTGCGTAATCTATTATGAAATTTTTCCTTAACCTTATTTTTGATAGTAGATGATGAGCATCTACTTTCGATGCGATTATTCATACTGCGGATGTAATTTTCCTTAACATGCTGAGGAAGCCAGCTGTCCCTTAGCAAAGTTATTTCAGAATGATTAGGCTTAAAATACCATTCGTATGAAATCTGCTCATCAACGATTCTTATTGAGATATCTAAAAATTTAAAGGACTCTCGTTGTCAGGAATTTCTATGGTAAACTGCATGTCGTCGTTCACGGAATCGAAGGTAGTTAAAATGCAATGAAAAATGTCATCATCATGTTCAAAAGGACCCATGAAAATGTCATCGATATAGCGCAGAAAAATCGTGGGTCGGATATTGATCTTTTCCAGTCTACTTCAGGCCTCAGTTTCAATAAAGTGACCAAGCAAACCAAGTTGTCAGCATTCGGTGAGAAAAGTTTCTCTATGCCAAGCTGGAAATAAATTTTGTAAGATCGTCCCTATTTCAATATATAATGACAAGATTACAGGCTGGATTAACTGCAGTCTATTCATTTATCTCCATGCTCTTGATATTCATGCTCCCCCTAAAGATATGTGTTCGAGCATGGCGGCTACAATTATTTTCTAATTACAAAATGCATTATGCATAATTTTCATAATTCCAGTTTTTACAATTTTTGTATATTGTTTCATTTTTTCAGACGCTGAAGACAAAGAGGCTTCTTCACCCAGTGCAGCAAAAAAGAAGAAGACAACTTAGTGTGAATAGTGACTCAAAATTATATTCTTGCCGGCAGGACTTAAGTGTTGAGAACTGCCTAGACTACATGCTCAAGGAAAGCAGTGTTTTATTTGAGACTCACCAACTACCTCATTTATTCTACTGATGAATAGATTTGACCCGGTGTTAAAATGTGTTTTGACTCTTTTACCACCTGCATTTTGAGTGCTTTTATCGATCAACATATTTTGATGAATTGTACGTAACCAATAGTATCCCATGCATACGATATCACTCGCGAAATCTCAGTGATTTTTATTTAGCTGGTAAGCAGTTTTGGGTATTTTGTTATTTGATGTACTTTTGTTATGTGCTTTTTAAAACTCTGTTGTCGCATCTTTCAGAATATATCTACTTTTATTTCACAAGAGCTCTCTCTCACTTAAATGTAGAAAATCATGTACAATAAATCGACCATTATTCGTTGAAGATAATCCGATTAGTAAACTTCAATTTTGAGAAAATGAGTATTCAATCTACAAAATATTAATGTCAGACAAAATATGGTATTGTCTTCCAAGAGATGCTGTATTCCCAGTAAACACGCAACGTGAAATCTGCGCAATTTTTCGCATAACTTAGCAGAGACAGATTCTGAAATTGTTACGTTGGTCTTGGTTGATAAAGAATATTTTCCACTTTTTTTTCAAATGTCATTCCGCGTTCACTATAGAAACAAGAAAAAAATGTGATCCATTGTTTCATTATGCGCAATCATTGACAAGCATAATTTTTGTATTGCACACAGAATTAGATTCATCTGCGCGCGACCGAAGCAGATAAACAAAATATTTAATTCTGTGGTATTGCATGCTACTTATATACTTAGAATTCGTGATGACATTACCGATACATGACTAGGTTGTGCATACATAACTTAGAGAATCACTCAAGACGCCATTTACAAAAAATTATGTAAATGCGACGTAAGAGCAACAACACATTACATAATTACACACATATTCGACCAGTCGGTTCGGGAGTTTCATTTGATAACAGAAAAACCAAGAGCACTTTTCAGTGTGCACTCCGTGTTTTTATTTGATCAAGCAGTCAATAAGAAAATCAAAGTTACAGGAATTTTTGGCCTCTTGGCCCTTGTCAACTGTTGTAATAATTGTCAACGCAATAATTACACAATTATTGCGAAAGATCATTGGGTAAATACGACCCTAATTTCTTTGCTTTTAGTAGCTTCTCGGCTGCTAGTCTGGCTGCTGTTAGCAGTTTCACATACCTCTTATTAAATTATTATGATAGTTCGCCCAGTCAAAAAGATATTTTCTACTCTGTTGTTTCTGAAGTCACTGTCCCAATAAATAGCCAATATCCGGGATCCAAACGGAATGCGACTTGAATGTCTTTGCTTGTAAATTCCGATTATGCGTTTTTTGTTATTCAATAGTCCGAATAATTGCTACATCCAGAATTTACCATTAGGACTGGCAACAGATAACAACCTCTTTTTTTCTTTTTATTGTCTTGAGCCCTTTGTTAATCCTGATTGTTTTAACCCTTATTTAGACGACGTTCGAATGAGTCAATTCATAGGCTTAAAGTTGCGTTTACACACAGCCATTCACCACCCGCGTGGATCAGACTTCCCGTTGACAATTATATTGGTGCACACTGCGAATGACGTCAAGGACTTCCGATGAAAGGGGATTGATTCATCAAATAATTCAGATCAGCTCTGAGAAGTTGAAAACGCATAGAAGATGATCGTTCTTCATCACCATATCATCCTTGTAACATACGTCGTGACTCTTTGTCGTGTATGAAGGCACGGAAATCATGAAAGGACGCGGAAAAATACTAAATCCCATAAAACCCGTCATTCATCTCGCCCGTCGGCTTTTCTTTCATTTTACCCCGAGTTGAAGCCTACCCTGCTTATTCGTGCATGTCATAAATCATCATGTATCTTACAATGAAACTATAAAATTGTCTTGCAAAGTCCTAAAAGTTAGTGCTGAAAGAAGTCTTATTCGCATACAACATGCAATAGAAAACTAACTTGTTTTTTTTTGAACAGATCGTACAGTCTAAATCAGACAAATTAACAAATATCAGACACAATAAAAAAAATACTGAAGATTTCAGTAGGCAGGGGTCCATGCAATGTAACGAAGTCGAAGTCGTCAGTGGGACTTAAACCATCTAACCTTGATGATGTAGAAATTGAATTAACGTTGTTAGTTGTTGATATGGTGCATTCCATTGTCTAGTGGAAAGCCGGTTGATCATTAGCTGGGGAAATGGTTGTAACGTGTGATATAATTTGTCTTCACAAAATAGCCCAATGTTTACACGAGCAAATAGATTATGTTTGTTGGAATCAAAATCAATGATTTCAACATTTTTTGTAAATTTCCTTTTTTTTCTGTGTTTAAAGCAGAATGAGAGTTAAGCTGTGAAATGCGAGTAGCAACAGCTGACTGTTGCTTCTAACAGGCATTGTAAACCATCTATGTCTATAGGGAAGGGACAATTGAGCGATTGATAGATTTAAATCCTTTCATTCTCCTGTCCAGTGCAGTGGTTGGCGGTGTTTATTTTGCGAAGCTTCGCACGTGTTTTGGCTGTAATATTATTCAGTAATAACTAGACGAAACTATGCAATTCATCGAATATTACACGCTACCTGTCTAATTGATGTTTGATGCATAAATATATATGCCAAAAGGCCTAGACAATGATTGTTTTCTCAATGACCGTTCATTCATGAGGTATCTTAATGGAACACTAACTGTGTGCTTTCGAATATACTGTATTCATTGCTGTTATAGCCAGATTAATACATATAAATTCCATGCTTTCAGAGTACAAATTGAATCTACGTCAATATTTGATTTTTTCCAGAGGATTGATGTACAAACTTTGTGTCACTGTTCTCTGATTTTAGCGGAGCTTTCCTTTTTGTATCAAAATTCTAGTTTTTTATATAGAACATCAACTATTTTTTAGTTATGATGCACTAAGTAATGAATAACTTATTGGTCTACATACTGTATACTCGCAGCAACCGGCAGACTCAATCGACAGTGTCAGTGTACAATAAAGGAAAACTGATGCGAGTTGCGACGAAAGTGAGAAAATAATTGTTTGCAAAATCAAATAAAAGAAAGGATTCGACAAGCCTTTCTCAGAAGCCGTCTTCTGTAGGTTTACGAATGGGGTCACACCGCTGCCAAATACTTAAGCGTTGCCATCGCGTCGGAGGTTATCGTGACTCGCATTCGAGTGTCAGAATACCAGCAACTGACCGCTAGCACACCATACCCGTCCGCTCGATGAGAATCGAATGTTCGTATAGTTCATCTAAGTTCATCTTTTTCAATTGAAACTAAAAAAGGTGTAGTTTTTGATGGATGCAAATGATAGATGCACATTTAGGTATTTCTTCCCGTGCGCATCGTGAAAAATTTCTTTTCTCATTCGTGCACACAAATAGTAAGAACAGAGTTGATCACAAAACTGACCACCTAAATTATGCCGAAATTCAATCGATTCTCATGTCGCATGTCAACGTGTCATACATCACGTTGATGACTTGGTGCCACAAATACTAGTACTAGCGAAATTGCAGAAAACCACAATATCTTGTTAGCATCTGTAATCAAGGGTTCCCACGCGACAGGGGAAATCTGGAAAATACACGGAATTTTTCAAACAACTAATTGTATGGAACTTACAGGGGAAGTGCCTTTCTTCATAAAAACTTGGAGATGACCAGGTATAACCAATAGTATTGTTTTCTTATTGTCTTTCACTCTACAATGATACATATTTGTCAGTGACAAATGACTGACTCTAGAGGAAAATAAAAATTTTATATGATGAGACCAATCTGCCAAATTACACTTTATTGCAGCACGCGACATGTTGCGGAGACCTGCTCCATCTTCAGGCGGATGATAAATGACGAGACAATTTGGACCGACAACAACTCGCACCATTCACATGAACATGAAGTAAAACTCAGCTCATGGAAGCACGTACAAGACAGATAAAGAGCACTCCCATAGCTATGTACAAAGCTGTCTCAACAATAGAAGCAAAACGTCACTTGTTGCGATTCATGAGAGGAAAGATTCAAACAAATGTATGTACAGAAAAAAACCGAAATTACAAAATAATGAAAAGTCAAAAATTATGTACACGTATAGAAAAAAAGGAAAAAATAGATAAGAAAGCGACTATAATCAACGAATTCATCCTTGCTTTTTAAAGAGGGAGATGTCTGATTTATCACAGATGCCTCAGCTATTTTGCATCGTATTTCATTCGGATGACGGCTGATGATATTGAATGTGAAGATGTTTTTGGGAGATTTTTGATGGGAGACGGCATGCTTGTAAACACCCGTGGCCCGACTTGGTTGAGGATGTTCGGCAACTCGTTCATATAATATGTAGCGCTAAGTTTGTGGTGTACAGAGGTCAGTGTCAAGAGTGTGAGTCAGTCTACATGGGAAGCACATCAAGATGTTTCCATGAACGAGTTGCCGAGCATCTTCAACAAAGTCGGGCCACGGGTGTCTACAATCATGCCGTCTCCCATCAAAAATCTTCCAAAAACATCTCCACATTCAACATCATCAGCCGTCATCCGAATGAAATACGATGCAAAATAGCTGAGGCATCTGTGATAAATCAGACATCTCCCTCTTTAAAAAGCAAGGATGAATTCGTTGATTATAGTCTCTTTCTTATCTATTTTTTCCTTTTTTTCTATACGTGTACATAATTTTTGATTATTTATTATTTTGTAATTGCGCTTTTTTTCTGTACATACATATGTTTGAATCTTTCCTCTCATGAATCGAAACAAGTGACGCTTTGCCTCTGTTGTTGAAACAGCTTTGTACATAGCTATGGGAGTGCTCTTTATCTGTCTTGTATATGCTTTCCATGAGCTGAGTTTTACGACATGCTTATGATAGTATTATATATCCATCATAATAAATATATTGTGATATGTATATATATATAATATCCATGTATAATTATGTTATATTGTCATGTGAATGGTGTGAGTTGTTGCCAGTCCGAATCGTCTCGTCATTTATTATCCGCCTGAAGATGGAGTAAGTCTGCGCAACATGTCGCGTGCTGCAATAAAATGTAAATTGGCGGATTGGTCTCTTCACTTTTTCTTTTGATTAAATCATGCGTCTGCCTGCTCATGCTTTCTCAGCTCTGCAATAACTCTAGAGTGGTCGTCTCATATCTTTTTGAGATTGAATGTTTTTTTATGAATTGTTCAAAACTGCGTGTTACACGGAAGCTACGATTAGAGTGTTTTCCCAGTATCAGAACAGCTTTGTTCTTAAATATAAACATGTCTGGAAGTTAATTTTTGAAATTATGTTTCATTGTTGTATCTTTCAGATGACGTGGAGTTTCTACGATTTACCATTTCATCCGGGGTGGCGCTTGAGCTTGGCCCTTTACAACACAACGGAAACTCGTCGCTTGCTAGACGACATCCGCGCTGGTAATTTACCCAATTGCTGTCTTATCAACGCCAGCTTGATCCTGCATCCTGACCAGGTATAGTATTCACTTTATAAAAAGACATTACAACGAAATCCTGAATGAAATCTCACAAGATTTGATTTGATGAATGGAAAACTTGTCAAAATTCAAAAAAAAGAATGACTTGTTTAAAAAACATTTTTGGATATTTTTTTCCAACAATGTTATCGACCTGGAAAACTTGGAATTTGATGAATAAAGCCAGACAGAGCCTGCAATTTTTATGGCTTCATAAATTAAGTTAAGTGGAATCGTTAACTTAAAATTGATCGTAGACAGTTAACTAATGTCTGATCAATAATAAATCACAGTCCGTGCGCATCCTGGAAAGACAAATATCTTCCCGGAAACCTGGAAAATATTGCAGAGAAAATAATGCTCACAAAGGTGTTGTGTTGTCACGTGTTTGAGTCACATTACTCATTCAACACGTGTAGGAAGATATAAAGGATGTTCACCGATTGCGTCATTGCCCATGAATTCACCTGTTTTTCAACCAACATGACTTAGAGTTGAACTTTTCATATTTGCGAAATATCGCAAGTTTGTCAGCCTCCATTTAAAATTTTCTAAGTAAAGGTTAAGTTTGGTTTATGACTGATGACATCTTAACAAAGATTTACAAGGTAGTTCATTTCAGTCGTCTTCGCAAATCAAATTATGCCCATAAATCTGAAGAGAGCTGTAAATTTGTAAATTAAGAGAACACTCAAAAGTCAGAATTAAGAGTTAACTGAAATCTTGCTAGATAATCTCGTTTCGAAAATCTCGAATTTCTTCCCGTCTCGGAGATTTGATATCGCTCGTCTCTAATGATCGGTGTACGCAGGCCGTATTGAGATGACACCAGCTACTTTGCAGGGCTGCCACTCATCCGGTTTTAACCGGATTTCCGGTTTTTTTAAGAATAAACTAAGAAGTGAGAAAATCTTTTTTCTAAGGGACAAATAATTTGGATTTTGAACTATTTTAGATTTTGAAGGGGCCCTTTTGAGACTGCGAAGAGGACCCATTTAGATCGTGAGGGGCCTTTTTGAGAATGCGAAGGGGCCGCTTTAAGATCGTGAGGGGCCGTTTTGAGATTGTGAGCATGTCTTATTGAGAATGTGAACGGGGCCCTTTAAGATCGTGAGGGGCCATATTTAGATTTTGAAGGGGACCCATAAGATTTTGTGAAACAACCCTTTGAGATTGTAAACGGCAAAAGATTGTGTATCTCTTATATATGAATAGACCTCTTGATATTGTAAAGGCCTATGGGATTGAGACCGGCACCCTTAAAGATAGAGCATGTGGCCGTTTTTAGATTATATAGGGCTCTTTAAATTGTGAACGGGACTATTCAGATTGTTAGGGGACCTTAAAAACCCTGCAATTTTTAAGGGTGATCAAGTTCAACTAAGAAACCGGATGAAACGCAAGTAATTAAGGTTTTGAAATAAGAAATAAGTTTAGGCAGGAATGCTTGACGAAAAAGTTCTAAAACGTATTTATGGAGTCTATTATGAATTGAGTTCTGATTGCTGTGATGCTCTCCAAAGCGTGTCTTTCAAGAAGCGTCTGCCAGAGAAATATGAAAGAAAAATTTACTAAAAATTTTCGTGAACACAAGGGATTGACGAAAGAATATATTTTTGCGATCACTTGTTGGAAAAGCGGCTAAATTTCGACGAAGACACCGGCGAAAATTGAAATCTCGCAAACAACTGCAGAAGTCAAAGGGATTTATTTTCGCGCTGATTCTGCGTTTACTTATGCCATGGAGGCTCATAATAGCTGTCATAATCTTCTTGAAAGTCAAAAGTTGTTCTTAGATGTCATTTCAGGGTTGGTCGGCAAAAAAACCCACCCGGGGTTTTATCGGGTTATATCCGGGCGGGTTTTTTCGGGTTTTTTATACCGGGTTTTTCGGGTTTAATCGGGTTTTTTCGGGTTTAATCGGGTTTTTCGGGTTTAATCTAGTTATTTCGATTTTCTTGAAATTAAGAGGTAATCTCTTATTTTAAAATTATCATTTTATTGAAAAATCAAACTACATTGCACACATCAGTGTAATGTAAACCATGATTAAAATACAATATCATGAGAAAATATTGGTGAGTACTTAGTATAGGTTACTGTATTTTAGCCGTACCAAATATTCAGATAATTACAGGCTATCTAAATAAGGAATCTTATGAAGTTATTCTCTCACCTACATTTACGAATAGTATACTTTACACAAGATTGGCTGTTATCTAAAATTTATAAGTTTTTTCTATTATTGTATTATCAGAGAGAAAACACATGTGTACAGTAGAGGCTATAAATTGAACTTTATATAAAAAATATGGTCAAAACGGGAAGATCTAATGAGTCATCTGAACATCGATCACCAAATATCTGTTTGTTATACCGGTATTCCAAAAGTAAGAAAATATAGGCCTAGACAAAAATATAGGCCCAACTGTTATCAGTATTACTGATACTAAAGCTAAATAATACGCAGATCGTTTCGTCGAACTTTCATATCATAATTTCGATTCATTTTATTTATTTATTTTTTGATAACCTGAGGATGGTCGTTTGGTGTGGTCGAAAGACCTCGTCCTAATATGTGAAATCGAGGACGCACGCTCTTTCTTATGGTCCGAAGTGTCCGTCGCAGACTTGCAGCCTGCTGCGGTATCAGTAATGACGCGCGCGTACCACGCACGCGCCACCCCGAACTCCCCATCATTTCCGAGTGTCTTTTGTATGCTATAATAACATTAATGACCAGACTTGTGGGCAGTGGCTTTAAATCATTGTTTGCCAATATCGATCTTATCTTACGCACTTTCGACTGCACCAGCCACCCAAAGACATGCGACCAGCAGCGTCAACCAATATGCGTGTACTCTCCCGAATTCCCCATCATCTCACGAATGCATCACTACAGTCCGCTGTTGACAAATCCAGGCTGGCTGATGTCCGGCGAGTCAGGGATGGACAATGGGCATCATATCAGCATAGGCGTTAAATTTCTTGCGCAATGAAAACATCGGACATTGACATATTATTCGGTTTTCCTTTTCAATATTTGGTGTTGTAGTAAGAAACATGTAGATTACGGAATTGTATACATTCCATACGATGATTTTTGAGAAGAGGCAGAGTCAATAAATCAGAAAAATGAATTGGCATTACTGTATTTTAATTAGAAGCATCGAAAAAATGACATAATATGGAAAAATCCATTTCACCCGATTTCACCCGATTTCACCCGCCCGATTTCGCCCGCCGGGCGGGTGAAATCGGGGTTTTTTCTGACCGGGTGGGTTTTGACCAACCCTGCATTGTTTTTTATTATGTTTGAAGTACAAGAGATGAGAGCAAGGTTTGATTTGAATAATAGCCGGAGCTGCAAGTACTGATGAAGTTTCTTCAGGCTCAACTGCAAGCGTTTTTGTTTTGACTTTTTAGCCGACATAAGTGCAGTACATCAGCAACTCACTCCACAGACCATCGGTTGGTGGATGTGCTTGGAAATCCGGCAGCTCACCTTCGTGCATGAAGTGCAAACACGAATTAGCTATTTGCATTGGTGTTTGGAAATTTCAAATTTTGGAAACGAACTCTACAGAATGAGATTTGAACTGCATGTACTTCATTAATTGTAGATGTCTGTTTTTCGGATGATGATTTGTCTGCATGTGAGTTATTGATTCTTTACAGGTATACTGCACTGATGACGGCAAAAAATCCAGAAACGTTAGTATATCCCGTATTGGATTGTATCAAATGTTGCTCTCAACTCTCATAGGGAAATTGCTGTTTAAATTATTTACGATGGGTCTGTAGTAGCAGTGGTCGGGCCAGCTGCGAAAATCTGCGAAAATGTTTAAAAAAATGAACTCGCTGCGAAAAAAATTAACTTGGTCCTGCGAAAAATTGAAACCTTGTAATTCTTACATTTAGAAGAACTTATCTTGTCTAATAGAAACACTGGTTTACAGGATGGAAGAGGTAAACTAATGACAACTAATTAGCATGTTATTCATTGTGTTATCACTTAATTAAAGTTTCATATTATTCAAAGCGTCTTACATCTGGTAACAGGTTCAGCAAAATTGAAGAATTGCAGCAGTAGTTCTTGCATCTACTAAGTTACTGTGGATGTTGTAACCTCATACGAAACTTAAGAAGTTGCCGATAGTTCTATAAAAGAATGATAACCGACTGGATTTCCAATAATTTTTCAATTAATGTATAGACGAAAGAAACAAAATTCAAATTAATATGAGTATTGTTGGATGTATGCATTGAAATTCATTTTTGTACAGCCGCTCGATACCTGAAATTCTGAACGCAACTGGAGTTATTTGAAGCGCTCGACATCCACATTTCCCATAAGATTAACTCGTATTTTTGATATTCAGCTAACGATGCAACGGTCCTGATGGATGCAGAAAACACAATGTTTAGACTTGCGTTATCAGTTACACTGCCATTAAGTTGTCCAAAGTATCCTTCAACAGCTTGTGGTTTTGAAGATCACCCGAAAAGATCAAATCAAGCGATGAGTGATGTTAAATGAATGTGCTCTCATCTTGCAATCAGTTCTTACCTTCCATTCAGAAAATTTGAAAACGCATTCCAAAGACGGGGCTTCTGCGAAAAAGTTACCCCAATTTATATACCAGATAGGTAGAAAATTTCATAGCTGGCCCTGGAAAATAGACTACTATGGAATATTTTGCTTAAATGATGCAAAGTCCATAAAAATAAAATGTCCGAATTGTTTTGGATCAACATAGTGTGTGAGGGTTGACCTAACTGCCAACAATCAGTTCTTCCACATGTTGACAATCACAGACAGTCTTCGTAAAAAAAAGTGTCGTTGGCCAAGCGGCATTCCAAGGCTTGCATGAAAGAACAAAAGGAGAAAGAGGAAAGAAGCCGACAGGTGACCATCAGAAAAAGTTGAAAATAGTTACAGCAAAAAAAAGGAAAATACTTTTGTTACAATAAATTCGATGCTTCAGAACACCAAGAGATAAAAGATAGAGGCATCGGAGAAAATGAGACACACGAGGGAATGGAAAACATTATTATGATGTAGAACTATCGAGCTGGAGTTGATGATATTGCAGTAAAACACATTTTGTTCTGCTCGAATTTGATTCATCGGCACACAAATTTTCGGCCTAAGACCTTTGTCTGTTGCAGAAATAATGTGATCATAAGATTAATTCGGCTTCCAATTATTCCTGCAATTTTTTTAACGGATGTCAAAATTTGATGCTTGTGCAGTCGCCATTGATTGACTTCAGCTCCTCCACGTGCCGGGAAATTTGGGGTGGACCTATACCCTCAAGCTCGATGCATTCCGAGACGGAGAGAATTGATGGGAAATATCATTGCAATATTAGTGGAAAACCAACCAAGGCAGCTGCGTGAGGAGCAGGAGGAGTCAATGGAAAGAGAATATCATACATCATGCTCAAAGGTTTTATGTACAGGATTGTTGCATCTTTACAAGTTAAGATTTTCACACCGCTGAATTTCTACATCATCTGTTATTTCTCTTTCGATCCGTAATTATCACTTGTTTTCTTTTGATGAGAACTTCTACTTTCTGTCAATTGCTGATTGGTTTATTACCTTTTGCTGTGACCTTCCTGTCAGCGCTTGTTATCAACTGGAACGGATCCTGTCTTAAATGACATGTAATAGAAAGAAATTTTGCTGAAAAGTTGTTGTTGGTGGTTCAGTTGTGAGACAAGTGACTTTTGGCTATATTTACTACATGCACATACATGTACTAGTTGATGAGATCAATTCGGTGACAAAATGCCAGTTTAATAATTTAGATAGTATAATATTAACAAAATGGCTCCTAAGAAACAATAGATGGCGGTAGTAGCGAGTTCATGTTATCAAATATTTGCGAAAAATCTTTTGTGAGAGTCATCAATGACGACACGTAGTTACTTTCGAAAAATCTGGCTTATTACAAGCAAGCACTCGGTTGCGGAAACTGCACAGCACATTTCGAAAGATCAGCTTCTCCCGACAGATATTGGGCGTTGGTCAAGCTTTGATGATAACGGTGTTTTGCTCTTCATTATCATGAAATATGATGCTATAATTTGCTGGTATTAGTGGGCCTGCAAAAATTTTGTAGAGCTGCGAAAAAAATGGAAAAATCTCTGGCCCGACCACTGTGTAGTAGTTTCCTGGCATTCTATCCAGCATGAAGATATTCCTATCCTTCATGACATTCGGTATATTTTATACAGCATAGAAACGAAGATTTTACCACACATTCTCGATTTCTCGAAAAAATAATGGCTTACGGAAATGCCTGCCCAAGCATTTAGACCGCGCTGACCATGGATTTTGTATGAAGATATTTGCTCTGACCAAAGCTCTCTGCTGAGGCAGTCTTCCAAACGTCGAACAGCTGAGCAGCAATTTCCTAGTTTCATGAAAATTCTTCACAATGAAGACGGGATCTTGCACCGTGTGACGTCATGGCACAATTAATAGAAAATGACAAAGCTGCACGAGAATATTGCATTATAAATTTGAATGCAAAATTTTCGAACGAAATGAAGAAAGTTGTCTTTGACACAGCTAAGTAAAATCATCCGTAGGCCTACATGTAGATTGCTCGACAAAATACAGTCTTTATATCGAGCTAAAATCGTCAATCGTTCAATGACTTCATGCTGATTTTGCATTGGGGGCAGGTAGAGGGGTCTTTGAAGTACACTCTGTCTAACCTTCGAAAGCGGCTCTCCTGAAAATAGTAGCTGTTCGAGTCATGTATTCTAGTGCACCTTGTTGAAACTGATGATCGAATAAGCATCAGTAATAATTTTATACATTTACGTGCTATGACGATTCAGAAGCATCTTTATTAGACCAGACTTAACTTCTGCTTGAACGCTTTCAAAACTTACCGGGTTGTGTGATATCGAATGATCGCAAGTTTACTTTGAGGGGGCCACGACTACGCAATCTAGGGGGCCCATTCCGCTTTGACTTTCCGGTAAGTTGAAACCGGACCTTGAAAGTAGTTTCACGCTTCGCAAATATAATTTGGAGATTTATTACGGACCCAAAGATTTGCAACTAACATCACTACAATTCAAGATACCTTCAACTTTCTTGCTTTCCGTAGGTGTACACAATGCATCCTCATAGTTAGACTAGCTTACTCAATTAAATGTTACCAATTATTCACATTTCTACTTTATACACAATTTGATAGTGATATGAACAGGCTTGACGTGGCAATGGATGGCCATGTGGATCTCTATGGTTGGATGTCGTTGTTTTTTAAATAACAATTGAAATCGTGGAGATTTTGAATATTTTCAAAATTACTGTTGTAATTATTTGTAATGAATTACTGAAGAAACATTTTTTCTCGAATTGTACTAGCTAGTTGAAAAATAAGGCGAAATATCACAAAGCCTCAAGTGAGCTCAATATGAAAATGTATTTCGATTAGTGACCGCATCTAGCATGTACATCAACTTGAAATTAAGCTTAACATTTTCTATTGAGGTGGTATTGGATTGCTATGATGCTCAGCTTCATTTGATGTCATGCATCGCCTGATTCCATTAACAATAAATACCAAGCTGCAGACAGTCAGATGCTGTACTCGTAGTATTCTTGTCATTCAATTACTAGGTCACAGAACTGCATTTCAAAATTTATTTATTATACAGCAGATTAGTACGGCTGCGCGCAGAGTGAAAATTAATTTTTCTGCATAGTCCGTGTCCTCAACATCCATAGAGCGGCATAATTTTGTAGAGTAAGAACTTGCCATCACCCTGATACAGAAACTTATCTGGGTTTATTCGATGTTAAGATAAAAAGAGTCATTATATTATTAAATGTGGAGACTATGGCGATTCATTTGCGATCCTGACAATGATTCATTTCAAGTCGGAGTTGAATATGACGAAGAATAGCTTTAAATTGTTGATGTTGACTAAATAGATCGCTTTGGATGTATGTTGTTTCATATGAATGGTAAGTCAGCATTTGGCTCTATAGGCTCAATTGCAGGGTAGAAAACTTCTGTCTGAAATTTAGATGTTATACTTCTTGTGTTAAGACACCATTCAGATTTTAGAGAAAGCTACATTGAGCGTTTGCAATGTGCGTTGGTCAGTTTTTTCTTTGCAGCTAAGGGAAGATTGTCTTTCGAGTTGTCATATAATTTCATTATGAGCATATTTTCATATGAATTATAATGAGCTATATGCATGTCCAGTATGTTCACTTCTCACATCATTCATGGACATGGATATGAAGTTTCCTTCCCACGGCAACCCTGGGAATGGCACCTCCGCGTCATCCCTCGAATCTGCTGTGGTGTCCCGGTTGAGAATTATTGTTTATTTGGATGACTTGATGCATTCATTATTTCTGTAGACTTCAGTATGCCACCTTGCCAATTCCAAAATGTTTGATGAGCTTTATAAAAGCTCGTCTGAACTATCTAATTGTTCATGAAAGCCGTGAATTTGCTTTGCTTGGAAGTGAGTCAGGATACGTCAAATTTCTGTTCATATACAGGGCGAATAGCAACTAAATCTAATTAGCCTAAATGCTATTGTGGAAGTTCTTTCGGACTTGCCTCCTCATGGGCAGGCATCGATTGAGTGCGGCCTTTCTTTAAAATCAGCATGTCTCGGTTGAGAACTTGTCCATCAAAGCTTACTGCTGAACTGCTACTTGTAATCGACCATGTTGATGTCGTCGTAGAACTTGAAAATGTCAGTGATATCCCCAAATTTGAGTTACTGCAAGGAATATCATAATATACCTAGAGGAATCATGAACAGAGGAAATTTGTAATCCCAACCACAAGAAAACTCACGTCAAAAGTTTGATGTAATCAAGGAAAAGAAGAGGCGATTTGAAGAGACCCACCTCTTTTCATGTGAAATGGACAGACTGGCTGAAAAAGTTGAGCAAAGAGAAGCGTGGTGCGTAATAAACATAACAGTCGTAGCCGCACATATAGGGAGAATGCTTTGAAGGCTAGCTTTCAGGTAAGCGTGAAACTGAAAGCAAGGCTTCAGCAATGAAGACCTGAATAAAGGATAGATACTAGTAATGAATTACACGGTTCCACTATGTTTTGCATGGCAATACATTGCATGATCTAGAGTTAATTCATTTTATTGATATCAAAATCTATAGGGCAACTAGCAATTTTCATCAAAGTCCTGAATAACTATAAGGACGAAAAGCTTTTTTTTCATTATTTATTTTATTTGAACGCTGTAAATTTTTAGTTTTAGCTTTTGTCTGCTATAAAGCCATTTTGTGCGACAGATGATATATAATTTGCTTGCTGGTTTCTTTTAAAAACAAGAGCTATGATTGATGAGCGCTTTCGGTTCAGATTTTCTGTCTATCGCAACATCGATTTCACCTGCGTCATTTTTTTATGATGATGAAGTACTAACTAAGGAGTATTTAAGCTTTGAAATTATATCTAATGATGAAGGGTTAAGATGAACACTGAGTCACTGCAGATTCACAGCGCTAATTTTTCTTACTCTTCTTACAAAAGTCGATCTTACTCTGCGTACGAACCTTGTACATGCACAATTCTTGCATTGAATTGAGCTAGCGTCTTTCTGACATATATTTAATGTGTCATCTCATGAAATTCTCCGGTGTTTTTTCAGGTTCTGGTAGCAGCGAATCAAGCACTCGATCACAAACGATTTGGAAAAATGATCACCAGAGCTTTACCAACTGAGCTCATGCTGTGTTTATGGCCAACAAGACAGATCAGTAAGGCGCTTGCTGGTCTGGGTATTTCATTGAAGAGTCGAAATGTTCTTGCTGTCAGAATTCATGCTCCAACAGATGAAGAATCATGGACGGTTGGAGAGCCTCGTATTGAAGGAACCCTTCTGGATTTAGAAAAAGATTTGAAGGGTCTGTGTGATGAAGAAGAAATCTGTAATTTGTATGGAATTGAAGACCTTGAGCGGGAAAGCTCAGAACTGCTAGGATCTGTTGTTACAAGAATAGCATGCAAGGATTCTCTATCTAGTGGAGATTCATTGCGTTGATATTTTTGTCTTGTTTTCTTGAAATACTATATATATGCGAAGCACGAGCCTTTTTATTGCTTAGAAAAATGAGGAAGTAGGCCTACTGATTTTCATTAATCTTGCAATCTTGTTTTTATAGAAGACGTACATTCTAAATGTTGATGTATGCAACTAGCGTAAATCTAGAGCTCAAATCGTCAGGAGATAATAATATCAGATAATGCTTTTCATAGAATTTTATCATAAGCTCTTAATTTGATTACGCGAAATGTAACAGGGAAATTCATGATAGTAGGCATATATCGTAAGTGTATTTGTCAGTAGCGTCAAACAGTGCAATATTGAAAATGACCAAAAACACGGAATTTTCGAAATAAACGAGATAATTTATGTTACTTGAATTTGCGAATTTTATGTTAAGTTTGTTTACGAATACGATAATTAATTTTGCGAGAAAACTATCACTTATAAAATTAATATTTAGAACAACTTTATTTTCATTAATATAATTTTTGATTTACGCGAGCGTTTGTTGATAACGAAATCTCTATACAATTTAACACGATTTCATTTTGTTAATGGCAAAAATTAATTTTGCTATTAACCCATAGTGAAATTTTACATAATTGTTCAAGCAGTTATTTTCAGGGATATCGGTCGCAAACTTATTATCCTTATTTAGTGAGTTAAACAGTTTAGCTTTTAACTCAGTAAATAAAGATGTAGTTTGATAAAGTTTATAGATATAAATAATAGTATATTATAAGAAAAGTTCATCTTTTTTATTTATAGGTCTATTTAATAATGTTTTTCTTTTAATTTAAGTCATTTTATCTTCTCAAGAATGAGCGATCAATAATCAATCATGTCAAGCAATAATCAACCATTAAAGCGATAGTATGTATTCGTGTTGGAAATAAGTTATACAACTTCTATGTGAAAGTGAATATACCGCAGTGATTACGCCTACACTATCGGCTCTATGGCCTGATGAACCCAGGCTAAACGTTTCAGACGAGTTACTTTTGAATTGTGTAGTCGCAATCTTCATCCATCTAAACTTGGTTTAGTAACAACACAACGATGATAAGAACTGTAAAAATTCAAGTGCATGGTCCGGTTTGTGGAAGCAGGACATTGACATTCTCAATTAAATTCTTAATGTAATCATACTTCCATTGGTTCGTTGCTTCTTTTTTGCACTGATACTGTTATCGAAATGCAAATGAAAATAGAAAAGCTGATGCAATTGTGAAAAAAATGCGCAGACTCATTGTAAACATTTCAAAAGTAAGGGAATGCCAAGTTAGTTATTACATCATTTTATGAAGAATAAATTAATGCTAATTAATTTTTTGCCTTCACGAAGCTATCTTCATGGAACATAAATATTAAAGTCCGGCAGCAAGAACGAATTATGGAGGGAGCGAGGCCGAAAATGAGACTTTCACAGAATGATGTAGTACACCCTATGGCTACGACGAATTTGCACGTCTACCGAGTTCCAGCTGGATCAAAGAAAAACAAGTGTTTTCCAATGGGACGCAAATTGAAGTTTTTCGGACCTAATGAAAATGTTTTTTCGTATCAACTGAAAAGTATTGTGTCTAGAGCAGTGTTTTGGAGCGAGCGAGCGGCATTTTTTCAAGTTATTGATGAGCGAACGAGCGATGATTTTTTGTCGTGAGCAAGCGGTTGAGCGAGCCATTTTAGAAAAAATAAAAAGATCACATTATCAAAAAAGCGAAATATTTGAAGTCTTTTAAAGATGCTCTCTATTATATGCGTGTAATATAACTTGATTGATGAACAAAACATGCGAACTTTTCTCTCTTCTGTGGTTCTCACACTCTTGACAAGATGCATTGAATGCCTGTCTGGGTTCTACTTGTAGGTATGAACTCATAGCAAGAAGAAAGTCTTTGTGATCGATGATGTCCTCAACATCTGACCATCGACACATTATTTATTTACTTATCTTTTGAATCGGTCTCCAAATCGTCACTTCGCACCATAGATGTACTATATGCCCTCATGCAGATCCTTGAGAGACATTCAGTGTCGTCAAAAGTGAAAGAACTGCGAACTGCAAATTTTGGAAGAATTGAAACCAACCAAATTAGGCCTACACACGGACAATCCGAATAGAGGCATGTATCGCTTCCACTTTACGGTACATTGATTTTAATATCTTCATTTAACCCTATCCATACCGGACTCTGAAGCGCGTATGACTGAATCGGCCTCACTTTAACTTCCAAATCACATGAAATTCGCGATAAGCTAATAACATATTTGGAGTCTGAGCTTTCTTATCGTGATGTTCATTTGCTCCAACTCATTCATCCCCATGTTGTAAAAAGCAATCCAAGATGTAAAATCACCAATTTTGGCAGATTTGTTTAAAATTTGAGATTTTACCGAACTTTAGCCAGAACACTAGGTGATATGCCACGCGTGATTCACGCGTAATTCGGGAACACCCCAAACATCCGTGGTTAAGAACGTTCTATTCTTCTACCCACGAACATACGCGCTGCACTAAGAGTTAGAAATCACTTGATCTGATGCTGTTAAAACATGGGAAATGTTTATGAATACGCGCGGGCGAGCGTTTATAGTTTGCGCGTGGTCCACGGTTGTCTGCGCTGCCGCTTGAACCACTAAGATGAACCGCTAAGCATATTCTGTCTTCCTTGAGCATGAAATTGAGGTCCTATCACATTGTTTAGCCTTTGATACATGCAGACACATGAACACATGAGACGCAAAGTCTATAACAGGACTTCCAACTATGCCAGGTTATATAACAGATATTGCAGCAATATCCTGCATAGCCACGGATGTTTGGGGTCATGTGTAATTACGCGTGATTGAACGTGGCATGTCACCTAGTGATATATAGCTGTGTCGAGTCAAAAAATTATCTGTATACAGTGAAAATTTTTATATCAAAAGATTCAGTTTTTTGCGGAGATTACGCTCCCGTGGTCTAAAAATTATTTGAGCACTTTTGAAAAAAGTCAAAATTTACCTATTTATATTCTACCGAGATGACGCCCCTATGGTATGAAACAAGTTGGATATCAACAGGAATAAATTTTTGCTAGAACTAAGCGGAAATTAATTGCTGATAATCAAGGGAATTTCATTAGCCGTATTATAATGGAAGTTTTCATGAGGAAGTCGCGATATTATTCGTGCTTTCGGCTGAAATTTCAAGTTTTCAATTCAATTTTCAGCGGCATCATTTTATGATTCAATCACTAAATTCATGCTTCATTTCTTGAATCTGAATGGTGATGTGGACCCATTTGCATCTTTCAATGTTAATTGAAATCATTGTCTTTGATTCTTTTATTTTGCTCTACCAGTAGCAGGTTGCTTGTGATATGATCACGCTTAAGAAAATATATTGTTGAGGTTCCCCTGTGGTAAAGGCGACGTCGACTCGAGGTCGCACGATCGGCCAAATCAACTTTCTGCCGACGTTGGTAGACAGTTGGCCAGTGAGTCGGTGGCCGCTGATATGCCGACGGTTGGCGAATGGTCGCATTGCGATCCAAGGCCGACGTCGGCTCACAGTTAGCCTGTATTTCTGTGACCACCAATTTGCCGACAATCGATGTAAAGTTGGCTCATAGTTGGCCAGTAAGTCGGTGACCACCAATTTGCCGACCATCAATCTAAAGTCAAGCATGCGGTTCGAGGAACAAGAACTAGTTTAATGTAATGAAAAGCCGTGGCCAAATAGAGATAAATCCATGCAACTTGAGTGAAATATTACACTGTCTTTTAGGCATTTAAAGTTGAGGCATTTTTATCATCATTTTGCCTGAAGTTTCTGATGAAACTAACTATCTTTCGTCCTCGTCTCCAAGTGGTTAATAGTTAGTTTTATCAGAAACGTATGAAAAAATGTTGTCAAAATATAATTAAAAAACCATTAGCGCATCCGTGCATATTTGTGAAACACGGTGAGCAGTATCTGTTCTTTGATGATATTTTACCAAAGTTGCATAAATTTGCCTTCATTTTACCAAAGCTTTTTATTACACTTACTACATATTGGTGTTCCAACTACATGCTTGACTTGGATTGATCGTCGACACATAGTGGTCACCGACTCAATTGGCTTGGACTTCGTGAAACCCCATGGCACAGACTACAAATAGGAATTACCAAGTTAGAAAATATACACTCACCTTGTTATGATTGTCATGTGTTCTGGAGTCGAACTCCAAATGGACTCCAAATGGTTGTTTTGAGATTTCATCGCGATGGGTTTTGTTTGCTGAACATATGATTTCAACAAGTACATTTTCGGTGTATGTGAAATTCATTCATAAATTATTCTACAATTACAAGAAAATCTGTTAAAGTTGACACATGATGAATAAAAGGCTGAAAAGGATGAATAATTAGAGAATGACATTCATCTTTCGTTACTAAGACTGGATTCATGAAATTGATGTTGATTATTCCAAAAGCAATCATTGGCAACTGTACCAAATAGACACATTTGTCAGAAATAATACAGAGACATATAATTGTTTGGAAAGAAATCTCGGAGATTTTGGAGGATCTGAAACTAGGTGTAATGAATAGCCAAAGAATGTCCTACAAGTCTATTCAGTTTGCAAATATAAGGCTTGAAGGGTTAAGTTGAACATATTAAATCATATTAAACATTTAATCATATATTATATTATCATATTAGTCAATAGTAAAAGTAAATAATTCCAACTTTGCTTGTGGAGACAGTACGTAGACTAGGCAGATAAAATGAATTCACTATTGCTTTATTTTGTTAAATTTCAATAATACTTTCATTTTAATATATCTATTTATTAAAATGAAATGAAATCTGCAAATGGTAATACCCACTTGACAATCGCTTATGTGATGACATATATTGATGTACATGTAATTCATGGTGATACAGTAAACATGCACCAGCTAGACCTAGACCTAAGTAAAATACCAATAATAATTTCAGATCAAAAAGTACTTTTTGAGATGAAAGAGTAGTAGTGAGTTAACATGTAAATAAACTTTCTAGTTATCATAAAACATCAAAATTATTTTTCTAAATTGCGTAACAGAATCTAGGTCTGTAACAAAAAGGAAGTCTTAATTGATTACACTGATAATACACTGCACAATTTAAAAGGCACGTCAATCAGTTTCAAAAATGAAGTAATTGAGAAGAATGAAGCCTATACTTAATTAGTAGCATAAATTTTAAAGTCGTAACTACAAAATTACAAGAGCAGATACAGATAATCATGGAGCAGATGCGGAAGGTCTCGACTACATGATCATGATCCATGAATCCAAATAACATTCAAATTTGTTGATTTGAGTCTTCAAAAAGCATGTTGGTACTCGATACCTCCCCCACGTTTAGAAATGTGTGTAAAATCAACAAAAGTGAATAAATCGTCACAAATCTTGCCGTAAACTTAGTTGAGCATATTTTCTACCTGCATACCAAAATTCATGGAAATTGGGCAAGTACTTTTTGATTGAAAGAAGATAACTTGAAATGTAGCGATGTCACAGCTTGATCTGACTTCTTCTGACCCCATCATCTGAGCCAATAGAACTAGATTTGAGATATTCGTGAAGTACCAATTAGGACCAGAGCCACATCCCGCACGCTTAAATATTTAACTTAAAAAAAGTGTGGTCGGATAGTGGTCGTGGGAAGATTTAAAATAGCAGTGGATGAGACGAAAACAGAGAGAGAACAATGCACACAGTACACGAATGTAAAATGCATCCAACACACGAAGTCAGATCAACCTGCATATTGACATTGGAACATTTGACTTTATCGTCTCTAATTTAAAGTAGGCTACTTGTCCGATTTGCATAAAGCTTTTTCTGTGGGTGGAAAATATACCCAACTACGTTGGCATGACGTAGTTTTGTGACAATTGGTTCATTTTAAAAGTTTTAGAGAAATTTGAAAAGTGGGAGTGGTAGCCCATAAATTGCTGCATGCAGACTACATGTTGACTTGCAAGTAAAAATTGAACTTGCATTTTGAAACTTACCCTTTCTATGTAGTTTGATGCACAATAACATGAGATGCATGGTTTAAATCCTGTTGCATAAATAAATTGAGAGGGAATTTGATTGCTTCCTTGCGTGGAAAATCTCTCATACACGTGATAACTGACTGCACACGAGCGTTCATAGTTTTCGAGTTATTATGATAATTCAGTATCGTTGAAAGAGTTATCTATCACTTCGATACGTCAATAATGCTGTAGTATCAGGTTCAGTGAGGTAGTCTTGTAAGTAGCATTCCATATATTGTGATGGATGAAGTAAGTAAATGACAAAAGCACAGGTGCGATCATGAAACTGATGATAGATGAAGAAAGAAGGCGCATATATGTATTTAAATATCCTTTGCTGCGGCGACGCTTGGTGCTAATAACTGTCAATGAAATCACTGGGCTCGTTGTGCGCTTTGCTGTGATAGACCATGCAAGAGACTGAACGAGCAGTCAAGCTACTGCGCAGCTTTCCACTTGACGGCGAGGACAATGAAACAAGCAGGGAACACCAGACGGCAGACCACGCACACTGTGAGTCATAGGCATAGACGGTTTGTTGCAAGGACGCGGCGGTGAATTATCGACCGCTTACTGTTCTGACAAATGAATGCATCTTCACAACTGTATTGACGCCGAATTTTTCTACAGTGATAGAAGGATGGCGTAGTCAGATCAGATCTCACAGACTGAGTGAGCTGATATTAACGCATCTGTTTGATTCAGCTGCTCTTTGATTCATTATCTAAAGTTCAGAAATTTTTAGTGAAGTAATTTAGCGAATACAACTGTATCAATCAAAATCAACAACATAGGTTTACTGAAGTAGAACCGCAGGTCCATATATATAGTAGTCGATTGATTATTTCAAAGTGAGTCTATTTCTTATTGTAGCCACACTACCGATGATTTAAAAAGAATGGAGATCATCAATGACATGTTTTTAGATCGGAAATACGCAATGAGCATAATATGGGTTTTACATTCCATAACCAGCTTCAGCCCATATAAAACCGCAGTTATATTTTTCATTACAATGCATGATTCGCTATGACGCCTAGAGCAGGTACAACTGCATTCGAGGATTCAGCACTACAGAAAATGCTGATGCTGAAAGAATTCCCAGATAATGTCCGATGTCCCACTTAAGATCTTGACATTGGGAAGCCAACAATACTCTTGTCCGACCATGGTCAATTGAAATACGAACACAATCCAACCATAGATAATTGGCCGACCATATGCCGACATTTACCGACTATGTGCCAACACAGCATTTTCGGCCGACATTGGCCAACTAAAATTCGACTAAAATCCACCCACATAAATTTTTGGCCGACAGTAAACCGACCATTGCCAACCATGAGCCAACACAATATTTTTGGCCGACTAGTAACCAACCAACAGCCGACCAAAATTTGCTGACCGACGATGGACCGACGTTGGCACGAAGTCGCCTTTACCACAGGGTCAGCACATAGAGTAGGGACACTAGGTAACATGCCACGCTCAATCACGCATAATTCACGCGTGAACCACGCGTAATTATGCATGACCCCAAACATCCGTGGCTATGCGGGATATTGCTGCAATATCTGTTATATAACCTGGCATAGTTGGCAGTCCTGTTATATAGACTTTGCGTCTCATGTGTCTGCATGTATCAGAGGCTAAACAATGTGATAGGACCTCAATTTTATGCTCAGGGAAGACAGGATATGCTTAGCGGTTCATCTTAGTGGTTCAAGCGGCAGCGCAGACAACACTAGGTGACATGAGACGCTCAATCACGCGTAATTCACGCGTGAACCACGCGTAATTACACATGACCACAAACATCCGTGGCTATGCAGGATATTGCTGCAATATCTGTTATATAACCTGGCATAGTTGGAAGTCCTGTTATATAGACTTTGCGTCTCATGTGTTCATGTGTCTGCATGTATCAAAGGCTAAACAATGTGATAGGACCTCAATTTCATGCTCAAGGAAGACAGAATATGCTTAGCGGTTCATCTTAGTGGTTCAAGCGGCAGCGCAGACAACCGTGGACCACGCGCAAACTATAAACGCTCGCCCGCGCGTATTCATAAACATTTCCCATGTTTTAACAGCATCAGATCAAGTGATTTCTAACTCTTAGTGCAGCGCGTATGTTCGTGGGTAGAAGAATAGAACGTTCTTAACCACGGATGTTTGGGGTGTTCCCGAATTACGCGTGAATCACGCGTGGCATGTCACCTAGTGGATATATAGGTAGAGTGTCGACCCAAATAAGTATCTGTATACAGTGAAAATTTTTATATGAAAATATTCAGTTTTTTGCGGAGATTACGTCACCTTGGTCCAAAAAATTATTTGAGCACTTTTGAAAAAAGTCAAAATTTGCCAATATATATACTACCGAGATGACTCTCCCACATAAGTAGCATAAAGCAAGTTGGATATCAAAAGGAATGAAAATTTGCAAATAATCATCCGAACTGAGCAGAAATCAAGCTGAATATCAAGGGAATTTCATGCTCCGTATCAGTGGCGGCTCGTCCATTTGGGCAGGTGGGGCACTGCCCCACCTATTGAAATGTTGTCTAACTTAAATAACCAGCAACATCAGTAGTAGACTCCATTTCTTGATCATAAATTTCAACATACTTCATGTACATCTATTCCATTTGCGCGACAGTGACGCTGGCAGAATCCATCAATCGTTTTCACGACTGATGGGCGCGCCCAAGCATCGAGATTGAGATGACGTGAGAGTGGTTCATTTCACGATCAGAGCGAATAGACAGAATTAACACGCGATGAATGCGTCACAGAATGGGCACTCGAGAGGGAGCCCTAACGCTTCTGATTGGTTAACCGTCAATGCAAAGCCAATGCATTGTGATTCCCTTTTTACTGAGTGAGGTGATGTGAGGTTAGCACCAGCGATCAGTCCATGAATAGACAAAATGTTGCTTCAACCGTGTAACTAAATGCAGTGACATAGACTTACACATGTATAGCATGTTGCTAACATATTCTTTGCTTTTCATTTACAAAATAAGATCCTTTTAGACTAGATTTTTGATTATGTAAAAATTTCATGCTTATGCCCCACCTGGACCAAATGTCACGAGCCGCCACTGCTCCGTATTATAGTGGATGTCATCATGAAAAAGTCGCGATATTATTCGTCCTTTCTTGCCTGAAATGTCAAGTTTTTAATTCAATTTTCACCGGCTTGATTTTATGATTCACTAAATTCATGTTTAATTTCCTGACTCTGAATAGTAATGTGGACCCATCTACATCTTTCAAAGTAAATTGAAATCATTGTCTTTGAATCTAGATTTTGCCATGCTAGTGGCAGGTGCTGCCTGATCACGCTTAGGAAGATTCTCTTGAAGTTCAGCAGGAAAGCAGTAGCGCAGGTCATCGAGTTGCCAATTTAACAAATATTACCTCACCAAGGGTCAGACACGGACTATCTGTGAAATAATATCATTTCCTTCTGCTTTATGCTATCATGATCAGTCAATTCCGTTGTAATTTCTTCAAAACTGCATAAATGCGCACATCTCACATTTGGAAACAATCCCGACTGCATCTCCTTTGAGTTCATTTAATAAAATCGAATGTGTATACACATTGGGGATTTAATAAATGCGGAGTTACCACTCTACCTAATATACCTACTCTATGGTTCAGCATGAAAGTAATAGGAACCCATCGAAATCTCCTCAATGATAAAGATTGCTTGGTGCCCGTTTGCCTGGACAAATATTGGAAAGATGTCCTCAAGCATCATGTCTGAGGACACTTTTCAATTCTATCTCCTCAATTATCGTAATTTACGATGCTAAACGAGTTGAGTAATCTAGGAGGTTAATTCTTTGAGAACAACTAGATTCCTCCACTGTAAATCTATCCGTTCCGTCAAGCGTCACATGTATCATGCAAAATGTGTGCAAGAAAGAGCCATTTTCGAAAAAATACTTTTCAAAATTCAGAGGAACAAATTCAACGATTTCAGTGAAAATTTTGAAAATGAGCAAGACTTAAGGCCACAATATCTTAGATCGGGCGGCTTATCTTATAGTAGCTCCCCTTATAGTAAGGAGACCGAAACGTCCCTCTCCGGCAAGGATAGTTATTAGGTCTGTAATTTTAATATCGTTGAGTTTATTTTCCTTACATCCTTTTCTGATAGCCTTCTTAAGTTAGAATAATCAAGTTTTAAAATGTCTTCTTGTTAGTTATTGATCTTCAACAACTGATTTTGACAATATACCAGAGCCACTATCAAGTAAAAAGGAATACAACACTTAAAGGAGTAGTCCATCATTTAAAATCCTGATTAGTAATCAGCTGGAGTGGTAAATCTTGGGTGACCATGCCCACTCTGCTCTGCTGCACCTTTCTTTCTATTTCTTGCCAAGATGATTGTCTTTGCAAAGACATCTCTCTCAACTGTCATTTAAATGTTGTACTTGCATGTAAAATGTTGAGAGCTGATTGTAACTGCAATTAAGGAATTGTCAATCGTGCCATGCATTCCAACTGTTGAAATGCATTGACATCAATTTATGATATTGTGCTTGCAATTAGATCTTTCGTTTTCTTATGTGCAAGGTTCTTCATTATGGAACTTTTCACTAGGTAAGTAAAATATCGCTCCTTCAAGAATAAGACGATTTTTTGCGAAGTAAAATTCCCCGATGCGTTTCGTCTCTTTGGTCAGTCTTTGGCTCTTTGACCCTCGGTGAATTTTACTTTGCAAGAAAATTAAAATCGTCTTTAACTTAAAGGAGCGATATTTTTCTTGTCTCGTGGAAGTTTGCACATATTTGCAATTAATTTGCTCTATCTTCGCATGCAGTCTACTGCACTATTTAAATGCGGTGTACAGTCTACAAACAAACTTACTGTGGTATGCAGCAAGAGATAAGCATAGTGCTTAAGGAAAGCATCATCAAGAGTGTGGGAGTCTGGAAAGATGCCCAAATGTTGGACTGTAGCAGATGGCTAAACTGGGGAGTTGAAGGTTGCAAGATCTCATGGAACGATTGGTGATAAAATAAAATTGATTTACTGCGCCTATCAGCGAAACTAAGAAGTTGGTTCCGCTAACTTCACAACGGAACAACTTTTAACTGTAAACTTGAATTTCTCAATAACGACTGCGAATTTGTGGAATCAGAGCCCAGATTCGTGATCAGGAGACTGATCTTGATAAAGTATAACTTGCTTTAAATAGGATCTCGCTGTACTAAATAATGTTATCGCTCGGTGGTTCCACCAACTTTACACACGTCTCCCCTAGGGTAAGTAGCGGGAAGTTACTTTGTGCCGTGGGGTCAGACAAAGAGACGAAAGACTCATCGTGCGATCTGTATCGTGGAAGTGGAAAGCTTGAGTGGATAGACAGCTTCCACATGAATTATAAATATATAGGTAAAACTGCTAGACCATTCTACATTAGATACAACGAACACAGTCTCAGTATTCGTAATAAAAATGATCTAAGTGCTTTGTCTGAACACAGTAAGACCTGTCTTGCTAACGGTTCGATTGATGATTTTGATGTTGAATTTCTTCGCTGCTTAAATGATCCCCTTGAAACAAGCGTGGTGGAATCGCGATTAATCAATAAGTGCCATCCTAAAATGAACAGACGTCATGAGACAGCCGGAGCTATACTGCGCATCTAACGAGCCAGTTTAGACAGTGCCATTTTATTGCTGCCTTGCCTTGAAAAAGGGTCTGGACCCAAATTGCTCCAAATTGCTGCTTTGTGTACATATTTTTTATTCGTAATTATTTAGTGGCATTAAATTACTCGGGAGAGAAAACTGATATTTTTCACATCATTGATTCATTATGGTCCTCCCGCCTTCAGCCATCTCTTATGAATTATCCCTATCTGACCAATGACTTCATCTAGCGTTGATCGACGCGATAGGGAAGAGAATGATTTTGGAGGAACTAACCTTTCCCTGGGAAGAGAGCACCAGGGATGCCCATGAAAGGAAAACTTCGAAATGTGAAGAACTTGCCGAAGGGACTCAGAATTAAGCAAGTGTGAGCTCACGCCTTCTGAGAGTGGGATGCCGAGACTCGGTGGGTTGCTCCATCGATGAGGAAATTTCTTCATAAACCCGGTGTTTAGGTGTAAAGACCACCATGAAAAATTTGAGTGCAAAGGCAGATGAAGGTAGGACCTGGGCACAACGAGCTGCTACGGACCGAACATCTTGACAAATACTGAGCTTGGTGGGTCGAAATCTCAGTGACGGCTGGCTTCGATGTCTCGGGTCCTTTTGGTTGCAGCATTTGCTGTTTCACGTAATCCAACAACTTCGTTTATCAAGCGATTTTATTTGCAGCAGAATTCTAACACTTATGGATTACTGAGTACTCAGTCACTCATAAGTCATGTATGTCATCTTTAACTACTTTTAGGAATTATCTATTATTTTGTCACGATTTCAGATAATTTCATTTTCAATTGTCAACGCATTACATACCGGTAGTTTCTTTACGCACCTTGCGAATTTTGAACAAGAATTGTATACTGATTCATGTGATCAGCATGTAGGATTAAGTTTAGATTATTGCCCATTTCTATACATATAAAAATAATTCTGTGGCTATGTTCAACAAATATATTGTTTCAACTAATTTTGTGCAATAGCTAATTTAATACATGTACATTGGTATGATGGTCTATATTATTTCATCGTGTGTTTCAAATTTCAACTAGAATGAAATGATGAATTTCCCTTTAACACCAAAAAGGTGTTTACTTACTTTAAAGCATTGAATTAGCTCTGAACATAAAAAATTGTAGAATTAGGGAGGGCATTATCGAGAAATGAGCCAGCGAGCGGCATTTTTCGATGATTTTGAGCGATGAGCGAACGGAAGGATGACTTTGAGGAAATGAGCGGTGAGTGAGCGAAAGGGCGATTATGAGCGGAATTCTATCCGCTCAAAAGCACTAATCTAGAGCTATAATTTTCGGCATGATATGTCTTCTGGACATTTCATATCATGTCCATGTCAAAAAATAAGGCTCTATGGTTTTCAGTTGTTAAGAGTAAACAGAGAAAATCGCATTTTTGTCAAAAACATTCGTTTTTCTTTGATCCTGTCTGACAAGAGGAACTAGCTAGAGCTCGGCAGACGCGCTGATTTGTGGTAGGCATCGGGTGTAGCCTACACAATTGTGAAAACCTAATTTTCGGCCTCGTTCCCTGCAGAAACTTCTGGTTGCCGGACTACTTTGTCTAACTTATAATTAATTAATGAAACATGACCTAACATTTATGTTCCCATAAGATAGCTTCGTGAGGAAAACGGAAATTATTTTCATTTATTTGTTACAAAACAATAACATGTTTACTAACTAAACATGGAATGTAACTGAACAACGTTTAGTAACAAAAAAATGCAAATTAATTAAAGCATTTTAAAATTTAAAGCATTTAGAAATATACCTTTATGCATATTCTTCATTCGCATGTCTATAAATGCCTAAAATTCCATGAAGGCATGCTCTGTTCAGTTATCATTTTATACCCTAAGATGACTGCGTTCTATAGTTGAAATTACTCGAAATTGGTCGAAATTGCTGCTAATTTGGCATTCCCTTACTTTTGAATTATTATCTGATGTAATTTATGCATGTGTAATTTAATGTTGGGACTTTCAGCCGTTATTGACCAATTTCGAGTAATTTCAATTACGGAACGCAATCATCTTCAGGGTATAAAGTGATAACTGAACAGAGCATGCCTTGATGGAATTTTAGGCATTCAGAGATATGCGAATGAAGAATATGCGTAAAGGTATATTTCTAAATGCTTGAGATTTCATCAATGCATTATCATTTTCTTATACCCTGAAAATGACTGCGCTCAGTATAGTTGAAATAATTGGTTCGTGATCTAATAAATTAGCATCATGTCGGTAATCCTATTTTCACTTTCATTTAGAATGTCCAACCAAAGAGGCATCATCTCTACGTGATTGTTAGCTGTTTATAATTGTCTTAAAAGATTTCCAAATTAGACTGGACTTGACCCACCCTCTTAATCATGTTTACAAGTGGACAGGCATTTGCTGTATTTCTTTTTCTCGATTGTTAGCTATTTGTAATTTTCTTTAAAGATTTCCAAAGTTGCGCTATTGGTCCACACTCGCAATCCTGCTCTCATATGGATATATTTGTCATACGTGTGCTTTCTTTTTTATACTGATCGTCAACTGCATATTTGCTTTTGAAGATTTCCAGACTGCACACTTTATCTCCTTCGTAATCATCCTAATTTCGTCATTTGTTTTATGACACATTTTTCATCGGAACTTGTCTAGTGCTCATGTAATACATATGGTGATTCTTGTCGTTTTAATATTTTTTGCCGGGAAATACATGTGACAACAGGTCGAGTAATTATGCTATTGATTTTAAGCAGCATAATTACATGAAGTGAATAAAAGCTCATGTCATTTTCCTATTTCTTATGTTAAATGAATGTTCCTATTTATTTTAATTATGTTAAATTCTGTAACTTCTTTTTATGCGTCAATAATATTCAATATTTTTTGCAAGCATCTTATTGAACATTTCAGGACACTACGAAGCCAGCACAACCGATGGCAGAGAAACATACCACTGTTCTGTAGGTCGACATTTACTTTTCGAGGTGAGTCGCTAAAGTAATTTCTTGTGCGATTATTTGTCACTGCCTCCGAATGTTTTGGTTTTAGCAGCATGAGTTTTTCTGTTGTTAATCCTTGGAGCATTTCGCAGCAGGATGACTTTGATCAACAGTATTCACCAATATCAATAGCAAATTTCTTCAATATTTTACTACAACGTCAAGAAGGCTATAACTGTAATTTCATCAAAAGAATGTAAATATATAATTAGGAGTTCGGGGAGTTGTCGGCGGCTGTCGGGGAATTGTCGGTGGCAGCTGTCGGGGCATTGTCGGAGGCTGTCGGGGAATTGTCGGCTCACCGATGCGTCGGCAAATAGTCGGGGAATTATGCTTATTAGGCCGAGTCGGCTTCCCAACAATGGATCGACAGTTCCCAACAGTTTTTTTCACAGGGGAACTTCTCGAAAGTTCAAATATACTAAATCAAATGAACCAAATCAGACGGATGAAAAATTGTGAGGGCATGGAGAGATAATCTCTGAGTTGTTGGATGCTTCTCTGACATTTCATCTCAATTTGAATTTTAAAATTTTTACCAAAGTGGTTCAATGTGCCGCATGTGCGGGGCACATTTAACCACCTTTATTACTCTCTTATTCAACTTTATTAGACTTTATGTATCTGATCTATAACTTCAGTTCATGAATAATCAAAATCAAGAGACAAAATTCATTGATTGAGATTTATTTGGCAAAAATGATAGCAAATGTTTGATGTGAAAAAATGCATGCTAATTTCTGATGGCAAAATGCTCATAGACAGACCATCAGCTCAGATCATTAGTAGCATGTATTCATCGATACAGGAAGTACGAACAAATTCAATTTGTTTGACCAGCAAGGGAGCTTCCAGTGTATCTAAAGCCACATCATTTTGATTGAGATCACTGATTTTATCAATGTATCAATTAATTTTTATCAATATTTATTCTTCGCCATGTTGCCCTACGTGTTCTGTACTCGAATAGAGTTGCAGCGCACAAAAATGAATACCATAACTTCTTATTTCTTAAAAGTTCATCACCGCTCACTTTTTTTACTGTACATAAACACCGCTTCAGGGTGCCTGAGTACTCCACATGCACCCATTCATATTTCACGCATCTCATTTGTTCATGTACTGTTAATCTTATCTACATAGTTGAGCTGTTTTATGAATATCTATTACTGAAACGAAATACTGTATTTTCTAATTATTTGTAAAAATTTAGTTAAATCACAAATTTTCAAAACATTTCCGTTTATTAAATTTGATTTGATTTTGATTAAATCTATTTTTAAATGATTGATTTAATTCATTCAATATGACATTCATTCAATTTATGTACCCAATCTAGATGTCAAGACATTTCAGAAATTATATCTTTCCAGTGTAGAATTCATTTATTCAAAAAAGGAATTTAAGCGTGACTACAATCTTTGCACAACACTGTTTGATGCTGTGCACAATCAAAGCATCTGCATTTAGCACAAGATGCTTTCGACTTTCTATCTTTGTTTCTAGGACAAAATCTGCAGCGTCCTTGTACGGGTTGATGAACGGATGCAGGAATCACTAATAGGCTTGAATTATGCGTCAACTCCGATGCGAATAATTTGGCATCGCACACCGACTGTTTTATCTTAGAAAGATTTGACTCTTCTCTCCTCAAGATCGGCCTCAGGATTATTGCTCTCTAATGCCGATTGATGAGAATTCCAGATTTCATGAGATGTTCATGATTTTCAAAGACTAGCTACATACTCAGTCGGTTCTCTTCAACAACACGTTCTGATTAATATCATATCAATTTCCTTACATTTTATGTACGCACATCGCTGGTGACGGACGTACGACTTGGTTCTCTGTGATCGTCAATTCATTTGCTAACATTGCATTACTATACAGATCTCAATCCCTACAATTTTGATATCATTCAGCTCGCACGATTGTCGGTGATTCAATTATTTGAGTGGTTTGATCCCAAAGTCAATCATTTACCTGTAATTCCTGATATTTCATATTCCCAACTTATTCGTTGATATCCACTCACTTGTGTGCAACTTCTACTATCATGTCAGTCAATTCTCGCAAGAACAGTAATGACGTCACAAAAGCAGTGTCCATGTGCTTCCATTGTAATGGCCTAATTGATAATGATCCGATACACTGTGATATCTGTAAGAAGTCCTTCCATCCAAAAAAGGAATGTTGTAACTTACCTGCTAATGTATTGAAAGCCGTTAATGCATCAGAAAATGTCCTTTATTCATGTAATCAATGCAAAGGTATAAACATCAACGATCTTTTACTTCGTTTTGATGCTATAGAGAAAGAGCTGTCATTGCTTCGTCATCAATTGGAGACTAAAACTTCTACTGATATGATCTGCGTCATCAATTTATCCATCACTGAATATGAACAACGTAATGAAAAGCGTAATAACCTCATGACTTTTGAACTTAAGGACTCTGATCCTGATTTTGACTGACGCGATGTTGAAGTTGAGTCCTTCCTCAAAGCCATGGAAGTAAAGGAATATTGCGTTTCTTCATATACCAGACTTGGTCGTAATATTGGTGACAAAAGAAAAGGCAGACCAGTGCGACTTCGTTTCTCTTCTTACGATGAAAAGTTGAAATGTCTACGAAATGCAAGACGTAAGCGGGATTCACAAGATTTCAAAAATGTGTCTGTGCGTCCTGATCTCACGCCATGCCAACTTGTTGAAAATAAACGCCTTGACGATGAATTTAAAAGAAGGAAAAATGATGGTGAGGACGTCATCCTAAGGAGTGGTGAAATTGTTCATAGATCTTCTCATCGTCAATGACGTCAGAGTGAACAGTTGCCTTCCTTCTGTCTTACGAATACTACAGTCCGTTTCATAAAAAGTGGATCATCCTAAAATTTGACTAAATAAAACATAAATATGATACAGAAAGCATTTTTCATGTTATTTCATGTCCCTAATATATTTAGATGTCCTTATATAATCTGATAAGCTATGATACAGAAACGGTTCTCAAGAAGCTAATATTTTGTGGCCCTACCCTTATTGTCAATGACATTACCAATTCGTCTAGGCATTGATTCGATGATATCGTTGATCTTTGACTGATCTAACTTTCTCCACTCTCTTTTTAACAGTGACGTAAGTTGTGATACGCCATCTGTAGGTAGCAGTGAACGACGAACGTTACGTTTTAGAATACTCCATACATTTTCTATGGGATTCAGATCAGGAGAACGAGCTGGCCAAGATAATGTCCTAAGCCCTAATTGAGGCTTGCATAAGTTGACTCTACTACTCCTGTGACACGTAGCATTATCATCCATTAATAACCAAGTCGATGGATCACCAAGTTGATGTCATTTGGCCAATGTTCATTCGTAAAACATTCACATAGCGTTCAGAATTCATGGTTCCTTGCTGTATGTGAAGTTCAGAGCGGCCATTGGTCCAAATGCCAGCCCAAATCAGTAGAGTCGCACCACCTTGTACTCGGGGACGATGTAAATGTCTCGGAATTTCCTGATCAGATTTTATCCATAGTCTCAATCGACCATCACTATCCTTCAGACGGACTGATGCCTCATCAGACCAGACAACCCGATCCCATTGATTTCGCCAGTGACAATGACTCATTGCCCATCTGAGACGTCTTTTTGTATGCTGATCTGATAATTCGATCTGAGAGGGTCTCTTACAGCTCTTGAAATTCGATTCAATACGTCTTCTACGAATAGTGGACTTTGAAATAGACGAGACTAGTGCAGCCATCTCAGTTAACGAGAGACTTGGATCAACTTTAACAAATCTCAAAATTAGGCGGTCTCTACGTTTGGATGTTTTGCGTGGACGGCCAGAGCCCTCTTTACGACAGAGTCGAAAATCATCATTATGTCATCGATGCACATTTGTGTAAGGGACATTTAAGTCGCTTGCTTGTAGCTCGCAAAGAAAACCCTAGTTTACGCAAGGCTGACACTTTGCCTTTTGTGAATGCGATCTCCTTATTGTTCATTTGTGCTTTGTATTGTTTTCAACCGGTAAGAGATAGATTTCTAGCTGAAAGCAATCAGGAGTGCTGCCAACACCACCGCAACGAAGTCAGGAAGCTATGGAACATGAAGTCCAGTTAATCACATGTAGCAGTTACATTATTGTTGATGAATAATGATGCTATACTGGCTCTGATTGACCGATTTTCTTTTTTTTGTTTTGTTTGATAGCGTTTGGCTTGTAGAACAACATATTACATAACAAAGGAAACAAATGTAATTTTATAAGAGTGAGGTATGATTTTGTGTAACATTGCTAAATGAAGATCAAATTATCTACTACTCTTTTATCTATAACAGGAAAACAACTCAATATTCATGCTTGAAATCTCCAACAATGATATTAGTAAGCACAACTGACATATCTTTCAAATTTCAGAGAAATTCGTTCAAGTTTGGCGGAGTTAGACAAAGTTGAAGTTAAGGCGATGTTTAAGGGTGATCCATTTTTTATGAAACAATCTGTAGATCAGTGGTAAATAAAATAGATGAAATTGTTCTCTTAGTTAATGAGGAGAATCCTGATGTTTTATGCGCTACTGAAAGTTGGCTTGGTGACTCTGTTCCGGATAATGCTATAACTCTTGACGGCTACAATCTTTTTCGAGCTGATCGTCCTGTGGGACGTGGTGGTGGACTTCGTGATTGGATAAAAACCAATTTTTCTGTGAAACTCCTGCTATATCGTTCTTCCAATCAGGATGTTGAACTCTTAGTTTTGCACATTTCGTACGGCAACTTCTCTTGTGTTATGGCTTTGGTATATTTTCCTCATGGACGTTCTCTCAACAGCACCAAATGTATGGAATCACTTGAGTATATTTGCTCTACTATTGATGAACAATTGGTTAGCTACCCTAATGCATCTATATTTGTGCTTGGAGACTTTAATCGAGTGGACCCAAGTTGGTTGGAGATTGGTTCCAACATTGAAAATGTTGTATTTGAGCCCACTCGTGATAAGGCAGTGCTAGATCTGATATTGCTTCCAGAAAACTATATTTCCAAGTATCACATGCCTTCGATCAAATCACCCCTTGGCAGCAGTGATCATGCTGTTCTGCCTATGAAACCTCTGAATCCTATTATTAACGGTGACACGTACATAAAAGTGTGGGATTTTCGCGAGTCAAATCTTCACGTGGCCATGGAGTTTCTAAATGGTATTGACTTTCAAATTCTGTTTGAAAATTGTGCTTTGGATGTTATGTGCTCAAAGTTTTATGATGTCTTATATCATTGCCTATCCTTGATACCATTTGACACGGTTAAACAGAAAGCTAATGAGAAGCCTTGGATTAACGCTTACATAAAAGTCCTGATCAATAAGCGCTATGAAGCATATCGTCGAAAAAATTGGCCGCTTTACGTTCATTATCGTGATAAGGTGAAAAGTGCTATTGCTTCATTTAAGTCGAATTGGGCCAACCGTATTATTTAAAACAAGACGTCAATATGGGATATTCATAAAAAGATAATCGGAAAATCTTCAACCAACCATGACTGGCTCCCCAATTGTGATAGAACTCGCTCTATTCCTGACATATTAAATGAAATCAACTCAAATTTCTCATTCTTTAATGTGGTTAATTCATCTATTTATAGACCAATGCCGTACATTGCACCTCCATTGTTTAATGAAAATTATGTCGAGGATCTGCTTAAAAATGTCAATCCACGTAAAGCTCCCGGCTCGGATGGAGTACCTTCCCTTTTTGGCTGAAATTTGCATCTTTTTTATCATTGCCTCTGACATATATTTTCAACGAATGCTTGATGGTGGCTGATTTGCCCTCGATGTGGAAGATTGCTGATATCACACCCATACCAAAGACTAAAGTTCCTCGTTTGTCTTCTCTTCGTCCAATTTCGTTGCTTCCATTGCCATCTCGACTATTAGAACGTGAAATTTTGAAAATTTATAGAAATGAATTTTCTGTTAGAATTGATCCCACCCAATTTGGATACCGCAGTAAAAGCTCTACCACATGTGCATTGATTAATTTGCTGAATTATGTAAGCTTTACATTGGCAGACTCTGGAAACATTGGTTGTCATATGCTGACAATTGACCTTGAAAAGGGGTTCGACACCTTGCCGCATGACATAGTCATCGATAAAATGTTGAAAGATGGATTCCACCCCTTTGTCATTAATTTTGTTCAGAATTACCTGAGTGGGAGATGCCACCGTACTCGATGGAAAATGTTTCTCAGTGATGCTTTGCCTTTGACTTGTGGAGTGCCTCAAGGGTCATCAATTGGGCCTCTTGTGTTCACATACTTTATATCGGATCTACAAATCAAACGTGCTCATTTAACAAAATACGCGGATGATTTGACGATAGCATGTCCAATACGATTTGGTGACGATGAAAGTCTTCTTACTATGGAGTACTCTAATATTTCTAAATGGACCACCGAGAACAAGATGAAAATTAAAGTGGACAAATGTCAACAGATGTTTATGCACCGAAGACGTGACTTGGACTTTTCGAAGTGGGCACTTCATGATGTTGATGCTCAAAATCACATCAAACTTCTCGGAGTGACTATTTCCGCAAATCTGGATTGGACTTCTCATATCCAGCAAATTTGTAAACAAAGTGCGTCCAAAATGTATATTATCTACCGATTGAAGAGCTTTCTTCCAAAGCATAATCTGGTTGATGTATATTACGCCTGTATTAGAAGCATTCTCGAGTAATGTGCTCCAATATTTTCAAACATTAAAGTCTTTCAAGAAAATATGCTAGAGGCTATTCAAAAAAGATGTCACAAAATAATTTGTGGTTCATCAAACTGTGAATGCCCTTTCTTTGTACCACTACAGTACCGACGGCTTGTGCTAGGATTCAAGCTTTTCAAACAGATGACTGAAAGTCTTTCACATCCCCTGAATCACCTAACACCTGACCGACTGATGTACTCAGGAAAGTTCCGTCTTCCTTTATCTAACAATGATATGACGAGAAATTCTTTCGTCTATACCATGTCCAAGCTAGCGAATAGTGGTTTCGATGTGTAATTTTTGACATTAGTATTTTTTGTTACATTATTTTACTTGTAATGTATACGATTTATTGTGTGAAATTTGTCCCCACGATTCTCATTAATGGGGGATTTCGTCAATAAACGATAATTATTATTATCTCCACTGAGTAAAGTAGAGAGAAGCAAGTAGGCTATCAAACATTGAAAACTTGAACCACTTTGCATACAAATGCCGTGATCATACCGTGGTCGCTACGTAAAGATAATTGATAATTGCAATCACTTTGTACCACGGCAGCTTCCATTTCTTAGACGTGGGAATTCGTGTTATTGTAGATCAATTTCGTTTGCACATTATGTAAAATATGCCTACTTAGGCGATCCTTCTTGCTAATCTCAATATTTCAGTTCATCTTTCATTATTTGTACAAATCCGTAGTGTCAGTGGCACATGTTTTAAGTCCTTGGCTTAGTGATCTTTTGGTCCAGAGGTCGACTCCTAATGAAGTGTCATTGGAAGTCGGCAACTAGGATGGACATCCGGACTAAAAGTACCACAACGCTCCCAAAAAGTGTCACCATGTCAGTGCCGTCCAAGCCTCCATCATGTAGGAATAGTGACGCTACAGCTTCATGTTTGTACAAATCCCATGGTTCTTTTTTCATCAGTGTATAGAACCCTAATAATTTTTCAGATGGAAGTTGCTTTGAGGCTTTGCCATAAGTAAAAGGTTTGATTTATTCAAATCATCAAATTCAATTTGTTGAGATCACAATTTCTAGTTTCATTTAAGGTGTACATAGTAGACTTTAGTTAGTTGATTCTTAGCGCATTGTAATGACTCCTCGACAAAAAATGTCGCATCAGAACAATGATGACTATAAATAATAGTCATCATTGATCTCATGCGACATTCTTTTGTCGAAGAATCATTAGAATGCGCCAACAATCAACTAACTTAAGTCTACACCTTAAATGAAACTAGAAATTGTGATTTTCTTTTCTGACGCAACTCGGGGTCAGAAAAGAAAAATGCTAGCATGTGGCATTTTTACTTACTATCTTTGATTCAGTATAGTTCAGGAACAACAGCTATAGTTGACAATTTATAGCTGTAATCACATTATCGTGTCATGTATTACTGATTTTCAATGCGAAAATCACCTCACCAGTTCGTTAATATATGCATGCACTGCAGATGTCTAGTTGCCCCTAATAAAAAAAATGGTCCAACGAAAAAATAAAAAACATCCTTAATCACTAAAAAACGTAAATTTTGATGATAATCAAATTAAAGAAGTAAAGGCGAATAATTGAATCATATTTACCAGTCTTTTCTGTAAAAATTATCAGATAAATATTTTTACAAGTAATAAATCAAGTTGACAGAATTTAAGAAAAGAAAGAGAATTAAGAAATATGGATATAGTCACGGTGTTAATTTCCACCATAGGTATAGGTACTTTTCATATGGTGGAAATTAACACCGTGACTATATCCATACAAATCATAATGGTTTCTTTAGATATTGCATATTTTGTTCATATATGCGCCAAATTACACCGGGTTGTAAACAGGAAAAAATCACCTACACGCATATTTAGTTTTACACAAAACAACGACGCATCCACTTTGCAATTTTGTCGCAATGAACTTTATAATGTGTAATTTTGAAGAAGCACTTTTTCAGGAGAAAGTTTCTAAAGTATTCCTTCAATCTCTCTGAAATTTTGCGCACATGAATTTCAGAGTATTTAAATGTCAGACCTATTTTCTTGTGCATTCAAAGTAGGCCTATCCTATTTAGTTGAAGAGTGACATTTATTTGAAAAGCCAATAGAAAAGTGCTGCATAGGCATTTTTGCGGCCAAATTATCATCAAAACTAGGATGAGTGGAACTGTGAAACGGGTTTGGTAGGTTACATTTTATTTCTTCTTAGTCTGAATTATTTCTTCCATTTAAAAATTCCATACTTTCGAAGCAATGAAACCATTGCGGATGAAACCCAATCTCTTCAAATTCATGAAATTTGATCAACAGCCGTTAGAACAAAACGAAATTATGAGAACTGCCAAAATCTAAAACTAAGTAAATAACTTCATGAAAAGTAATAGAAAATCTTATCTATTCATTGGGATCATCCTTACGAAGCTATCTCATCGTATCAAAATGACAGCTGTGTGAAATTTATTGAAAATACCTTTTGATTGACTTACCTTTTGATGTGATTTGTTTGTCTCCGCTACTTGGTTAGCGATGCAAAATATATTTGAATTCAAACTATGCTAAAATTATTCGGTTGTTATAGCAACAAGCTATGGTTTTGTTATAGGCCTACACAACGCAAAATGTCCTGTCCGCGAACATTAGCTACACTGCATGTAAGTTATGATTGAATTATACATCAATGGATAGGAAATTTTCCAAAAACAGCAGAAATAAGAAGTGTTGTCAAAGATGATCTATTTATAATTTATAAATCAATTGGTTGTTCCCTACATCATTGCTAGCATGCAAGGATATGCATCAAATATGATGTCAGTATAGACAAACTTTTCTTTCCCACTAGGATATGCAGAAAATTGATAAAAACTGTAGCCTACAGAATTTAGAAATGCAACATGGCAAATAACTTTGTAGTGTGTTTTTACAAATTGTTGCTGCTATCACAAATTATTTCCAATTTTTCAACTTAAATATTGTTGTTTATGCACGGGACATGAAATGCACGTGTGAAACGAAACGCTCGACGGATATTCAGCCACATATTCAAGCCCAATATAGGGCCTACAAAGATATTCAACTCATAATTAATGTGAATTTTAGACAACTAAAAGCCCCATATGATGGAAAATTTAATGGAGAATAAGAGTATCTAAAGAAGCTTCTGCATCGAAAACTGAGATGAAATTCAAAGGTGAGATGTTTAAATGATTGATTTGGTAAGGGCTAAATGTCTGGCTGGATCCGTCGAACGTTTCATACGTGCTGTTCATGTTCCGTGTGTGTCCGAAGGTTACATCCTACTGGAATACACAAATGCCAATCTCGCTCAAAAAAAATTTATGCAAAAAAATTGCTACACATTCACACATTGCACATGTGAACGCGCTCACCTAAATGACAACGTCTGCATTGATCAATTGACTTATAAATTATAAGCTTAAATAGCAATTCCACGTCAAATGGGACATGGAGGTGAAAAATCAAATAAGTCATTTATGTATTTCCTTTGGTGCTTTCTAAATCAAAATTATCTGAATTTTTCATTTCTGGGGCCAATTATTGTGAATTTTGATCAGAATCCATGCTATTTTTAGATTTTATGATAATCATCGAAAATGTCAAAAGGTCGTGAAATTTATATAAAGGATGTTTAAGCCGAAATGTATGAAGCGTTCAACATTTTGTCAAGCTGTTGCGCTTAAGAATGTACTGTGCATTGTTGCTCGTTACTACGGTAATATATATATATATATATATATATATATATATATATATATATATATATATATATATAATGATGATGAATTTCGCCATTGGCCGGTAGAATATAAAATAAATGAATAAAAAGAAAGATGAGGTCAATAAATAAGATCTTATTATGACATAATAAGATCTTATTTATTGGCCTCGTCTTTCTTTTTATTCATTTATATATATATATATATATATATATATAATGAAATTAAAATTGAAAACACGACTTTTACTTATAAGCATAAGCGCTTTCTTTTCTTCAGATGCTTTATAAGTAATGAGATTTAGATAACATGCTATTTACAAAATTTGAAATATACAACATAAAGTTAGTCATTAGAAATAACATGGAAATTTAATCTAATACAAAATGAAATCAATGAACTCACTCTGAAAAAAGAGGCAGAGAAGATGAAGCACAAAATTTCAAGTAATTGGCACCAAACAATGCATAAAAGAAAAATGTCATATTGGCATCAAATTAGAAACGCAAATTTGGCAGAACAGTATGCCCTGTGGATAAACAAAGAAGTCCCTGTGCTACCAAGAATATTTCGAATCAAGCGAATAAATGGTGAACCTGTGGAAGAAACCGACGTCAGAAGAGGCATTGCAATTCAAAGACTAAAAGGAGGGATAAAAATTTTGCAAATGAGGGCTGTCAAATGCTTGGATAATGTTCTTGAAAATGACCGGGACATTCTGAAAGTCTTACAAAAACATGCGGCTGGCAGTTTGTTGACAAAATTGAAAGAAATGTGGACAACTGAATGCAAGAAGGAAGAAGAGACCTCTTACAACAGATGGAGATATACTGAAGCATGGTTACTGGAATTCGAAAAAAATTATGGCAACAGTGCTGTGAAAGACAATACAAATACTTTTCATCGAAACAACAATAGACGAAAAACTTATGCATCTGTTTTGAAGCAAAATTTGTGTGATACAAATCAATTTAGAAACATATAGAGACTTGAACGTCCTAATTTCAACACAAAACCATTTCAAAGTCATTTCAGTAGAATTTCTCCAAGAAGCAATTATGACACAAATTATCATCACGTTAAATCCAGCAGAAATTATCATCACGCAAAATTCAACAGAAATTTCTCTTACCAAAACAGAAAAAGTGATCAAATACATTCAAGAAATTTTCGAAATACAAATAATCTAAACAATATTCAAAGAAATAATCGACAACGACATTGCGAGCAACGACATTTTTTAGGAGGAGACAAGCTACTCCAAAACGAAGGATATGAAAATGAATAAACCAGAAGAATCTATTGATCCGAAAGTAATCAACCTCTCTAACAGAAGTATGACAGAATCGGAAATAAAATTGCTGTCGAAAGGTTTGAAATTTACCCCTACTCCAAATAAAAATCAACAACAATTGAAATCTGACATCAAATGTTATACCAGAAAATTACGATTAACAGAGTATTTTCACAACAGTGACTTAAATGAAAATGAACCAGTTTGATAAGCAATAAATCTTGCTTTACCCCATCTGGTACCACTCGACCAAATATAAATGGTATGGAACAATGCTCATTGAAAGCCTTAATATCGGATCAAAACATTGTAATCAAAGAGGCCAATAAGGGAGGAGCAGTTGTAATAATGAGTAAGCAATATTATATTATAATATTATTATTATAATATCAACATAATATTTTGAAAATGTTAGATGACAATTCCTTCTATGCAAAAATCAATCAAAACCAAGACAATCATATTATGACACAGATAAAAAATCTGATTTTTGGCCAACAATGTGAAAATTCAACTCACAAAGAAATTGGCTATTTGACTAATTTTGAATATATGAGCAGCAACTTTTATGGATTGCCAAAAATTCATAAATCAAAACTCATCAAAGAAGCTATAGAAAATCAAAATTCGTCCTACGTATGTTGTGACAATCCAAATGACCTATCTTTTCGTCCTATAGTGGGTGGTCCAAACTCCCCTACTCAAAGACTAAGTAATTTTATTGATTTAATTCTCAAACCTATTTGCAATGAAGTTGACAGCTGCGTCAGAGGTGATCTTGATTTCCTGAATCATCTACCAACGAAAGTTTACGAAAAATCAAAATTAGTAACGCTTGATGTAGTAAATCTATATACGAATATTCCTCATGAATTAGGACTGGAAGCTATAAGTTACTGGATCGATAAATGTCATAACTTACTCGACTCGAGATTTTCGAAAGTATTTATACTATAGAAAGCTTGAATCTCATCCTTACGAAAAACACTTATATATTCAACGATGAATTTCATATGCAGAAGAGAGGAACGGACATGGGGACTAAAGTCGCCCCAACATACGCAACCCTGACGTTGGTATATTTGGAAATGAAGTTGAAAATGAAAATGATAGAATTATGGGGTGAGGACTTTTCTGAAAACACTTTGAAATATTGGAAAAGGTATCTAGACGATTGTTTCCTAATTTGGAATCAAAACTTGAACCAATTGGATCAATTTTACAATCTATTAAACAGTCTTAACCCCAACTTAAAATTTACTATGGAAACAAGTGATGCTGAAATTGCCTTATTAGATATAAAAGTAATTAAGACGGATGATTGCATCTCAGCAGACATATTTTATAAGCCAACAGATACACATCAATATTTACATTTTCATTCCTGTCACCCACGACATACTAAACGAGCTATACCTTATAATTTAGCACGTCGCATTTATGTAATTGTCAGCGATCCACAAATAAGACATGAACGACTTCAGGAATTGAACTCTTTTTTTAACAAAACAAAAGTATCCCAAAAATTAATATTAAATGGAATTGACAAGGCCTTGCAATTTGATAGATCTCAGCTTTTAACTGAGCAACAAAATTTAAAAGCCAACAATGACAATCAATCTGTTATTTCTTTTGTCATGACAAATAATCCAAAAAATTCAAATATTTCCCCAACAATCCATTCTTTGAATTCAATGCTAAAAGAAGATGAACGAAATAAAGTCATATTCCAAAACTCAAAATTCATTATAAGTAAACGACAACCAAAAAGTCTCAAGAGAATTTTATGCAGTTCTAAACTAACAACAAACAAAATATTTTCTGTAAAGAAATGTGAAGATCCTAGATGTGGAACTTGTAGTTATTTGAGGGAAGGATCTACTTATGTATAATTTCAATGGAAAGATTTTAGTGAACATTTAGATGTATGTAGACGAAAATCTTTCTCTATTTTCCCTTTTTATAAGATGTTTTCTGATTGTGATGTAGAGAGAAAAAACAAAGAAGGATATTTCATAGAATCCTTTGATTCATCACTAAATTCGACCTAATTATCTTACCCTCAACAGAAATCTATGGTGCACATAATCCTATGACTTTGAAGATATGTTCCAAATTTCCATGTTATTTCAAATGACTAACTTTATGATGTATATTTCAAATTTTGTAAATAGAATGATATCTAAATCTCATTACTTATAAAGCATCTGAAGAAAAGAAAGCGCTTATGCTTATGAGTAAAAGTCGTGTTTTCAATTTTAATTTTATTATATTTTTCTCCGGTTGCTGAGTATAGTTATTAATGTTTTTCTTGTTATATATATATATATATATATATATAGTTATATTAGACATATATATGATGTATAATATACATTAATAACAATTACATTCTAGGTCATTCGTGCATATTTCGTTGCTAAACGACATTGCAGAATTGCGAACCGTACGAGCGATTGCAGACCTATTCAGAAGCAACTGGCAGCAACACTCAATATAGCCTAACTTTACTGCGCTCTGACAATCTGTTTGAAGAAATTTATGTGTGCTATGATAATGAGGCATTTAGATGTCTGCGTCTGATATTTAATGCCGCCGATTCAACGGGCTTTGTAACCTTATTCGATAAAAAGGAACACGCAACTTTTTACTGTGAAATAAACAACTTAGTGTCTCATGTGTGACCGCGCTTTCACCTCTTTCTTTGATTCTATCCTGCGAGGGAAAATGATTTCGAATGAAACGAAACAATCCTGAGCAGAAATAAGCTCACTTGTAACGAAAGTAGCTTAAGATAATGAACAATGACCAAAATGTTTTTAAACATAAATCATCCGACTTAAATAGAGGTTAAAAACAAGAAATCGATTCTACATCAAGTGAATGCAGTTCTAAAAGTTCTTAATGAAAGCTGAACACCGGGTATCAACCAATCTACCAACTTCAATGGAAAAACGGAAAGTTAAGCTGTTGCCTGCCTTACTGAATTGCGTAAAGCATTTCCATCGCTCCTAAATAATATGTTTCAACATCTTTTCATATGTTGACAAGGAAGAGGTAATCAATTTCGATTGTCGTCATGATATAAGCATATATAAAGAACCATAGATGAACTAGCAGATCACTAAATAATATGTTTCAACATCTTTTCATATGTTGACAAGGAAGAGGTAATCAATTTCGATTGTCGTCATGATATAAGCATATATAAAGAACCATAGATGAACTAGCAGGCGTTGTGACGGTTCAATGAACTCAAAGCTGAGGTAGGCTGAGGATGTTGGTTCCTTAAAATTTAAAGTTCGAAATTGGATTTTCGAAGCTCTGTAAATTTCATCCGCATCATGTTCGGAGATTCTCAAGGAATCCAATGGATGCTGCTGGCCGGGTGTGACCCTTATATGAGAATGTTCAAGGCTGTGATGTGTGATGTTTAGAAATAGGCCTAGGCCTACTGATTGGAGTGTCTACTATAGTTACTGCTGATGTCATACACTTCTTATAAGTTAACATGATGTTGAATAATACTAAAATACATAAATATTTACATATTTGTTTGGGAATGCATGTAGTGCTCTTTGTGACGCAATTAATAAATTTATGGATAGCAATGAAATGATTACTTTCACTATGTAACGTAGAACGTTTTTAAAATGCATCGTGAAGCTCATTTATCTTTCTTTATCTTTCTTTATTTCCGAAAATTACAACAGGGCTGATAGTTTTACAATAAAAAAGGCACATGTACAATCATAAAAATTTCACTGCAGAAGGTAAGAAAGATCTACCTGATCATAGAAGCTTATTAGAGACCTGATCATAATAGCTATGTATTCATGTAGTAAAGTGGGTCATAAATTATAATTCTGAAAAATTTAGGTATCTATCATTTTTAGGAGAGCAGAAAATTATGATAGCGTAATTTCTCCATGATAAATATATATTTGAGTGAATGAAGGCTGCACGTATCAACCACAAGAGTTTTGCAGGTGCATGATAGCAGCTGCTGATAAATATCCTTCTTCTATCAAAATATATACACAGAAATATGTCGAAAAATGAATCGTACGAACAAATGCTGCTGTCAAAGATAATCTATTTACAGATCATCTTTGACAGCACTTTTTATTTCTACTGTTTGCGGAAAATTTCATATCCTCTGATGAGACATGAGATATGATGAGATAACTTCGTATGGATGATCGTGGCGATGATCGAACGAGATGAGATAGGATTTTCGCGGTGTGAAATACAACATTGTAGAGTGAATGCATCATGATTTATTTGCATTTTGACTGGTTCGCAGCATTTGGGGTTGGATCTCATTGATAAAATTATATCAAGGAAAAGCAGTGTAAAGTTTCGGTTTGTTTGTATTTTTCTTCGAGTGTAGGCACGATTGATCTTCTAGTTTGAATTGTATTGGAGCATTTACATGGTTCTAAGTCATTCCGACTAGTTCAGAGTAACAGCATCAGTTCTGCATTTTGAATCAAATCGCTTATTCTTTTTCGATTTTTGAATTGAAATTTTTGATTTTAGTAAATATGTTTGGTAACAAGATAAAGCTGCCTTCATTACCAAAGCATAGGGTTAGTGTTTTGGGCTAGTTCGGCTATTCATGGCAGCTCTCATTTTGAAGATTGCCGTTATTTGATCAGAAATCATTTTATTCTTAATTTTTCTGGTGATCCTCGACATTTTCAAAATAGTACATATAGGCCAGGGATGCGGAGTCGGAGTCCTATCATTTTTGCTGGAGTCGGAGTCGGATGATAGGACTAGGCTTTATATGTTTGCCACTCGGAGACGGAGTTTTATCAAAAGCCGGCGTCCTATCAACCCCCGGAGTCGGAGACCCCGCATCCCTGATATAGGCTTATACAAATACATGCAGGCCTACTTGATTTTTTTAGTTAAAGTTTCTGTTTAGCATGGGCCTACTCGTTACTGTGATAGAGCTTTGACTAGCACTTACGTTCAATCTCAAGTCAGATTAAAAACAACTTTTGAAATGTAACGAACGAAGGCAAAAGCTACCATCACTTCGAATTGAGAATAGATGCCTAATAGTTCCTGCTCAATTTGCGTTATTTTTATTCGAATTATGAATTTCTGAAGATTTCTTGAAAGAATGAAAAGGCAGAGTTTTCATCAAGATATACATAGTTTCAACATCACATAACAGTTATCTGGTTTATCTATCTTGTAACAATTCTTCATTGATTTCAACGTGTGATTTAGCAAGTAAAGGAAAGGATAAATTTCTGGTTCTTAATAACAGTCCTCTAAATTTTCCAAAAATCCGTGGAATTATAGACACAAAAATGACAGCTTTGACATCAGGATACATCATTCTTGATAGCTACTTATCACGTCAGTGTACGTAGATATACCAGATATCTCCGTATTCAGTTGAAGTACTAAACTTCATGAACAGAATAGCTGCTCAGCATCAGCATTTACCAACCGGGTTCTGACCAAAGAAATGCATTTGTCAAAGACTGACACGTTGAGGTTGGAAGTGATAGTATCAAGTTCCAAAGTACCTGGATCCATTTTTGGAATAAACACTTCAATGATATATTGATCGTAGAAGTAGCCATAACTGAATTACCGATTCTGTGCATATCAAAATCAGATTCTTCTAATATTTGCTACCATAGCTGAAAGCAGATCCAGACCAAAGTAACTCCAACCGCATCCAGTTCTGCATGACACACGTACCGGTAAAACATGCCGGTAAGTGAAATAATTTCAGTAAAGCTTTATCAAACACTTACGTATCAAAATACAAAGAGAGCCATAATTAACTATAAAGTCACAGAAAAATGCTCATAATACAATTTCTGGGTACTGAAATGTAGAACTTTCTGTACAAGCATGTCGTTAGCAATCTATAATGATTGTAAACGGCCATAAAAACAAATAAGGAAGTTGATATCACGCATGATACTGTAGGATGAATGAAATACTGGAAAATGCCGCATTGTGTAATTGTATTAATCAACAAGCCGATTCTCTTAGAATTGTTCCTGCCGGCCGGACTTCATCCTCTCTTCGCCTTTCAGCATCATTCGTGGTACCATTCGTGGGAAGGCTTTGAAAAGGCGGAGGCATGTTTTCGATAACATCAGGACTTCTCACTGCTTCATCATAGCTCGGTGGTTTTGACATTTGTCGCATAGCTTCATCATAATTAGGAAGAGGCGTAGCGTACTGGCTATACAATGCAGCATGTGCAGGAGATACTACTGGTGTCTGATTTTGAAGTTGGTTTGTTGAAACAACTCTTGAGACATTGCTTCTATGAAATAATCCCGATATTCGTTTGTAGAAAAATATCCTTACGACAATGGCCATCACAGTTACTACAAACAAACATACAATCACAGCAATTAAGACGATAGAAATATTGCTTCTTGGTGACGGGCATGCTATCATACTCGATGTTGTTTGCAATGCGCCTAAAGGCGTCCTTGGGCAGTCCCAATACTCTGAGTTTAGAGTATTAATTGGTGTTGATCTTCCGTCGTCCTTTACACAACAAATCCGCTTGCGTGAAGAAACTTTCGCACAGCCTGTGTTAGTGTTTGAAGTCTGGACAGTGTGAGTCCACGGACTCCAATCACACCAGGTTATTAACGCAGCGCAAGTGATTCCGTGTCCAAGCTCTTCTACTTTATAATATCGTCCAGAGCATCCACCCGCTCCTGAACAATCGCACTTATACATGGACAAGCGAAGACAAGTTTTAGAAATCAAAGATTGCGCATCTCCCACAGTTTGCCATATGCAAGCGGAGTTCACTGAGGAGATCATAGTGAGGTGGGCACAGATTAACAGGAAAAATGACGGTAAATAATGCTTCACCATCTTTCCTGCTGAAAATGTTGACTGATTGCAATCGAAGTTAATGCCGGCGACGACGACGTTATGAAACCTACAACACAACCAAAGCAGTACAATAGAGCATTGAATTGTTCATACGTTATCAATAAAGTTTTGTGTCAACAAACTATCAGTTCAGAGAAATAGCTCAACCGAGACAATAATACACACGCACACTCAGCTGACTGTACACACTATTCCTATTGGCACAAGCGATCACGTGAAAATTTACCCTTAAATTAGAAACTACTTAACAGCAGACAAATAGCAACGACGCTTTTGGTAGATTCAGAGGAATAATAAGTGGCAGATTTCTCAGCGAAAAAACTTACCTGTTACATTGCTTAATTTTAGTAAATCGAACATTCAAAAGCTTAATACTCAGTGCTCAGGCAAACAGAGAGGTATTCTGTGTTTGGACTTAACAACAACAATTAACTTTTTAATATCACTTTAAAAATCTCTCGATTAGTTTCCCTCAATTCATCATACTATTATAAATTCAATCAGATAACTCAAATGGAAAATACTTTGACTATTAAGACAGTGAATCTTGAGATTCTTTCAGCGGAAATCTAATAGGAACTATTTAGTGCATAAAACATTTAATATATCTATTATATTGCAATACTTTCATAGAGACTTTTAAAACTAAATGTCTTCCACAACAGCTACATAGTCAGAGTTGAAAACGTTTCCTCCTTCGCTGCTCCTGTAATAAAGTACAATGAAATAACATTTGAAGATTCGGCAAACTTTCGGGATCACCCATCGTCAGGTCAGAGACCGACAGCTCTGGTCCAAGTTAATGGGTGATCCCGAAAGCTTGCCGAATCTTCAAATGTCAATCTATTATATTACGAGAGCATCGCAGGAAGAAAATATCGCTTTCAACTACGTTTAAATCACTGTTTTATGCTCTGTTAGGCCTGTAGGCATGTGTGAATATTCATTCACTTGTTTCAATAATTGATTGTCACTGCAATTATGACGCACAATATAAATAATGTCTGTAATAATATTTATCAATTTTCACATCAAATTAAGAATACAGTTTTATGTAGGCCTATTTCATGTGATGGATGAATTCAAGTCACTATAGTCAAATTGATAATACGCTATTATGTGACCTGTAAAGTATGTATTTAAAGTCCACGTGGCCTTGTTCGTCACATTGAAATAACAGAGTGGTAAATTGGAACTTGGACTTCACATTGTGACTGTATACACTTGCCAGGCAGAAATCACGTGTTTGTATTGGGACCTGATAATCGAACACTAGCCAGTTGCTGGTGTCGTTGTGGTACTGTGGTGCATCGGCAGCGCTTTGGCTTCAAGTGTGCCATATATCGGGTTCTATTCCTGAGAGTGGCCGTTTTTTTTACCGATGTTGAGCAATGACATCCACAAATAGAGTCACCAGATCTAATTCATCGAGCAACTCGTCGGAAGGCATTTAAAACCATCTAAAAGCTCAACGTTAATAAATCCCATGTCATGTGGTGCTCGTCCACAAAGCGTAAAGCTTCTGTTCCATCTGGACCTGTCGTTGTTTGTGGTCACCTTTTGACACCAGTCTCTTCCCTACGATATCTTAGAGTGATAATTGACTCTCACTTTACCTTCAACAGACACGTCTTCCATAGTCTCTTCATGCTTTTCGAAGCTGCGGCAGGTAAGGTCGGTTCGTGGATCGATCTCATTTTCACTGGCGAAAACTCTCATCTCAATCCTCATCTTTCTCGTGCTAGATTATTGTATTTCGTGCTTGGCTAGTCTGCCCAAAGTAAGTCTGAACCGACTACAGCTTATCATTCAATCTTCTGTGCGCCTGGTTTACATGAAATCAAAACATGACCACATCTCTCATCTTATGCGCGATCTCCAGTGGCTTCCAGTGGATTACAGGTTGGCCACGTTGGTTTTCAAGCGTTTACAACAATTTTGTCCCGACTACTTGTCTGATCTTCGGCAGTTCACTGCCAATCTACCTTGTCGTTCAAGCCTTCGCTCTTCGTCTGGGTTATCCTTACAGGTACCCCTGACTACCAGAAAGACACTTGGAGGTCGGGCATTCGCGTCTCAGGCCCCTCGAGTGTGGAACTCTCTCCCTTCTTCCATACAAAACTCTAAATCCCTCAACACCTTCAAGCGAGACTCGAAAAGCTTTTTATGTGACCGCTCTTTATAATTTGTTGTACGTCATTGTAATTTGTACTCAGGTCGTGAAGTCTCTACAGACATAATGCTTACTTTTGTAAGCGAATTCGTTAATAATAATAAATAAATAAGGTATTGCTATGGAAGTGATAGAAACTCTCCTGAACGATCAAAGTGATGACATTGTGAGAACTCTGAGCTCCAAGATTGATGTTTTGAGCCTGAAGGTTTCAGAACTCATGTCGCGAATAAAACAATAGAAGGTAAGCTGTCGGTGATGGATATGGTACAGTCAGAACATCATGCAGAGTAGTCGCATTTTGGGTGAAGTTGATCAGCAGCGAATTCGCAGAATAATCTGATAATCTGAGTGGGATGCCAGAAAAAGAAACTGGATCACCTGAAGAGAGGCATAATTTTGATATTTGCAATTTTAAGCAGTTGACAGATTCTTTAGGGATTGATGGAGTTGAGGTAACTGATTCGCGGAGAATCGCGGAGAATTGGTAAAGTCGGCAGACAAGACAATCGTTTACTAAAAATCTCCTGTGAGACCAGAGAAATTTAGCAAACTATCAATTCTTCGGAAAGTCCCTTCTCTTCGGGTTTCTGAATCATACAAGAAGACATATGTAAATAGCGATCTTACTCCGCATGAGCAAAACTGTCAAAGACAACTTAGAAGAGTTATCTCGCCGCTTTTAACGTGGATGACTGATTTACCCATAATATTTCTGAGTGATGCGCAGTCACTGTTAGCGTCTGTCGTTGCGCAGTCGATAGAGTATCGAATGCGCAGGTATAGATACCTGGTTATGCAAGCCCTTTTCGTTGTGATCGATGTGATAGTCGAAGAGGTGGCGCAGTCTGTGTTTTCGTACGTTGTCATGTCTCCTGTTACAAATACAATCCCATTGATCAACTCTGTTTTTGTGGAGCATTTATATCTTCATTATCCTTCAATAAAATTGATCTTGCTTGCAATTACATACCACCCAACATAGTGGCTTCAGAATATCAAAATATTACCGACTACCCCATCCGAACAATGATTGACACATTAATGCATGATTCTGAGGAGATACTCATGATTGTAGGCGACCTGAATAAATTCAAAACTGATAAAATTGGAATTGATGTCGGTTTGAAGCAATTAGTTACAGAGAACACGCGTGGTGATTCCATCTTAGACAAGATCCTTGATGATTTTGACATAGCTGATTTGTACAATTTTATCCTTTAGTTTGTCCAAGCCTAGGAAATTCCAATGATTCTTCTATCATTGTGCAACCGAAAATAAAGATCCCTCAGCCTATTCAAATTGCGAGAATTTTTGATTTTCGACAATCTCATGTAATCAAATTTGTGAAAGATTTGACTTCTTAAAATTGGCACAAGTTTCACCGATCGCGTGTTTCCATTGAAGAAAAGTGCAAAGAATGCTATGCTTCTATCAGATGCATTTCTTCTAATACCGGTAGTGTATGTTCCGATGAGTCCACAAGACCACCCCTGGATTACTCCTGTAATTAAGAATCAGATTCATCTCGATTCCAGGCATTCAGGGCAAGGAACTTCCCACTCTATAATCAGTCGAAGATTTAATCGAGAGTACGAAAGAAAGCTGGATAAAGACATCAAAATCCACTTCGAAGGGTGTTTGGAAAAAAAGCGGACAATTTGATCAGTAAAAAACCAGTTACAACTTTACAATTTCACATGCCAAATTTCTTCCCCTTCTCTTTGGGTTTTGAGGGATCATAAATTTTGTTCCATGATCGGCAGCGAGAGGAAATCAATTGCTCTTCGATGACAATATTCGTTCCAGGAGCGAAATAAGCACGAAGATTATCATTCCATTTCTCGTAAATTTCGCGAATTGCGGTGAAATTTTCATAGTGCTTCCTATCCTCGTGACTATCATCAAATGTGAGACAGAGTCCATAATATTGAACAAAAATCGCGAAATAGCATTGCAACAAAATAGTGAGTGTTTACTATTGAAGAGATGAGACACGGGAATTTCAGAATCGTGATTAGCACGTCTGTAATAGAAAACTCCAAAGTATGACCTCAACGATTGTACAGGTAAATTCCAAGTCTATCTGCGTGCTCTAGGGAATTTCGCATGTCGCATAACATCAGTCAAAAGTTCCACGGGTAGATATAATTGACAGGTATTGAGAATGCCTTCCTTGCGAGAACTGCCTGCTGGCCGGGTGTCTCTCTAAATATATTTGCGGCGTCCCTTCTTCTTTGAATCGGAGGAGATTGAATCCAATTTCAGCTCTCATCCCGCAATAACTGTCGCTCTTGTATGATGTGATATCATTTTGACTCTGATATATATGATTGATGTTGATCATGTTAGCCACATCGTCTTCCTCAGAAGAAATATCAACAGCATCCATTTCATTGATCAACTGATCAGCAATTTGTGCTGCTTGTCTACGTTGCCTAAGGTTCACAACCATCTCACAGCAAACCGAACGAAGAATGAATGGTATTAGGGAAGCCACAGTATAGTAAACAAGTTCAATCGATACTAACAAAGCTTTGCAAAGCGTGCATTGTTCACCTGTGTGTGTGCGCGCGGACTTGTGTGCGACCGTCAACGTGTTTCACCATCGTTAACCGGATCATGTTATTTTTTTATCTTAACACTACGTGACATGCTACGCGTAATTACGGAACACCCAAAACATCCGTGGTTAAGGACATTCTATTCTTCTACCCGCGTCATAGAAATTGACAGCAACAAAGCCTCTAGAATGGAAGTTACGCTTTATGCAATGCACAATAGTGGCACATAAATCGCACGCATTTTCACTTAGATACACTTGTCAACGGCTGTATCATTGGATTAGAATCAGTCACATGCGTAAATTTAAGCTTTTAATTGGCTCTTCATGCCCCAACTTAGTTCCCCCGAATGTGCCGCGACCTTGAGTCAATTTCCATTCTAATCAACTTCAGATAAACAATCTATTTCTATGACCCGCGAACATACGCGCTGCACTAAGAGTCAGAAATCACTTGATCTGATGCTGTTAAAACATGGGAAATGTTTATGAATACGCGCGGGCGAGCGTTTATAGTTTACGCGTGGTCCACGGTTGTCTGCGCTGCCGCCTGAACCACTAAGATGAACCGCTAAGCACATTCTGTCTTCCTTGAGCATGAAATTGAGGTCCTATCACATTGTTTAGCCTCTGATACATGCAGACACATGACACGCAAAGTCTATATAACAGGACTGCCAACTAGACTAACTTATATAACAGATATTGCAGCAATATCCTGCATAGCCACGGATGTTTAGGGTTATGTGCAATTACGCGTGGTTTGCGCGTCAATTACGCGTGATTGAGCGTTGCATGTCACCTAGTGAATCACCGATTAAGCAATTGTAGCCATAAATATCTGATGATCAAGAACAAGAGGTTCAATTGACCACCCTTTGTATTTCAAAGTTAGTCAAATACCCTTGTATCTTAAGGGTTAAGTCTTGTGATCACAGCATGTCATGGAGTATGCATCTTTATTGTTTTGCTTTGTTTCTTTGAGGTCTTGCTTAATTTCCCTTCACTTAGAGCATTGATTTTGTCTTTATTACACTATGTTATTCTGTTATTAATTTACCTAATTTGTCAGCTTTGTCTTTTCTTTCAGTTTGTCGTAGTCACAGATCGACAATGTCAGGTTTCATCATCTTTTTATGTGCTTGTCAATGTGTCAGAAAGCTCCAATTCTATTGCTCTGATTTGTACTTAAAATTCATCATCCGCAACTTGCATTTCAGTCTTGCGTGTAGCGTGAACCAGAACAGGCGAAACTAGTCGCTACAACGAAAATGAAAGCGGTTTTGATTTTTATGTGCAAACATACCTTTTAAAGTTTACCTCACTTGTGCACATTGTACAGGGTCCGCCTAAAGTCGTGTAGGGATTATGAATGGCTGTAAAAATGGCTAAAATGACTATTGAGACTAAATTTTATTACAGAGTTGCAAATGAAACACATAAATTTCATAAAATTGTGTATGGAAAATTACATCACGTAAATGAGGACCTTGGTGCTTGATACAAGATTGTGCCCTCTTTACAGCACTCATCATCACATGTCTTAAAGTTTGCCGGCCTATTTTCTGGATTTCATTTCGTATATTTTCTTTCAGAGCACTTGTGGCTCTCAGCTTTGAAGCGTACACGCTCTCTTTTAAATATCCCCAAAGAAAAAATCTGGAGGAGACAGAATTGAGGATCTCGGAGGCCAGGAGAACTCACATCCTCGATCGAGAGATAATGCGATACTGAAAAGTTTCCTGTAAAAGATTCAGTGTCTCATTAGCACTGTGGCACGTGGCATCATCCTACTAAAACCATAGAGCAGCTTGATTTGGCAATGTCTTAATTGTCGGTATGAAGAACGACCTTATCATTTCCCGGTAGTTTGAACCATCTACTGTGACTACTTTTCCATTGCCATCTTCGAAAAAGCATGGTCCCACAATACAGTCGTGCATAATTCCACGCTCAACTGTTACCTTCTCAGGATGTAGGGTTCCCTGGTGAATTACTTGAGGATTTTCGGAAGACCAAAAGCAATAATTGTACTTGTTCACAAATCCACACAAGTTGAAATGTGCTTCGTCAGTCATTATCAGTGAAGTGTGATTGCCCTCCCTACCAAAAAATTCAAAAAATCGCCTCGCATAGCGTAATCTCGCTTCAAAGTAACTTAAAGAGACAATCTGTACAATCTGTACCTTATATGGATAGCAAGATGAGTCATCTTTTGAGATTTTTCTCAAAGATGTTTCAGATATCTGAAGCTCTATGGAACGTCGTTTGAGAGGACTTCTGGCAACATCTTCTCTCACAGTCTCAATGAACGATGCGCTGCGAGATGTTTTTGGGCTGCCTGATCGATCTTTGTCCTGAACATTTCCAAACTCTCGAAAACGTGAAACACAACGACGAATAACATGTTCAGACGGAGCTTTTGTAACATTGTTCAACCGGCGATAAGCTATCTGAGCCTCAACAATAGACCGGTTGTTAACAAAAAACAGTTCAACAATTTAAGAGTGCTGTTGACTAGTCCACTTATTCATTATCAATCATTGACGAAGTAAGCCTATCGAAAGTGAAAATGAATTGAAAATGGCACTGCTTGAATTTTGAATTTTGTCTCAATTACAGATGATGTGAAATGGCTATGCCATTTTGCATAGACATGCATCGTGAGCAATGAACAAACATAATATTCACCATGACCTCTGAATAGTCTAAGAAATGATATACACGTATTTGATATATTCAAACGTCAAATGTCATCCAAGATTGTAGTCAACTTTGTAATTCTATGCACATGAAAAAACTTACGGGCATGGCCTATGCACAAGAAGAGGCATCAGTCTTCAATTTGTTATTAACAATTCACACCATCGACATGAATTCCCTATACGACTTTTGGCGGACCCTGTATCTCACCCCTTTTTATATCGACAACAAAGATTTGCTATTGATATTTTCAGGTCGCAAGCAAGTATAGAAACTAGGGAAAGGTGAATTTTGTCCGTTTAGGTTTCTTATATACTAATGAAAATAAAATAAAATAAATAAACAAATGAACACTGTTTATACTCGAAAGCATACTTGTGGCCGAGTTTTTATTAGTCCCACTCTCATTCCTTTTGTAATGAGTGTTTAGCAAGAATGCAGAGTGTACCTATTTTTTGAAGTCTTTGGTTTGACCCGACCAAAGCTTGAATCAACGATTCCCGGACGCAGAGCGAACACTACCACAAGGCAACAGCGCCGACCCAAATTTTGATGAATCGTGTGTTAAATACTATTAGACAGAACACAAACTTTAGACCAGGGATGCGGAGTCCTATTATTTTGATAGGACTCCGACTGCGGTTGGCAAGTATATATAAAAGAACAAATATAATAAAATATATATATATATATATATAAAATAATAGAACAAACGAACAAGCTAGTATTTCATTATATTTTCTCTGATGTGACCTTTGGTGCGTAGGTGTGATCGAGGCTAAGAAGGCTTGTCTTCTCTAATAAGTCACCGACTTAGAAAACAATCCTTTTTTCACTATCACGGTTCATTCCCTCAACTATTACAAGCTTTGCATCCACTGCTTTCTCTGTACTTTTGTTTGACGGAGAAAGCTGACATCAAGACAGTGACAGCTATGCACGAGGATAAATGATTTGTTTGCATTATATTTCATGTCTAGTTTATATGCCGGAGTCCGGAGTCCTATCATTTGATAGGACTCAGACTCCGACTCCAGCAAAAATGATAGGACTCCGGGACTCCGACTCCGCATCCCTGCTTCAGACTGGTTGGAAGTCAAAATATAGGAAATGGAATAACTGGACAATAGTTAGAATAACAATATTACGGAACACTATGTATCTATAACTAGAAGAATTTGTTTTCAAGATCATGTCGTATGTTTTTGTTTCATTTTTTTCGCCCAGAAGGAGTCTATAGCTGTAAAAGGACTGATGGTGCGTTCCCTTAATAACCAGATTCGTCTCCTTTAAGTACAATTACCTTCCGGATGCACTTTGGTGTATTACAGATCAAATTTCTGATTACCTGTTAATCAACATCATTTCATTTCTGCTTGGCCTACGATTCCAACCGATTCAAATTGTCGCTAGGACAATTTGTCGACGTTTTCTAGTTTCAGGATAGACCAGACTGCTGGATCGGATTTAAGATAGGCGACCATGAAGGCCACACCGCGGTTAGTGTTCATACCTGTCTTTTGTACATTGCCGTCCATGAGAAGGCAGATAATGGATCACCTAAACTTAATGCTCAAGGACAAAAGTGCTCCTGTTCAAGTTTCAAGTTTTCCTCATTCTTTGCAGTGTGTCAGTCACTCCAAGTGGACAACATCCAACAATCTTCCTGAGTCCTCGATGTAAGAAATCATCGAGAATTCTTGCCCAGATTTCAGCCGAAGGCGTACTCGTCCATCTTTGAATTTTAAATAAACAGCCGCTTTTCACGACAACACGTGACCACTGGTGCTGACTGCAATGTCCCGAGCACAGAATTAAACAGGTCGTCTCTTCTTCTGTTTGACTAGAGAGGAAACATTGGAACCACAGAAATAGATTGTTTAAGCGCATCACTTTGCTAGAAGTGCAAACTGAATCAAAATAATGGCACATACAGGAACTTAATAGGTGGGCAAAAAGAATTTCTTAATACCTTGCAGAGATAGGAAAAATAGTCGTGCGTTGCTTGCGGATTGCTCTGAATTCCTCTAAAATGCTCCGATCGCGGCGATTCCTTCAGATTCGAAGAATTCAGATCATTGCGCAAAAGTTTTCTCAATCATGTTGGACTTTCGGATCATTATTAAAAAAGTTAGCAGGCGCACGAAAAAACGTTCACAAACTTCTCTGTAGAACTTGTCATCAACTGTGTCTCTTTGCTGTGTGATCCGCTTGATAACAGTCACTGAATCTTAACACGATTTGGCGTGTTTAATGTTGAACTGGTTGCTCATTGTTCGATTGCTATGGTATTATGTCAGTAGATTGTGCCATTTCACTAATGTTACATGTTCCAATGTTTCCTTTCTAGTCAAACAGAAGAAGAGACGACCTGTCTAATTCTGTGATTGGAACATTTGACATTAATGAAATGGCACAATATGCTGGCATAATACCACAGCAATCGAACAATGAGCGGCCAGTTCAACATTAAACACGCCAAATTGTGCGAAGTTTCAGTGACTGTTATCAACCGGATCACACAGCAAAGAGACACAGACGATGTTAAGTTCTACAGAGAAGTTTGTGAACGTTGTTTCGTGCGCCTGCTAACTTTTTTAATAATGATCGGAAGGACCAACATTATCGAGGAAAATTTTGCGCAATGATCTGAATTCTTCGAAATTGAAGGAATTCTGACGATCGGGGAGCATTTTGAAGAATTTCATAGCAATCTGCAAGCCGAATACAACTATTTATTTTATCTTTGCAAGGTATTAAAAATTTCTGTCTGCCGACTTAGTAATTGCCTGCATATTCCATCGTTTTGAATCAGTTTGCACTTCCAGCAAAGTGATGCGCTTAAACAATCTAATTCTGTGTTCCCAAGCGTTGTTATGAAACGTTTACAGGAGCAATTTCAGAACATCAACTTTCTAAACGTATATAACTTGTTGAATTTGGAAATAAGTTTCCATATTCAGTGCACCTTCACCCATTTCCATTACAAAGGAAATGTGTATAGCACATATTTCGATTTTCCCAGTTTATTAGCACATATTCTATAAAAGCAATGATGGTCGTAAGAAATCAGCGAGGCATACATGGATCGAAATTTCTATCCATTCATAATACGTTCGCAGCACCTCGACTATCTGTGTTAGACCGAAATCAAATGTTAAGGTTTTTTGTGCCTGATCAAAACCACGGTTAGAGATTTTGGAGACAGATTCATATATAATTAAATATATTTGGTTTATGAAATTATCAAACATGTAAATTCTCCTTTGGCATGGAGTTAGCAAAAAACATAAATAAAGCTACTGAACGTCTCGAATTTCTGGTTACTTCGTTCACATGATATGAATGTCGCTTCAGGCTTATATCCACTGCAACATCTGTACAAAAGCCAGTTGGACAATATATTGGTGCCATTTCGATTTATATGAAATGAAATGTTAAAATTCTGATGTGATTAGAGATGAACACCAGAAAAGATTGACAAGCAATATAGAAATCGCCATGTTCTTTGCGTCTCTTGGTTTTTTATCAGTGCACCATACATTGAGGTGCTGCACGTGTATTTCAGAGGTAACAGCAGCTGTCGTGCTTGTTTTACCTTATCGGGCGGATTTGCCCTCAGGCCTCGGAATTTTTAAAAATCTCAAGCAACATATGCACAGACAGATCTCAACAACTTTTCTTTCAATGACTTTGTTTGCTTTGTATTGGTCTGGTCTTGGGAGTGGCTACGCTTTTAGCAATAGGCAACAGTGCTCTCGAGAAGAAATGCATTTGCCACAGTTTTACCGAAAATTTCTATTTTAGGGCATTAATGGCTTCCAAGTTGCTTCAAATGATATTGTGTGATAATCATGATAGATGCAGATGTTTATGACCTTCATGGAATGTATTTTGGTAAAATGTGTTCGCAATCTGTTCACTTGTACTCTGTTCGACTGACAAATAGAAACCGAAACACCAATATATTCAATATACAGTATATAGTATTCAATAGTTTGAAGGAATTTATAAATTAAAAAGAAATCGTGTCTTTTGAAGATATAAAGTCCGATTGCAAATGGAATTCTGAAACGTTTTGAGAATTTGTCATTGACCGAGGAGCAAATAAACAGCGGAGTGCGGTGCTCAGCAGGATTCGTTACTTAAAGCGATTTAATTCTGATCATTTTGACGAGTACCTGTTTCTTTATGAAAATACATTGAAGTACTTCCTTATAGGCAAGCTAATATCAACGCATTTCATCAACATTTGATACAATTGGCTCCCACACTTACGCCACTAATTCTCAGCAAAGGAAAATAATCGTATCAATATTGAGTTTTCTGACAATGTAACCTCTTTTGCTGTTTGCTGATCGTGCTGCTGTTGTTTTCGTGAGAATTATTGATTTATTCAGAAGTCAGAGCATTGCTTTTCATCAAATTTTCAGATATTACCAAGTGAAGAGGAGTTGCTTCCTGCTTGTGCTTATTTCAGAATCGACCCATTTTTCTCACCGGTTTTGTCAACTGATATACAATATATAGAATAGGTGATGTAGCTTAAACCGGACTAGGATCGAATCTATAATTCAAAAATTCGCCTATTAGTCTGTTCGACAGATTCGCGCGAATGCCAAAATCTATTGTATTTGTATTGAAATATTCGATGTAATGCAATTCTTGTACTGATTATCTTGTAATATCGATTGTCACTTTCTATGCTGCAAGATAAAATACAGATTGCTGTATCATGGGCACTACCTCATAAGCCTATTTTTGTGTGGCCCTATTGACCAACTTAATTTCAAATAAATTATGGAATTAAATCATTTACATGCAGAAATGTACTCCTCTATCCACGCATGTTGCTCAGGTTTAATATGTAAATTTGTTTTGCCGTGCAGAAGCCGGCGATTGGGAATACATTTAATTTGATCTCACCGAATTGAAAAGCTTTTCTCAAATCGGATAATCGAATAGGAATTTCGAACAATTTCGTTTTTGCCGGAACTTGCGCAAGACGGATAGGATGAGATTGCAGAAAATTTACAACGATTAAAATGTATCTCTTGGATTTCCAATTCAAGTTTTGATAACTGATGTAGAATGCTTAATACAAGTGTGCAAAATGGCATTGAGTGTAAAAAGCATAGCCAATGATGTGTTTAAAGCGCAATATGATGAAATCCAAGAAGTATTTCAAACGCGTAGAATTCTCTATTGCAACAAAAATGAAAATAATTCTCGTACATGTAGGCTCTGCGTACTGTCTTATCCATGTTCGTACAATTTCGGCTCTTACAGTTTCAATCAGTGTTCAACATTTACATTTTAGGTTTTGATCGCACCATGGACATAATGATGGACATAAAGCAATGAACCAATGAACTTTCATTCTGGGTTTCATCGTATAGGCCTAGAGCTTTATATTAGTAAAAATAGATTCATATTTTTAGAATTTACCTAGACTGTATCCATGATTATTATCCCATGAAGATATTTTCGGTTTATGCTACAAACACAATAAGCAGAAATAAGAATATTTTGGCATCAAGATGTCCGGAGAAAAATAATCCGCTAAAAACTTGTAGGCTACAAAGTTATAAAACATTAAAAATTCCCCCTTACTTTGTTGGGTTTGCGAGCTGCAACATCAAACCTACAGAGATTTCTGCCACTTTTCAGAACTAATGAAAAAAAACTAAGAACACGCTTTTTCCTTAAGTTTCAAGAATGTTTAAAACTGATGTTTAAAAAATATGTTTTAAATGATTTTTCAAAATGTTTAAAATGAATATCTTAATCAAGTGTTCAGAGTGATTCAAGTTCAATGCTCTACACCTAGTCATTAAAAAATATCGCTCATTTTGACAACCTTCCTTACTCTGCGCATTCAACAGTGCTGCATCTAGCAATAGTGTAGTTAGTATGTTTAGCTATATTTAAAAACGCACTGACCTTAATCTGATCATTTAAAATATCCAAGAAATTGTTCATATACCACACTAATCACCAAAAAGGTAGGTACATATTACTACAAGCTTTGAAGAAATACCTTGAAATATTTGAAATATCTATAGCTGCTGGTAATTTAGTGAATGTTAGGACATTTTTTAAAATTGATATAAACTCATCCATCACCAATAATTCGACGTGATTAAATGTTCATATCTTCCAGTAGAACTGCATTTGTCATCATGATAATCTAGGTGCAAAGAACATATCTGCCTACATTAGCCGTTTCATATCCGACATGCATTTTGACAGCGAGGAGTAGCTGGGGGAGAATGCTGTAAGATACATTAAATGAGGAATTGAAGAATAAAGTAAGAGAAGAGGTATCACCTAGCACGACTAGTAAGTGGTCCTTTACTGTCCTGACATGCCCTTAACGGCTCATATGAGTCCTGCTGCTATGTGAGGGCGCAAGCAGTCGGTCGATGTGAGATTGCTAGGCTTATTTTAGCATACCAAGAGTCAATTTCATAGTCGCTGAAAAGAAAAGGAAAATTCTGTACAGTTACGAGTCAGTTGGCTAATAAGCCTACATATCGGCGCATGTGTGCATGCAGCAGAGGCTTCGGCTACCATTTCTTTAAGCCATGAGGCAGAAATGTACGTTTCCTCCCTCACTGTCTCCCTCACAGTCTTTAGCGAACCATTGCGTTCATATAGTGGAGCTTGCGATATGCCGGCCGTGTATTTGTAAATTTACTTAGAATTATATAAAAGCATGCCCAAATGTCATCATGTGCGTATCATCGCTGTTGCTACTCGACAAAAGCAATATATCAATCTTATTGCTTTTCCAAAGTTTTTTTTTGGGAAAATTTTCCGGGAATATTTTTTAAAATTTCCCGAAAAATTTTGAACACTGTTTAATACTAAGTCTTCAGTTTAGAAAATAAGAATGAATAACAGTTGTACAGATATATGAAAATTCAATTCATTGGATTGTTTTTTGTTTATAAAATGTAAAATAAAATCTTTATGCACCGCACCTTTTTATTAGACTTTGAAATATAACGATCTGACCTTATTAGTTAATCATAAACGAATGATCAGGTTTGAAATTTATATACATACAGCAGATCACAAATTATGTGTTTTACAGGAACGCAATTATAAAGATGCAAAATCAAAAAATATCATTGCACAGATTGTTGACACGATTAGATATCCATCAACTTCTTTTTATAGATAAACTTGGCAAATTTGGATGGTTCCACAAAGTCTTATTGTTTATTAATTAAACGCAAAGAGAACATAAAATTAATAAACAATAAGACTGAGCGGAACCATCCAAATTTACCAAGCACATCTATACAAAGAGATTGATAAACACATGTATCTTACAGTGTCATCAAACTGTGCAATGACATTTTGTTATTTTTCATATTTATGTGTATAAATTTGAAACCTGATCATTCGTTTATAATTGATTAATTGATTGACAAGGCCGGATCGGTGAAATATATGTATTTCAGAGTCTAATAAAGAAAGTTCGTCAAAAGAACTTATTTCACATTTTACAAAACAAAAAACAATCCAATGATTTCGAAGTCTTTTTCACGAATATATTTCACGAAAATACATGTACATGCGTAATAACGGAAAAACATATTCAATTCGAAAACCATTAAAAATGTGAAGCCGCTTCTTATAAAAATACTGAGATGGAAGTTAGAAAACACACTTGGCCGTCATCATCACTGTCTGAGACCCGTATGCAGGAAAGTCGGTTTACTAACCGTCAGTTAAGTCCTTAACCGTTGGTTTGTAAACCGAGAGTTATTTTTTGGTATTCATATCAACGCATTTAACTTTCAGTTAGCTAGCCAGAGTTATGTCGTATTCATCACAACTTACTTTGCAGTTAAGTTGGAATTCCTTCAAGAAGTAGGTCAAAGTTGCGTTTGTCATAGATCGATGCCAGTTCGTGTGCGAATTATCTTCACATGCGAGCTAATCCATTGTTACTAGCTATAAATAGCGTTACCCATTGGTCTGACAAGGCTGTATGATGGCAAACATTTACAATGACGAAACGTAGAGCAGACAATTTCACCCTCTTTGAACAGAACGCGCTGCTTACTTGTGTCCGGAATCAGCTTAGTACAATCGAATGCAAGAAAACTGACGGGACCAGCTCCAAGGACAAGAATAAGGCTTGGACTCGCGTATGGAAAGAATTTAACGAAATGAAGCATGTTTCTCCGCGAGATGAAACCCAGCTGCGGAATCTGTGATCGGCTGAAGAAGGCGGCTAAGAAGGAAGCTGGAGATGATGCACGTGAGCGCAGGAAAACTGGAGGTGGAGAGTTCATCACAAGAATATGTGATATCTCTTTGAAAGTTAGAGATATGATCCCAGATCAGATCAATCCTCCGGTAACACGTCAGAACAAGTGCGATTCGGATGAACCTTCTTTGAAACCAGTCTCATCACAGCCACTTTTATCTACATGTAATCAGCCTTCAGAACATCCTCAGACATCAACAGAGGTACACGTACGTCCACAAATGTCTGATCATGAAGAAGGAATCTTGGAGGACAGGTGCGGAATTTCAAGAGATATTCAGCAAAGACAACCAGCGTTGAAGCGACCAGCCATGAATCAAAGCGAATACTTTACCACCATAACAAATATCATGAAACAAGAGAGTGAGGAGAAAATGTCAATGCGAAGAGAAGAGCACCGAGTAAAAATGGAAACGCTGAACATCGCGAAGGAAATCAAAATAAGAAAATTAAAGAAATTGAAAGAAGATGATATCACTCTGACTGATATTTCCTATTGTAGTATAAATTCATTAGTTTATGATATTGAATGAAGAAATGTTTTGGAAAACTACTTGTTCTTATTCCATAGATATATATTCATATAGTATTTTTTAATCATGAATCACAAAATTGAAGTATCGTCAAAATTTAGCAATGAAGCTCAGGGCCTACTGAAGAATCTTTGAACAAAGGTATCCCGCATACACACACTTGCAGGACTTCCATTTACCTCGTGAATCTCTAACATTTCATCTTCATCTGGCATACCAGTATCATCGAAACCAGAGATGTCGTTTTCCATACGAGCGAAGTTGTGAAGCACTGCCGTTGCCACAACGTTTTAAGGAACAGTGGATAGCTTCAGGCGAATTGGTGTTGCCAAAATAGGGAAACGTCTTTTCCAAATACCGAAGGCACATTCAATCTTAACCCGCGTTTTCTTGTGAGCAATGTTGTAACGACGCTCTGAGTTTGTCACCGGATTGAGTGCAGGTGTCAACAAGTAGTGCTTGTTAGGATAGCCACTGTCACCGAGGAGATAGCCATCCACTTCCTCCGATTCCAGCTTGTCGTGGATCACGGATTCCTCAAAAATGCGGCTATCGTGAGCAGACCCATGCCATCTGGCTACGATGTCGGTAAAAATCATTGAAGTATCACAAACAGCTTGAACATTTATTGAAAAATATCCTTTTCTGTTGCGATAAATTTCTGCATTCTGTCCACCAGGGGATATTATGGGAATGTGCGTTCCATCTATTGCCCCGATAACTGCGGGGAACCCACCGATAGCAAAGAAGTTTCGTTTCACGTTATCTACATCAAGTGGGAATCGTATAATGTCGTTCGCTAATTTTGAAATCTCTTTCACCATTCGTAGAACTACGCGACTCACACTTGGTTGACTTATATTTAATTCATCTGCAACTGATAGTTGAAATTTGTTTGTTGATAGATATTGTTATCGGCATTATTATAGGCAGATCAGGAGCTCTTGCATAAGCGTAATTGAATGGTGAGATTCATTGATCTGGCATCTTCCATCAGAGTCAATCATTTCTAAAGTCTTCATAAAGACGTGCTTCCGTAGGCGAAATCTCATACGAAATTCATCATCGGACAGATAGTCGTATGGGTTGATGGTATCCCTCATGATTCTTTCTTTTCTTATTGCCGCAGCACATCTCTCATAGAATACGAAGTCCGTGTAGTCCATCATTCGATCATGCAAGAATTGCTTGAATCGTCAGCTAACCCTACCGTCTATCTCGGTTAAATCTTCGGCTAAAGTTAACTCGCGGTTTTCATTAACCAGAGCTCATGAATACGAACATCAGTTAAAGTTAACTTAGCTGGCGATTTAACCGAAGGTTAGGGCTTAACCGAGACTCTTGAATACGGCCCTGAACAATCTCCAAGTTCCTCTTGCATCTTGGTCTTCGCCTTCAGCAAATGTCATTCTGTCAGCAGCAATTTTTGACTTCTCCAAGTCACTCAACCATTTCAATTTTAAATGTGGGTGAAATGCAGCGGCCATTGCGCTATTATCGTTTATTGGTTAAGCGGAAGAAAATTGAATTGCGCGTGAATTTGCACGAATAATGGGAACATCAATCTCAAGATGCTTAACCCATGTACTGCCGACCGGGACAAAAATGACCCGAGAAGCTAGGTTTTCTTTTATCTCCAATGGAAAGAGACCTGAAAATTTGTGGCTCATTATCTTTAGACGCTTTTGCCATTTAAATCACAAATAAAGGACTCATATGTTGGCAAAGTCACACGTAAAAATAGATTACGCATAATATATTTTGATGAGTAATGGTAGATGAATCTTTTATCTGTTTACCGCTTTTTTAAAAACTAAAACGAAAGATCGCCATGGCAATTGAATAAATAATCAGTTAGATACGTTTTAAAATTTTTTACGCTTTGAAATCAAATACAGTTTCGAATTACAAGTGTGTTTATGACAAATATGAGATAGCCTATCTTTCACAAATATTTTTTGTGGAATGGTTCTTGAAATGCATTTGTATCGTTGACATGTAGTCTGGTGTTTGCAAAGACAATGGACTACTATCTTTAGGTGTTAATTGTTATTCCATATTGATGGGAACAAGTAGTACCTTTTTCACGGTTGCTTGAGGTTTGGGGGATGGCAATGTGTAGCCCTATATATTTTTAAATTCTTAATCGCATGATGAAAACACTTTAACACTGATTGAGTAAATCGATCTATAGCCATGCAGCTTGCACAAGTCATGAAATGTCAAATTGTACAAATGGTCGAGAGATCTCTCTTACCCATGAATCCTTTATACGGGCACACGCACATGCATATCACACAGCAATACAAGCATTTTGCACATGTGCATGCGGTAATCCTACAAAATGCTCACATGCCGTAAAATAATGCACATGCAGAGGCCAAGCGCACAAAACATAGTCATGCATATGATTTGCATGAAGCATTTTCATGACTGTATCAGTAATCGTGTCCACTGAGAATATAAATGATTAGTGATCGAGTTAAATTTTGCCGAGTTCAGCCTAGTGCAGACTATGATCTACAGTTCCGATCCGACTTCTATATTATAGCACCAAAAATCAGAAATCGACAATCAGATATGCTCTGTACGTGTTTCTAGCACAAAAATTAGGATAAAATGCAAGATTTTTTCCAGGCATAAATGTACTAATAGGCTACCTTTATGATTTATGAACATGCGATTTTATTCTGTTTGTCCCTACGATCTCTATTATTTGATGAACTATAGGACTCTTTCCATCTTTAAGATTCTCTCTTTATACCTTTTTACTGTCTTCACCATTGGGTGGAATTCCCGACATAAGGCGGCATTTGCCTGAATCAGATCTTCAAATTTGCATTGGATTTATGTCAAACCTAACTTCTCGACTTGTAGGCTCCTTTGCGATGCATAAAGTCTACTTATGGTGGAGCAGCGGCATTACTTCTTGTATATTCTGCGAACTATCCACAGATTGCACATTTGGCCTCCTCACTGTAAGTATCAGATTGCATTATAGGCATCTGCATCGTCCAACACAATTAGTCAACATTTTCGGTATTCTCGTTCTCTATACCAATACGACGCATTTTTTGAATAAAGTCTGTCGTCGAAATTGAGACCTGCACATAAAGTTATCCACTCTATATCTTCCATTTACTGCTATGAAGCAACTGTCATACAACACGTGTATATATGTAGATCGAATTTTAATGTATTCTGTTACTATTCTTTGTGGCGTTCGTAGTTAGTATTCTTAGTAGTAGTTATGCAAATTTAGCTTTCATAAGGCAAACATTGTCGAAAAATGTATTATCAAAAATAAGTAGAAGAAGAAATGTTTGTTGAACAAAACTAGCAGAAAGCTATAAGTAAGTCACAACAGAGCATAGTTAACATTTCGTCATGCATCGAAATCTTTTCAAGTCATTCTTCTAAGTCGTGGTGAATTTCATAAAGCAATAACGCTGCCACATACTTTAGACGAATCTCTCACTCATAGCCGTTTTTTGTGTGAATGATATGTAATAATTCGACGTGATCCTTATTGAAGGAAAAAATGGATTTAGACAAACTCTTCTATAGCGGTGACATTCGAAAATGAGAGTGCATTGCTGCTACAAATTGTGGGCTAATTCAAGGTGCATGTATTTGTATGTATTCATTTGCTTGACTTTTGTGCTATTGAATTAGCAATGATGGCAATTACGTAGCAAAAATTATCCAAGTCCTTATGCTACACTTGTTGCTGACTTCTTTGACTGAAAACATCAATTTGCTTATCAACCACTTATGAACTTGATACACTTCTTATATTTTCGAATTTTCCCACCATCGCTGTAGGAGGATGGCATCAACTTCAGGAGCAAGGTTGATGTCATGTCTGTGGATTTATATTTATGGAGGAACAGGGCACTGTGTATGAAGTGGTGAAAATTGCAGGTAAAATTCGAAAGATATTTGTTTATACAATTTGCACTGGCCTTGGGCCCAGCAAATTAATGTTTTGAGTGTAGAGTAGCAGCTGTCGCAGTAAGATTTTGACATACCATTATATTGCTTTATTATATCACATTACTTATAATGCAATTAGAGCTAATTTCTATAATCACCAGATTAAGATCGTGAGCAAATTCTGCGGCTTTACTGTGACTCCGTGCAGAACTGAGGAAATTTGCTTAAGGTATCCAAGGAGCAATCCCAACTTCAGTGACTTTATTTAGATTCAATTTTTTTATTCGCCGCAACCTACCCTTGAAGAGAATCCGCACAAAAAATCATAAAAATTCTTGAAGGATTCATCTACCCCAAGTTCTATCCGATATGATGCGTGCCAATAGAGATGTAAATCTGTTAAATGCTATCTATATACCTGCTTGAAAAAAGGATTGCTGAATAATATAAAATCATTGCATGACTTACATATTGGAATGTACTTTAATTCTATAAAACTACAAAACAAAGGTTTCTTCACACAATTATCAACACGAATATCAGTGGAACAAATGTAAGCAATTCTGTAATTGCAACGATCTCTTTTCAGAATGATCGGTTGCTCCTTCAAGAAAAATGCAGACAGCGACACACTTCTCTTCGATGTCTTTCTTCTTCCTTCTGCTGTTCATGTAGATTGCACTGTTCTCCAATGACTGTGGAAGCCGTTTTCAAAAACTTTTCCCATGGTTCACGATGAAGATCTTTTCCGAGTGTAGAAAAAATGTGATCTTTAAATACAGCAAGAGTAGTCTGAAATGATGAGAAAACTTTAATATAATTGATCAAAAGAATCACAGCAAAATTTGATTATTCAGTCTTATAGGGATTACAATCTGAATAAGTAAAATAGCTATAGCAGCGTTCATGTGAAGCATAAGACGCTTTCCTCAACAGTCAGAAAAAAGTGGTTGTGTGACTTGTAGCCATGTACTTATTTTCGTTAATTTCGTAAAGCACAGTAATTATTTGCCTGTGGATAATACACGAATGCAATTTTATGTAGAATATAGGCCTATATAGTAACACCAGCATCTATTCTAGCAAAAAATGTACTTTGCATGTTTGCAAAATGCAAGCAATCGTGCACGTATCGACATATTCTCATGTGCATCTATACATGCTATCTACCGTCGATGTATGCCGACGATGTACAGGTGTATGGTCACTGTCATCCTGACGCCTCAAGTGACTTGGTCTCTCGCATGGTTAAGTGTGTAGATCAGGTTATTGCGTGGTGCTCATCGAATCGTCTACTATTAAATGCAAGCAAATGCGAAATAATGTGGTGTTCATCTTCCCGTCGTGCTTCATCCCTTCCTAATGACTCCATTCGTGTTGGAAATCATATGGTGAAACCATCTTCGTCTGTTCGCTGTCTTGGTGTTATCATAGACTCGGAGGTCTCTTTTCGTGCTCATGTGACTCATGTTGCATCCTTCTGTTTTGGTGTCTTGCGACAGATACGTTCCATCGGCCGCTCTCTGTCTCGTCCTCTCCTTATCAAACTAACAGAATCACTGGTCTTGCCTCTCCTCGACTTTTGTAATTCTATCTTGGCCGGTATTCCACGTAAACTCTCTAACAAGTTTCAATCTGTGTTACATGCTAGTGCACGTTTGATTTTTGGAACTTCACGCTTTTCATCTGCAAGTCCTCTACTTCGAGATCTGGGTTGGCTTCCTGCGGACATCCGTCCGCTTTATAGGCTGGCTGCGTTGACACATGCATGTTTTCATGGAAAAGCTCCTTCTTACCTGGCCCACGACTTCAAATACACTTCTTCAAGACGCCCTGGTCTTCGATCCTCAACAACATAATCACTAATTGTTCCTCGGGTAAAGTGCCCAACTATCGGGGGACGTTCATTTTGTGTGCAAGCCTCTCGTACATGGAACTCATTACCACCGCATATAACGAACATTTCTGAACCGCATATTTTTAAGAAATCTTTTTTAAAATCATTTCTTAAAATCCTGTTATACGTAATTTTTGTACTAAATGCTTTTTACTTACATACTTTTATTATTATAATTTTGATGAAATTTTGTACAGTGGCCTTGAGACGTGTAAACATGTGAAATGTCACTCAAATATAATTCGTTCCTGACTGACTGACTGACTGACCGTCTATTGGCAGAAATAGGGCAAAGCATACAATAAGTCTTTGATGATTGGTCGGAATTGTTATGTGAATTCAGTCTGAATTCAACTTAAGGTTCTCCTGGTTTCGACAATAGTCACACGGTGAAGAGAACCCCTGGTTTCGATTATTGTGGAACACGGAAGTGATCCCCTGATTCGACTGTATAGTCCGGGAGCCAGCGTGAAGTTGTGCAGGGAACGAGGTAGTACGCAAAACTTTCACATAGCATAGTACACCTCTAATCTACTGCAAAACTTCGCGTCTGCCGGATCAGATCATTTGCTTTTCAGAAATAGAGAGGATAACAAAATCTTATGTATTTCCAATGGTAAAATTGTGATATTTAAGGTGTTGACTCCATTTTTTCGAATTTTTGCTCATAAAAGTTACACAAATTGGTATTTTGTTGAAATGGTTATTATAGAAATCATCTACAGATCATGATCTTTTAAATGAGTTATCATTCAGTGACAGAGGATGAAGTAAAGTGTACAAACAGACACTTTTCGTTGGTGTATCTGCAAATTTTAACATAGAAATTTCAGGAAAATTGTTGGTATACTTTAACGAAAAGTGTCTGTTTGTACACTTTACTTCATCCTCTGTCACTGAATGATAACTCATTTGAAAGATCATGATCTGTAGATGATTTCTATAATAACCATTTCAACAAAATACCAATTTGTGTAACTTTTATGAGCAAAAATTCGAAAAAATGGAGTCAACACCTTAAATATCACAATTTTACCATTGGAAATACATAGGATTTTGTTATCCTCTCTATTTCTGAAAAGCAAATGATCTGATCCGGCAGACGCGAAGTTTTGCAGTAGGTTAGAGGTGTACTATGCTATGTGAAAGTTTTGCGTACTACCTCGTTCCCTGCACAACTTCACGCTGGCTCCCGGACTAGTAGTCGCACACGGCGCTGAACCCCTGGTTTCATGTTTCAACTATGGTCGCAGACGGCAGTGAAGCATTTGTTTCCAACTTGATTTCTGCTTATCAGGTCTAGTCTGAATGAAGTGAATGACCTATTCTCTTTTTACGTATTGTTAAAGTTATTTGTAAATTGACAATGACCTAGTAAAATCAATACACCGATCACATTTATGGTGAAAAAATGTTTCAGTCAAATTTCTCCTAAAAAATGAATTTGCTACAGAATTTGAAATAAACAAATGGATGACTTTTACAGTAGTGTATAAGTCGTGGTGTATAAGTAGTACCGGTAGTGCATAAACTGATTTATGGCACAGCATCGTGATTGTAAATCATGCTTTCCCCCTATCAGTCCGGCAACCAGAACGAGTTTCTACATTAAACGCGGCCGAGAATGAGTCTCACAGAATTCTGCATTAATTATGCACCCTATGCCAACAATCTGAGCATCTGCTGAGTTCTACCTGGTTCCTCTTCTTGTCTGACAGAATCGAAGAAAAACACATGCTAAACCAATGGGAGGCAGTTTGAAATTTTTGATAAAAATGACATTTTCTGTTTTCTATGATAAAGCAAAAATAGCAAGCCGCCTAAAACACAAGCATTTTGAGAAACTTAATCCACATGTAACCACATTCTCGCATACAATGCAGATCAAAAACATACGCATAACGTATGCATGTCATAGGAAATTAATGGAAAACATTCCATGCCAAAATTTATGGCTCTTAACATAGTACTTTTAATTCAATGAGCGAAAACTTTAATTTTAGCGGAAAGCTGCAATCTAAGTCCCATTGGATTAATGTGTTTACTTTGATCATGTCCGACAAAAGTAGAAGCCAGATTGTAAAACTCGGCAGCCGTGCAGATTCGTAGTAAGCATAGGATGCACATCATTCTGTTCAAGACTCCCTACCGCCTCGCTCCCTGCAGAAACTCGCTCTGGTTGCCGGACTATATCATTTTTATCCTCGATTTATTCAAGTCATCTATGGTTTTCGAAACCAAAAATATTGAATGTCACAACACTATGACAGCTATCTGTCCCTATACATGCACTGTGATTTAAAGTTCATGCTTGAAATTAATGATGATCATACTACAATTTCTTTTGTTGTAGTAGTTGCATAGTTCGACATAATTAAATGAATCTTCGAGGAACATAATAAATGGCAAATCAAGTTATATCCACATTTAACTAATGAGATGCACCTTAAATAGCTTGTGAAAACAATAACATCGAAATTTCTATTAGATAAAATACTTTTTCCTATTTCATCTGATAGGCGGTTGGAACACCTGCAACGGCAACACAAAAGCTTCGAATATTGCGTGAATGCAGAAAGGGATGTCGTCTATTATAGTGATATGTAGACGACCCTGCAGTCGTTAATAACGTTGCATTATGACGAAGAGATTATCAAATGCATTCCCATTTTCTGCCCGTCAACAATAGAACCTTCTCGATAAAATATCATTCCGTTATTTCTCCGCCATGCATTTCTTTTGTGCACTATAATTTGCGGCTACACTGCTAAATCCATACAAGTTCATTGTGGTACTTTGGTGTGGCACAGTAGGGACGGGACTACAGCATTCTACTGTTCCATAATTTACAAATTTCTTGTATTACCAAACAGTTTTTCTCCAGGCACGCAAGGAGTATTTTAGATGAATTGCATCATGATTTATCGAAGGGGCGTTTAACGATCTTGCAAGGCACAGGAGAGAGTGCATCGATTCAAATGGATTTTACGGAGAAAAATAATTTCGTGCTGATAATGTTTTACTGTGTACCGTTTCCCAAATTTTGAATTTTGCAACTTCCATATATTGGCGTCTTTGAAAAGCAATTATTGTTTTCATAACTCTGATACTTCTTTGCCAGTCCGGGTGATTTTTGACCGCATTATTACTTCTATGATCTTCAAAATACATTAAGCACTGGGACGCTCATGTCATGCCAATAGGCCTAATTGAATATTCGTCGGAAAATGCGCTGCGCTACAGGTGCTCAAATATTTGCCGTATGTTTGTATTCCCACTACTATGCATCATTCACACATGAGCTAATAAGAATGATAGCGTATATTGTTCGATATCATATAGAGCTTCAAACATCGGAGAATTCGGAATGTTTTCGTGTAAACCTCTAGGTTTCTGAAAATTTGGCACTCAAATAGAAAGCGGTTTCCAAACACTAGTATTTGAAGAAGCATCATGAATTTTGCTGTATATATACATAGCTCGTTTATAATTTCTTACTTGAAATGTTTGTCTTGTCATTGCGAGAATCGCTAGAAGCTATCTAAAGGAAATATTATTTCAGACTACATAACATACAACATCTAAAATGTATAGTTTACAAATCAAACAACTATTCAAGAATTTGCCAAGTACATATTTGTTAATATTTTAGGTCGTCACATGATACTCCTCGACAAGTCACAAGCTCCCGAAGCGAAACAGAAAAAGCTTCGGGTGATTTCTCAGTCAATTTAAAATCTGTAGGAGAAGGTCTAGATGAAAGCAAATTCTCAGGAAAATAGTAAACATGAAGAAAAGTACTGGAAACAAAAAATCATTGTTAGTTCATAGCAAAATAATTAATTACTGCCTTGCTTAACGTACGTTCTATTACTGACAACATTTCTCAGCAGCAGTATGCGACGTAAACTTTATGCAATTGTAATTTGGTCTAAAGATTCTTTATTCTAAATTGATTATCTAGACGATTTATAGACCACTATAATAATATTACATTTATTGTATTAATGACGACTCCATCTACCAAATTAGTTTGTAAATATGAGGAAAAATGATTTAAATCAATGACGAAATATAATTTACAAATATATAACAAAAGCAAAATATAAATAAATGTTGATAGAATGAAATACAAATGAAAAATTCAATTGATTAAGACATATTCATGAAAAGGAAATCTGATCCACAATTTTATTCAGTCAGAAAAATGAAATAGCTGCAAACTATTTGAGATCTACCACCGGCGCTGTGGCCTTGTGGTAGAGTGTTCGCTCTGCGTCCTGAGACCTTGGTTCGAACCTTGGTCGGGTCAAACCTAAGACTTTTAAATAGGTGCAGTCTGCGTTCTTGCTAAACACTCAGCACAAAAAGAATGAGAGTGGGATAAATGGAACTCGGCCACATGGAAGAGCGGTGTTTCACCGAATGTGCTTCCGAGTATAAACAAGGAACATTTTTTTTTATTTTTTTTTATCAATGATCATATACTATCTGACATCATCGAACATGTATCAAGACAAGTGTTCGCAAAAATTCATGCGTTTGCACATGACCAGTAGTATTCCGTGCATCGCATTATTGTTTAATCAATTCTCGCCTTTTTCTCGAAGAGCTCTGCGATCCATATCTTGTATAATGTCATCATTGTCCTCATCAGAACTCATTTGCTCACTATTCACGTCCGCATCTGTATCCGGATGAACCGGTGTCACTCAAATAGGGCTTGGTTTGTGCTTGTACGTGTGAGAGAGAGAGTTGATTTACATGCAGGTTTTCTGGTGGCGGCGATGTTCGTTGCCGAGTAGGTCCTTCCACATCACATCTGTCACATTCCTTTCTTTTCGCTCGATACACTCTGGCGACGCTCGCTGTTGGTGGTAGTTCTTCAGCGCTTGTAGACGATGGGTGGCCACGCATGTGTCTCGCGAGTTTCCTTTCCTGATCAAGTGCGCACAGATGTTGCATTGCCTTCAGTTACCCTCTCATCCTCTGATGGTTCATGAGGTCACTTCTTGGTCGAACCTTTCTCCGCATTTCTCGCACGTGAAGTGGACGTGTGCCGTTTGGTGCATTCGCTTCTGGTGTATGCGAAGTCCTGCTGCCGACTTGCACACCTGTTCACATTCTTTGCTGCTGTGCTGCTGTTGTATCTCTTCACGGTCTTTTTTCTTTCCTCGACGCTCCGTTATTCGTTTGCCTCTTTCCATTCACTATCTCAAAATGCTCTTATGCGCGATGTATTCTTGCATTCATCTTTCCTTTCCATGCTTGTCTGTCTGATACATTTTTGGCTAATGAGATAATCTTGAAACCACCTTCTCGCAGGAGCTTGCGCCAGTGCGTTAGAGTCGTGGTTTTCCTCTTGCGGATCTTCCGAACGTTTTCAAGTTCCTCTAGCCAACCCAGCACGGCTATTTTCGTCTGGCGATCATCTTCCATTCTTAGCACTTGGTCAATCCTGATGAGATGTGACTTCTCGATCTTGAGTCGCACTGAGTCAACGTTCAGTTCTTTTCGCATGTCGTACATATTCACTCCTCGTTGTTCCATTTCTCTCAAAGGTTCCATGGTCTTACTGCTCCATACATACCGATACTTTCTATCCATGAAGAATTCCAGTTTCTTGATGTCCGAGTTGTAGAAGGGTCTTACACTGCAGTTGAACAGCAACGCGATCTCGATGCATGCTTCCACGATTCATGCCTGTGTTACGCTTTTTGTGTCAGCTTGCTCTTCATGAACCGCTTCTTAATTGATGCCCAGCTTCTAGACGCTCTTCTCATTTGCTGCTTCACGTCTTCTTTACCTCCGGTCCACTTGCCGAGCATACGTATAGCTTCACCTTCAGGTGTTCTGAACACCATTTCTTATTATTTCGCGTCATAAGTCCTCTGTTCGAACTCGCCCCGTGTTTGCTTGAAGATCACCAGCCCTGTCTCCAGTTCGGATTCTCTCCTGATGATAATAGCATCGTCTGCAAACAAAGTTCAGTTAAAGCTGATCGCGAAACGTTGATAAATACATGTTTATTCTTCTCAGTCGAAGACATGTTCCCCATCGGATGTAAACAAAGCGCAATTGAAGACGTGTTGCTTCGATACAGAGCTTCACTCTCTGGTGGTAGATTCCTTCCAAGCGATGCTGAAATGTAAACCATTGAATTCTGCAGATAGTCTGCGTAGTTCTTGATGGAAGACATTAAACAACACCGGTGAAGCAGAACATCCTTCTCGTAATCCTCTTTCCGGGCACCACTCGGAGCTGAGTTTGTGGTCCCCCTGGACTCGGTAGCTGGTATACTCTTGGAGATCCAGTAGCTTCTCGACCATTTCTTCTGGCATGCCAAAACGCCGCAGCAGTCCCCAAAGCATTGGTTTGCTGACTCTTGGATAAGCTTTCCGAAGATCGATCAGAATGGCTTTCTCCCGTCTTCTGCCGTTCTGCCTGTAGTTTATATACAGATACACAGGTATTTCCATATAACTTCATACAGACGGATGAATATCTGAATGCCGTCTGCTGCTGATCGATTTCTCCGAAAATCATATTGATTGCCGTCCAGCAGATTCATTTCTTCGGCCCAATCTTTTATTCTTGACGCGATTATTCTGCCCATGATACTGCGTAACATCGGTAGTGGGCAAAGACCTTTGTAGTTGTTCAATGTTCATGTCTGCGGCCTGCCTTCCTTGAACATCGGTATCACAGTCCCCTGCCTTTCCTCATTTGCCCATTTGTCCGCGCGATTTTCCCACTTGTAATGTACTCTCTGGATGGTGACTTCCGTGAGTGCTGCATTCGCTTCCTTGATGTATCGTATCCGTAGGTCATCGATGCCAGGTGCGTATCCACCATCTTACTGATCACTCCTCTGATCTCCACATCTGTGATAAGACTTATCAGCTCTTCGTTTGCCTCTAACTTCCGGCCTTCTTCCACTCCGGATGGTCGTTTCATCAATCAGATTCTGACTGATCAGACTGACTGCCTTGATGTCGCAACGTCCCTTTTCTCGAAAAAGAACGAGTTCACCCACGCGATGTGGATGTGGATAATCCATTGAGTCATGTCTTCGCCTTGCACGTTCGTGTATGGGTACCCGAAACATCCAAGTTCTCTGATCTTATCTCGTGGGATCTTCCTGTTTGGGCATTACAGTCGCCTCCAATCAGCAGCAGCTTTCCTCTTGCCCGTATGTGGACCAAGCGCTCTAGTTCTCGACGGAATTCCGCTAACGCGAGCTCGTACTCCTCACTTCCGAACATCGGGCAGTAGACGCTTACTAACATGGTGGCACAGATACCGATCGCTGATACTTGTTCCGTCTGAATCCTCTGCATGCCACTGTTTTTCCACGGTTGAAACGTTGCGCCATCCAGTGAGATTACAATCCGTTTGTAAAAGATCAGGTGCTTCGTGTTTTTCCCATGCGTGAACTTGCGGATTCCTTCCCCGTGTTCTCTTAACTCAGTGAGCAGTGTGGCATTCCATCCCTCTTGAACCGATTTCCTAACTATCTTGTCAAAGCGAGTTGACTTGACGTTGGCCCATTTCACATTCCATGCTTCACCTGGATGGCGCCCATGTTGCGGAAGTAGGCCGTACGTACGTCCACCACTCATGGAGAACACCATCTGGTAGAGCACACATGACGAACCGGTGCTTGCCTCCAGTGCTTCCTTTGGTACCATTTGCCAAGAACATGTAAGTCCTTGCCTGCTTGCAGCCACAGAAGGCTGTACCATGAACAAGCCACTATTCACGTCATCAGTCACGCATGCATCTTCGTCATCTTCACGATTAATGTCACTAAGGCACTTGGCAACAATAATGGAGAGTTTCGTAGTATTCAGCTGTCGTGCACAGGGCCAGGCCAAGCAGATTCCAAGTATGTGATTACGCATTTATCATCACACGCTGCCCGTACATTTATGATTGCTTTAGCTTTCCTGTTGATACATTCGTTACCAATTGCACCACCAGGTATTTCAATTTGGATGTATTAGTACGGTCTATTGTTCTCACACTGCGAGGAAATTCCTGGTAATGGAACCATTGTGTTTTTGTCTAAATTGCATCGGTATTTGAACTATATTTCTCGTATTTTGTAGGGTTCATTTTTGTTGACATCGTTTCGTGTCGAGTTCGTGGCGACTTTGTTGGCAAGGGATTTTCACTGTAGAAAATTGGATCCACTGTCTATGTGTCGCAGCACTGTATTCGTGACTTACTTACCGCTGTCTGATGCATACCAACTTCATCCCCCCTCTGGATTTGCTAAATATCTTAAAGGCACCTCTATCTTTTGCAAATTCGAAAGCGCACCACCATAACTCTCTTCGCCCAAGAACTCGTTTGTCAAAAAGCGCATATCATTGGGCGCATAACGGCGCAGTCTTAGATGCTTTCAATTGTCAGTCGTAAGAGGGTTCCCGGAGTGACATATTTTTTGTTTTTCAAAGTATATAAATACCGCCATTTCTCACTCTGATGCAACGGAAGTGACAGATTGCTGCGTCGAAGTTTCTTAAATAGGTGTCTGAAAATTGTTGAAGTTTTTACAACAATTTAAAAATTTAAAAATTTAAAAACAAATTAAAAATTTTTTTGATTTTTACAAGTCATAAAGCAAAAGCTTTCATTTATTCATACGAATCAGAATTTCGCAAGCAAATGCTTGTTGGGGTACTAAATGCTTGCACCAAATACTTCGAAGCAAACTCTTTGAAGCAAATGCCATTTTTTTATTCATAGAATGTTTAGTAAGTGCAGGAGAAAAAGCGTTTACTTGCGTTTATTCATATGGACTAAATTATCCCGTCGGGTACAATGAATCCTCAAATGATTCCTCTATAGCTTTACGGAAGCAGATTTTTGTGTTGCTAAATTTTCTTCCATGAAACCGTTTTGCTTCACCTTCCTAAGTTTGCAAAATGACTATTTAAATTGAATCATTGACCCATGTTTAACCTCAGCGGTTGCTTTCAATATAAAAATAATGATAAATATCTGAAGCATACTGACGAATTCTTGCGATCAGCATCCATGTTCATTAATCTAAGATCACTAACCCTCAGAGACCTGAGCTTTTTCAAACCCTCTGAGACCTGAAGGGGTCCAATGGACCCTTTTACAAATTCCTTGTTTACCTGCTGAAATCAATATCAAATCATTAGGAAAGTTGGTTTTAAGTAAAACAATGATGCTTGCGTGTAGCAAGTCGATATAACTGATCCTTTGAGTGTATTTTATCCTTTTCAGTAAATACATGCGAAAATGTGATGCTTTTTGCAATTCAACGACATTTAGCACAGCATCAGTTGCACAGCGAGTCAATTTTACGATGTTTGCTGTCGCCATGTAACCTCAGATAGTTGATTTCATAGAGTAAATATATTAGGTAGAGTGGTGACTCCGCATTTATTAAATCCCCAATGTGTATACACTTTCGATTTTATTAAATGAACTCAAAGGAGATACAGTCGGAAATGTTTCTAAATGTGAGATCATATTCCAAAAGCGTGATCATATCACAGGAACCGGAGAAAAAACCGGTAATCAAAGACAATGATTTCAATAAACGTTGAAGGATGTAAATGGATCCACATCACTATTCAAATTCAAGAAATGAAACATAAATTTAGTGAATCATAAAACTATGCGGGTGAAAATTGAATTAAAAACTTGAAATTTCAGTCAAGAAAGCAGGAATAATGCCGCGATTTTTTCATCAAGACTTTCATTATAATGCGGCTCATGAAATTCCCTTGCAAATTAGCTTCATTCCCCCTAGTTAGGATGCTTATCAGCAAATATTCATTCCTTTTGATGTCCAACTTGTTTCTTACTACTTATTTAGGAGAGTCATCTCGGCAGTATATAAATTGGCAAATTTTGACTTTTTTCAAAAGAGCTCAAATAGTTTTTTGGACCACGGGAACGTAATCTCCGCAAAAAACTGAATCTTTTGATACAAAAATTTTCACTGTATACAGATACTTTTTTGAGTCGACACTCTACCTATACATCCCTACTCTATAGTTGATAATAATGAAATTGAGTTATTCCCTGCAGCATAAACCCCTACATTTGGCCATTTTTCAAATTTATCCGTACCCATCGGAAATAGGCCTTAACTGAGCCATAATTGCTGCATTTTAAGACCCTCAAAACACCTATGGAGATCTCAAACTCATCAATTACTGCTATGAAAACTTTGCCAAGAGTCTCTGCTCATGTGTTGAATTATGAATATATTGATAGCTTTCATTTTGAACATTGATTTATGCGGATTTATTCATGTAGGCTAACCTGTCATGCACGATCATGTGCGGGAACAAAATATTCACATTTTGCGACCTTCTAACATAACGCACATACATGAACATAATGTAAACAGGTCTCTGAGGGTTAAATTAAGAAAAAATCCAAAATTTACCATAATCCCGTATTGGGTGCGTTCCATGAAGGCCATTGCTGTGAGATATAAATTTCACCTTTTACTATTGGATACAATCTCTGCAACTTAGACATCTTAAAGCTTGCTCATTTATTCATACAATTATTTTCTGCTTCTTTCATTATTCATGCATGCCAATAGAATTGATAGAGCCAACATTTCTCCAGCAAAATTGGCTGCATCATTTCTTGTGCTACTTACTAGACAAGTTCGCTAATTTCCACAACTTCATGAAGACGTTCTGAATATTTATGACAACTTGCTGACTTGATAATCGACTTTTAAACGCATAAAATATAAACGAATTTTATCTCAGACTAAGACACATTATAATTTGAAAAAAAGTTCGGTAATTCTAATTTGTGCAAGATATTTACAGTAGTTACGAGCAAACAGATCCATAGCTAACAGTGTTTGATATTGATGTTCAACGAAGAAATAGTCAATCCATGAAAAACCACAGCGCTTTACAGACTTTTTGACAGATTCATGTCAGCATTCTGTGATGTTGATTTTGTTCACTGATACACACTTGTTTGAAGAAATATTTCGTTCTCATTATTCATGGATAGCGCCTCGAATGTACACATCTGAACATATCTTAGTTTGCTCATTTGACGATAAATCGGCTTCATCTGTCAAGTAACCCTAATGATCCACTGTCATGTCACAGAGCTTATCTTTACTTAGTTGATGGATATGACCATCGTGAACGGACAGTGAATTAATGGAAGATAATGAATAATTGCAATCAAGTATGATCAAAGAGTCAAAGTAATAAGTTAGTTGACCACGTTTCATGGAAACGTGCAATCGCTTTTTTCCATAACGGCAGTCATTGAATTCCAAGTGAACGTTTGAAACAATGCTTGTAACTCCCAGAAATTTTTAAATACGGTATGTATTCTGTTTTAAAAAAGCCATGATTATTTCTTGAATAGTTCAGCAATTAGTGGGCTCTACAAGCCCCATCTTTCTCTGTATTGTAATCACTCTTTAACCTATAAATTATCATAATGAGTATATGGTATGCCATAGAGTAAGTATATCATGGGTATAGAGTGTCGAATCAAAGAGGCATCTGTATACAGTGACATTTTTTCTATGAAGGGATTCAGTTCTTTGCAGAGATTCAGTTCCTGCGGTTCAAACAAATTATTTGAGCAGTTTTTAAAGAGCTAAATTTTTGCAAATTATTCCTGTGTTATATTTTATCGACATGAACAGAATCTATAGTACAGAATCTGTGTAGGTAGCATGAAACATGTTGTACATCAAAAGGAATGAATGAATGTAAGTCTACAAGAATACTTGAGATTTCATTGTGACTATTGGCTGAAATTTCAAGCTTTTAATTCCGTTTTCATCGGCATGATTTTATGTTTCCCTAAATTTATGTTTCATTTTTTGAATCTGAATGTGAACCCATTTACATCTTTTAAAGTCAATTATGATCATTGTCTTTGATTATGTTATTTTGCTCATCCAGTGGCATGTATGATCACGCTTAAGAAAATACTCTTATTAGGAAGGTTGAGATTCAGCATCAAAGTGATTGCAACCTTTGAATTGCTAATTTAACAAACATTACCTCTCCAAGGCTGTCATGACACGGAGGATCTGTAAAATACTATTATTCCTTTTGTATTGCCATCATGATCAGTCAATTCCGTGGTAATTTGCATATCTCACATTCGGTATACCCAATTAGGTTCAACTCGAGTTCATTTAATAAAATCGAAGCTGTATGCACATTTGGGATATATTTAATACTGAGTTACTACTCCACCTAATATACTTGCTCTATGTGTTATGCATTGTATATGTAGATTCATGTCTTCAAACGCATTTTAATAAATGTTTCTAAACACTTCAGACGGTCGGCTTAGAACTATTTCACCCATGGAGCCCCCAGACATTTTTTGATATTGGTCCAAAACTACAGTAGCTATGACTTTAGATCTTCATGACTTTTGATACTTTTGATATATATACATATTTCTGATAAAAACCCAAATTTTTTCAAATTGGTCTTCGTTCAAATAAAAAAATTGACTTTTAATGAAAGGATCTACTTTTTGAAAATCGAGGATTTTTGTCAATTTCTACAAAATTAAGAATCTTAATGAATTCAAATTACTTACAGACCAGTAACGAAGAGCAGATGAATTTATATTTACCATATTCATTCATCCAAGACCGCATTTACCAGTATGTAACTATTGCATAAATAATAGCAATAATATGCTTGAAGAACTACTCAATATATTCATTGGTAACACCTTCAATTTTATCCAGCAGTTAGCGCATCGCAGCAGTTAGGAAGTTACAAAATGGTCCGGTTGTCGTGCCTCACATTGTAGGTCTATTTGGATGCAGTTATTGTAATTTTACCCGACTTGCAGCTAAGATAGTTGCAGACAATATATATATATAGGCCTAATATGCATGCACTTTACAAATTTCAATTTGATTTGCATTCTACGCCTTTTAACTATCCCAATGCAATCACGAATGCTCCCAACATTGTCTTAAGACAATTTTATGCGATAACTGCTGAAAACTGTAGCATCTGTCGATATATTGATCATCATTTCTTATAATTTAGTTAGTTCGCAGTTTTTGGGGCTAGTTCTCAGTAATAAAATTACTTTTGAAAAAAGCAGTGGAAAACTTCGTGCGAGCACGATAAATGTTTAAATCTGCATTGATCTGGAGCATCAATTACTGCTTTTTAATATTTTGGGTGGCTCTCAATTATTGGGGCTAGTTCGGAGTAATAACATCAATTCCAAGATTAAAAACATTTAACACGCTGATTCATTCTCAAATTTTTCATTGGACTTTTTATTTTAGTAAATATTTTTATAATTCCAAGATAAAGCTGCCTTTAATATTAAAGTCTAGGGTTAGTTCCTTGCATGCGGGTTCTCACAAAGACCGCATGCATTCCTGTTAAAGTTTCCGAAGTGGAAAGCCGAAGAAATCATTTTACTGCTTTGTCAACTACAGTTCATAATATCTTCTGTGAGCTTGTGTGATACAACTATTTTATCATGAAATTTTTAATCCCCCTTTTGGAAAATGTGCATGTATACCACCTATCTTACTCTCTCGTAGGCTGCAAACCTGAAACATCCCTCACCCTCTATACTTAGACTGCAATTCCAAAAAAAGATAATCCTATTACATCCTCAGTGTATAAAGGTTTAGAAATAATATCTTCTTTTTCCGTTTTATTCGCAATTGACGTCAACCATGACAGGCGTGTGGGGTGCTTAGACGTTGACAATGTTATTTTGTTTAGGAGGGAATAGAAAAAGTTGATGTCAACAGGCAGAATGGCGTTCTCTCTCAACAGAAGTCTTGTCAACAAAGGCAAGAGTTATTCTACTCAGCAGTTAAATCGGCTTCATCCGCAAGTCAAAACAAAAATTCGAAAATAGTCAGATGAAGTGATTCGATTGATTGATTGATAAGCATACCTATATTTGTAGAACACAAAAAATCTCCAAAATGGGAATCGTAGAGATTTACTCAGAATTGCAGTGATGAGCAAGAATATAAAACATAAAGGTGAATAAAAAATCATCATAAAAAATCATAAGAATAGCAACATTAAAGCATCATAGGTCATAGAGAGTCGCTGTACAACACGGAAGGAAGTAGAGAAGATAAATCCTTTCGTACGTCGTGAAGTTTTGACATGTGGAAGCGAAATTCGACCTTTTTTATTAGAGATATTGGGAATCAGTTCATGAAGAAGGCTCCTCACTCGTGACAGCTGCGAGGATGCAGCGACTGTGGTTTTCTTCGTTATTGCTAAAAATAAAAATTAAATTAACAAGAAACTTTGGAATAATGCATGAAACCAGTCATTAAGAAGTGAAAATTATAACAGCAGTTTGATTAATGTCTACGGAGTTGCAAACAGCCTACACAATTTCGATTGCAGTGAAACTTTTGCACTGTACAAAACATATTAACGCTGCTTGGAAATGGATAAAGAATATCAAACATTTCCTGAATACACAGAACATGCCACGCTGAACCATGAAATACACTAATTTTGAAGAGGAGAAATTAATCAGTTGGCAGCTTTCATTTGACAAAGTCATAAATAAGCATCATTTTTGTAAACACCTGCATGCAGAGTTGGAAAAGTCGGAATTGGAATTAATTCATACCCGGAATCAATTCCATTTTTCGTCGGAATTGGAATTGGAATTGACGATATTTAAATCTACTGGAATTGGAATTGACCTTGATAAACCTCAATTCCACTTTTTCGATAGACCTGTGATAAATCTATTTGTACAAAAATTGAAATCACAGTATTCGGCCTTTGTGTTAACTGCACGCAGAGATAAGAGAGATAGATAGATCGACAGAGCTAGTTTTATTCTATTGTTGAATAAAGAGTGCTAATTGTGACTTTGATGGGCCTACAGCCCCGGACAATGTTAATTCAGCAATTAAGCAGACAATGAAAAGATCATCATCTTTGTTCAATCTGTTATTTAGTTATTTATCATGTAAGATAATTTATCAAAATAAAACAATTGTTGAATTTAGTTATTGATTAGATAAGCACAAAAATTGGAGATTAACATAATAGTTGTACACGCGAAAAACAATCGTTTTGGAAAGAGGAAAATTAACCCTGCATTAAAGACCAGCCTGTCAGTTCAAATCACAATATAGACAGTGTCAACAAATTATTCTAATAATTAATGATTCAACTAAAATGGCAATGGCATGAAATATTATTCAACTTCCAATCACAACAATTGACAATATTAATTTTCAAGACTATAGTCATACAAATACGATACTCAACGATAAAAGAAAAACTTTAAACTTGCAGTTCACTTCTTGATGTTGAATTCACTTCAATTCGATCGGACTCACTTATACCAAAATAATATCATAAATATCATGAATATCAGTGTCTCTTACACCGTCAATCTTCAATCGCGCTCGCTGATGTATTGCCGCATACGCTACTGTGTTGTTGTTCGCTGGTAGGCAGTTGTAGTTGTTACTTCTGTAGTCAAGTTACACCGCGAGAGCCCGGAGTTCTTCTAACAGCTACTGAAGATGTCTTATGTGTTGTTGTTGGTAGTTGTTGTTGTTTCAATTTCTCATCGTCTCTGATTTATGCAAATTTTTGACACTTGACGATAAATCCACTTTCTTTTGAAAATTGAAAGAGTTTCCTTTAATCTCTGCTCGTTAGCTTTCGACCCGACCACATTTCGTTCTTATCCCGGAATTTTTAATCTCCTTTTTTAACATGGACCATTAATCAGTTTTCATGATATCATTTTTGTCGTCGTTTTTTCTTCCATCAACAATCACGTTATTCGCACATTGAATTTCTTTCTTCTGTCAGTTTATTGATAGATTTATTCGCATCTCTCTCTCTCTCTCTCTCTCATAGAAGTAGATAATAGTACATTAGTATGGAAGTTTGATATCTTGCCTGTGTACAATGATGGCACATGGAAAAATCTATGGTTTGTAGATCAGATTCGATCTAAAACATTGTATCATAGTCAAACTATTTGCCAAGTTGGTTGTGGAAGTTGTTGGCAGCAAATTAATGCAGGATTTTTATGAAGATAATATTAAGTGAGATGGTGGCATTGTTTCATGTGGCATAGCCTACTATTCCCTGGGCTGGCATATTGTGTCGATTTGCAGCAGTCATTAACAACTATTTTTCAAAATTCGAATTAAAAATTGGTCCACAAAGTCATAATTGAAAGTGGGCGGTGCACTGGTTGTAAGAATATCTCAAGAATTCAATAGAAAAAATTCTAATTATAGGATGATTTCTCCTTCATACGGTTAAGAAACCTAGCGCTTTTGTCGAATAAACACATTGAAAGCTTCTTCACCGACAATAATTTTTCAGATAAGTAAATAGTCGCTGGAACTTTTCAATTAATCATTAAATGACACATTTGATATAGTGTGATGATATTTTGGAAGCTGGTATTCGAAAGCATGTAAAGATTTTGAAATTTGTTCAAATATAGTGAACAGGGGAGCCCTTTCAAGTAAAATGAATACTCTGAGATTTCTTGACCTCTGATTTCAAGCTGGAGCAATGTATGTCCTGTAAATCGACATTGCAAGTTGCATATGTGACTGATAATACTCTTGATAGATTATAGGAACGATATTTCAAAATGATGAACGTACAGAACTTTTAAAGGATTTCTTTCTTTGTCATCCTGTCGCCGCAGTATTTTGTAATTCACTATTGTTTTTGTGTATGATCTTTGGACAAGGGGCAGCAATCCAGATCACAATTTGGCTTGATAAATATAAATACAAATAAGAAAACATGGAAACCAGCTCGCACAATTTGCGTTTTGCCTCAACTTAGTTCCCCCGGCGTGTGCCATAATTTTCATGCAATTTCCATTCTAGGACTTTCTATGGTACTGTTAATTTCTGTGCTCTATCTCTCTCTCTCTCTCTCTCAGCGTTTGATTCTTTGCTGACCGTTAATTTTCTTTTCTCTTTTTCACAAGATGTTGAATATCTCGTTTACGAAACGAAAATGGCATAGGCTGACCAGCTACATATATACATGTACATGTACACAAGAAATATGAACTATGAACATGAGAACGCACATAGGAACGACGCAGGGAAAGGCACACAGGAATAACGAGGATAGGATACAGGCACATGGGTTAGATTGAAGCGAGGAAACTTTAGATACATTAACATATACGCGTCATGCAATTATCGGAATTGAATCTCATTATGGAATTGGAATTGGAATTGAATTGAACTGTTTCGACTGGAATTTGAATTGGAATTGAAATTTCTGCTCTGGAATTGGAATTGGAATTAAAAAATTTCAGTGGAATTTTTCCAGCTCTGCCTGCATGTCTTTCTTAGCAGATTACAGCAGCTCTGACATAATGACTGTCACAAACAGTATTTTGGAGGATTTGTTTCATTAAGGAAAATTTGCTAAGAATATTTTTCCTGCATCGTTAAACAAGTCAGTGTAATTTCGACACTTAAATAAATAAAACAAATTTGGATTGCTAACTTCAACAACATTGCAGTTTGAACAGATATTTTTCAATGTTTAGAAAGTTTAACGCAAATTCGCCAAAAGTGTGTATTCGAAGCAAATGATTAATTAGAAAATGCAGAAAAATTCTCAGCCATTTCAAACGGGCAGTATTGACCAGCGACGCGAGTTATATGTGCAATGTAAGCTGCATCGTTGTTATCTGGATCATTGCACATTAACTCTTTCATTCAAAGAAATTCCTGGATGAAATCTTATGCATCATTCTCTCTAAAGGTGGAAATCCACTGAAATCGATTTATCAAGGAAAACTCATTGTCTATCGCCAAATCCACAAGTTCATCGACCGAAGGCGTACGGGCAATCCTATAAAGCATACAAATTGCAAAATGCTCATTCACACATAAAATGCTCATCAAAATCGAATGGTTTATGTAAAATTTGGGAAGTGATGAATAGCAAGAATAAAAAGTATGAACTACCGGCGACTACCGATGCAGCTGAACTTCTCAACCAAAGATTCGCATCTGTATTTAACAAACCTCCTGACTGGGATATGTTGACGCAATTGTGTACTACTGGTGACGAAGAATGATGGGATATTTCTGTTGATATCGGTGAGGTTGAAAAATTATTACATGACCTGAAAGGCAACAAATCGGTTGGAAGCGATGGTATCCCTCCTATTTTGGCAACACTGTCCCCAAAAGCAAAGCGGTCAGTCGACTGATCGATCTCTTTCTGGCAGCCCCAGTCATCGGCATCCTGAATGGAATATCCTAAAACATCTAACAACCATGAGCTACACCTCATCCAACTTCACGGTCCAGCGCGCGTGCTCATGTTCGAGATCAATCAGTCTTCGAAACATTCGAAACAGTGACCACTCTACACATAACTGTTAACTAGAATCCCGGTGATGATCTATAGTGAAGAGCTCACATACCTCCTTCCTGTTGTCCCGCTAGATTAATTTTTCAATAAGACTACGCACGATCCCCTTGCCAGCCGAAATACCGAAATGTGTGCAGTCCAAGCTACTTCTTACGACTCCACAAAGCGCTCCCGGCAAACAGCATGGCGAACTATAGGATCCCCAATTGCGAAGCGGCTGCGATTGTTGTCATTTGCAGCAACGAGCACTGCCTGTAAGAGCAAGTCATTTGCTTCCTCTGAGTCCACATGCTACACGATTACATGTGGCCATGGCGGCCAGAGTTGGAAACCAGGATTTTTAGAAACCTGATCCAACCCAGACTGGCAATTTTCAAGAAAATAGTCCTTGACGTCCTCTCAAACTTGATGTTTCTTTCTCATGCTATGTTGATGCATAAATGAGTTTAATTTACTCGGTTTGCAATAATGTCTGTCATAAAGATCGCTAATATTATTGCACAAGCGCTGACATCATGGCGTTATACACAGATCAGGTCATGAAAAACGATTTCAACAGAGATCGTCGGGAGATAATTTTTATAAATTGCCGAAAAAGAAAGGATAGACTCCCCAAGTTTTGGTCGACAGCTGCTAAATTAAATTAATCAAGTCGCAAATAATAGCCGGGCCTTCGACGTCCAGGGCCCTCTCACGGTCGATGGCAAGGTCATAGAGAAACCGTGAGAAGCTGTCGATATCACTTGAGGATGACTACTGCCTTCACTCACATTCCTTTTGTACCGTCAGCGTGGCCTAGTGAAGTAGGCGCGAGCTCACCACGTTCGATTCCTGGGTCAGGCAAGTGCGGCGGGGAATCAAGGATGTTGGTGTCTTCTGCTGACTTAACAGTTGTAAATCTCTTTAGATATTAACTGATAAAATAACCTTAATTAAAAATGTATATTAATGCATTTCTACTTTTTGTGATTAAAGTTACATACGTCATTAAAGTAGACATGAATTGTTTACTGTATTGCTGCAAGAGAAAGCTGGAGGACACTAAAGCATTGGAGTTTTGAGTCAGGCGAACGCATCAGATTTTCGGCAGAAATGTTGAAATTGAACAAAATTCGCATTTTTACAATTGGATGGCAACAAATTTAAAATACTTTGCATGGAATGGATATTAAGAAATGTAGTGTAGTGATCAAATATTTACATGTCCTTCTTCTTCAAAGTCGAGAGTCACGTTAGGGTTGGAAGTGACTACCAGCCCGGCCAAACAATTTTGAACATCGGCGGGCCGCCGGCTGGTTATTCTAATTCGGCTTAATTCGACCATTGACGACATTAATAATAGAGTCAATTGTCTAGTCCGTTAAAAGAAATGCAACATTGCAAGAGCATGTAAATATAGCACAATTCATGTGACTTAAACATTTCGAACTGTTTCTTTATTATTCTTTAAGTTGTTATTCAAACCCTCTGACGTGCAATATTATTGTTTGAGTTAAAGCGATTGTTGTTTAAGCTTGTGCTTCGTAATGAGTATTACTATGTTTTCATAGGCAATGAAGGCTCGTCAGTGCTGATCAAATACTAATCCATATGCGATTATTTATTGATGCATATAGTTTAAAGCCTTATTCCATCTCAAATAGAATTTCCGGAATCGCATACTAGCCTGGTTGAATTTTGCAAGAGTTGTCAGTTTTTTGTGAATCATTTGCGCTGCTGGTGGCCTCTACGATAAGCATGAGCTACATGAGCTACTCAGAAACGATAGACTATAATAGTGCAATCACAAAATTCATCGAGAAACCGGTTCAATAGTAGCATCAGTATATATAGCTGATCAAACGGACCACCTAAATTTCGCTGAGATACAATAGATTCTCATGTCTTCCAATCGTGTCGCACATTGACGTGCCATACATCATTCGAGAGCTTGCATTCTCTACTTTAAAATGAGCTATGATAAACTTGCATCCGCTGTACCGGTATTTGCTGAGCAGTGATCAAAATATGAAAATCACCCACTTTACTAATTGCAATTTTCCAAAGCGAAAACGTGTGAGTGTGATCATTATTCAGGCACGGGGAGAACGAGCATTTTCTTAGCTCTCTTTTGATACACTGGTCATCAAAATCGGTGAACAAGGAAACAATTAGTGATATCGTGAAGTTATCATAAGTTATCACTCTTTTGACTGAAAATGTTATACTTTCACTTTCCCATCAAAAATGCTCAAGTTTGGTTTCCTTGCGATGTAGGGAGTGCGAATATGTAAGTTTTATTCAAATATGTTCAATAGTTCTTTTTCAATCTTCTTCAACCTTTTTTCCCAACACCATTAGAGTACACAAACATAAAAGGTAAACAATCTACGCTCATTGTGAGAGAATATAGACACGCATTCGCTAATTGTTTTGTCTTGAACTTTCGTTCATCTTACAATTATTACATGTTGTTTGTGTATTTTAGCTAGCGACAGGAACGTAGGCAGGATTCTCAAAGGGAGTGGAGCGGTGTACTTGTAGAATATTGGCTTAGAATATATATTATGAAATGCGGCAGAGGGAGGGCAACCACATCCCCCTTGAAAATGTTCATTCAAGCCGTGCACTTTAAGATTGACGGCTCCATCTAACTGATTGGTGTGCATCCATTCCTAGAAAAGTTGGATTAAGATCGTCGAAAATGGATTTGTTATCCATCGACTACCTGATGTTCATCTGTGAAGGGCTCCTCAGCTCAGACCAAACTTTGATGGTTTGACGAAACTGGCGGCACCTCTTACGATTGAAGAGGTGGTCGACTAACTTTAGATCTAGCAGAGGGAATAATATAGGAGTGAATAACCATGGCACCCTTTTCATACCAGAGCTGACAATAGATAAATATCATAGGAAATGGGCGCTTAAAAGTTTTCAGCTGAGATTCCCTGAAATAAAGAAAGTTAGGCGCCAAATTTAGATTGCACAAAAGTGGGCGGCGCCCAATTCGTCATTTCACTGTACCAATGTGTTTTATTCAGTATAGCGTAGGCCTGACTTGGGCTGGTAATCTCTTCCGGTGTCGTCTCATTTCACATAATCTCATTTCGCATAGTCTCATTTCGCATAATCTCATTTCGCATAGTCTCATTTCGCATATCTTCCGTTGCATCATTACTTGTAGTTTCATTTCGCATAAATATAATAAAGGCCTGTATATTATAATAAAGGCCTATTAAATATAGATAATCGATAATTGTGTTATGAGCCCAGTTATTATGAATCAAAACCGCAAGATGAAACATTTGAAATATTGTATTCATGAAAATCACCCTCTTATCACACCTTGTTTCAACGCACCAGCAACTGCACCAGCATAGTCGTACACAGCAATTTCTCTGTTCTGCAAACGTGTTTTCAGTCTCACGAGTCGGTCAGTTACATCCCTGTATTTCTGCTTTTGAGGTGGATTTAACCCTCCAGATTGCAGCAGACGAAGTTTGTGCTCCACTTCTTGTTGCTTTGTTTGTAGCAACTCTATTAGTTTATATATGTTAGGATGTGGGCGGCCTAACTCTCTATTGAGAACACCATGCCAAGCCTCCAAGTGGTTATTGGTACGGAATCCGTCGATATTGTCAAAATGATTCCACATTTCCGCACTCAATCATGGCTTTCTCAAAGTCAATACACACAGTTTGAGGTTGAAGTCGATGGCCAAAGCGTTCGGCAGCTTGTTGCAGAAGCTGAAACATTCTTCTGTAAGTCTGTGTGTCTCTCTTTGGTAATAAGGCCACCACAACAGGAACCATACACTCCATCACTTTAACATGTATAGAATACACTTGAGTAAACATTTCTGGTGCGGATTTAAATGTTCCATCCATAAATATTTCAGTAGCTAAACACAAATAACGAAGATTTTGCGCCGTGCCGAAAATCAAAATACGGTCCTCTGCTCCATCGTTTGCTAGGAGGAAAGGGCGGCCATCCTTTGTTTGGGTCCACTGTCCTTGTAAGTCAATTTCGCTTCTGGAATGTGGTATATTTGGCAAACGCTTTGATCTTGCCCTGTACAAAGTACATCTGTACTTGTTGAAAGATTTCCATTTCTATTCAATTCTCACTCCTAAACAGATTAGGTGTTAACAATGGCTTAATTAAACAGATAAAGGTGTTGACAATAGCTTACAATAGTTACAAAGAACAAGTTACAAGTTTTTCGAAGATGATGAAATTATGCGAAATGATATATCTGTGTTATGCCATTTGATACACATCGACGGATTAGATGATTACATAAGATTAAATTGCACAACAAAGAGTTATGCGAAATGAGAATATGTGAAATGATACGGAGCCTCTCTTCCAATAAAAACTCAATCCCAATTGGTATCCCACTGCAAACCAATCCCAACAAATATCCCAATATCACAAATGTTGTCAATTATGCTTCATCATATTGGTTGCCTTATTAAAACAGACCTACATGTATATTTTCGCGTATGTAAATACAGGCAGCTCTTCTGGCCTATAGTTCTGAAAGAGTTGAGATATTCTTTCTGAATTTTGACGCATGATAGGAGATGTGCCAGTTTTTTTACTCTAGGCTGCTTCTATAGTTGTGTGATCGCTATTTTCTTAGTCTTCGTACGAACACAGCTTTAATGCCGTAAAACATGCGATGTTTTATCAAAGCAAAAATGTCATGTTTCGAAAATGATCATAATTTCACAATGAAGTCACATTCATTTAAAATTTATCATGATTAGCATGGTTATCATGATTTATCGTGTTAAAAAGCTATAGCAACGTGTTAAAGATATAGAGCATGAATATGAATCCGTATTGGGATTGGGCTAATTTTTGTTGGCTGCTGTATACTTGATAAGAAGATCAGCAGTTTCAAAATATTATGTGTATTGCAAAAGTATTACAACACGTTTAGCAATGATCGTCACGCACCGAAAGGCAGAGTTCATGCAAAGCTAGTCACGTATTCACACTACGGCAAATGGCATTATAACGTCTACGTTAACTCGACAACAACAGCTGACGCACATCGAACACTAATCACCCAGCCACGCACAACGATAGCATGACATCGACAGCACTGAATCCTTTCAGCAACAACCAAGCAATCAAGCAAACAACGAACAATAGAGAAGAGCAACACAATGACTCAATCAAAACACAATCCCACCAAAGTCAATCTAGGTGTAAAGTATTCTATCCTCGGATTATCAAGGTGTGGCACACCTTAGGAAAACGCATCCATGCTCTATGAAACTAGCACGATACGATAAATTTGTCACCTTTAATAGATGCCTGGATCTTCACTATTTAGCCTATCTATATTATGGATTTTGATTGAGCATTCTTTGTCACAATTTAAATCACATGTAAGTCCAACATAATCCTTTTCCATAACGAATCTACGAAATATCAAAATGCAGTCCAATCAAACAAAGTTTTTTTATTCAACGCATGTTCACAGATATTGTGAGTTACATGGTTGACACAAATTATAGAAAGTTGTGGTGTCACAACATATAATGGTCTTTGCAGTGTTGCAGTTTCTTAACATTTTCCAACATCGCGGCATCTCTGAAAAAGATTGGTATATCTTCTATAACGTCACATGCCGCTACGGGCTCAAGCCATTGAGTTCACATACATTCGACCGCTAAATTGTTTTGTCCGCGAGATAGCCTAAGCAAGAAAGCCCACACGTCGTCGTACACTCGAGTGATAACGCATTCTATAGGGCCAAGCAAGTATATTAGGTATAGTAGCAACTCAGCATTTATTAAATCCCCAGTGTGTATACAGCTTCGATTTCATTAAATGAACGTGAGTCGATGCCAAGTCGAGACCCAGTACCAATGTGAGATATGCAGTTTTTACACTTTTGGAGAAATGTAAACGAATTTGACTGATAGAATGATAGCAATACAGAATAAGGAATAGTTTTCCACAAACCCTCCATGTCACGTCAATTTGGAGAGGCAATAATTTGTTAAATTAGCAATTCGATGGGTTCATTAAAAGCTCAGCTTTATTATGATAAGATTAGTTTCTGACGCGTGATCATATCACAAACTGCCACTGAAAGAGCAAAACACTACAAGCAAGGAAGCTTATCATAATTAACGGGTCCACATTACTATTCAGATTCAAGAAATGACGCCTTGTGAATCATAAAATTTTCCCCTTTGAAAATTAAATTAAAAACATGACATCTCAGGTCAGAAGCACAATGAGATCTCACTTTTTCATTGAAGACTTGCAGGGACTTGCAATATAATGCAGTTCATGAAATTTCCTAGATCATCAGCTTAATGTCCGCTTAAATAAGATCTCTCCGCAATCTCCGAAAAACTGAATCTTTTGATATAAAAGTGGTCACTGTACAGGCACTTTTTTGAGTCGACACTCTACCTACATATACTTACTCTATGGGCCAAGCTTCTGGTTAAGTACCTCAGACATCTTCGTTTCCTTTTCATGATATTGGTGCATGACCAAACAAATGGTTGTTGTGCATTGATTCCTGTCATGTCAAGTCGATTACGAAAATGGACCACCATCTGCGTCAACATACAGCATGTCGCATTAGCCGCCCACGAACACAACCCGCTCTCGAATAGAACACGCATACGAATTGAAAGAAAAATTAATAGCACGCCCTGAAATAGAAACCGCACCTTAATCTATCAATGATAAGGTTTTACAATGTTTTTTTTAAAATATATGCTGGCCATTGCGAAGCTGTGGCTCAAAAGTTAGTGCTTGGCCTAGAAACCCTTTCTTCTGCATTAAGATAAAGTAAAACTCAAAATATTTTACCCAAATTTTCGCGTCTTGCTGTATCAAGGATGTCATCATAACATCCTTGATAAAGCAAGTGGCAAAAATTTGTGCACAATACTTGAGTTTTACTTTATCTTACTGCGAAAGAAAGGACTTCAAGGCTAAGCATTAACTTTTGACGCTTTATGAGTCTTACTATTGTTCTAAAAAGACCTAACTATTAGATCATGATTTCTAAATAATCAGCAAAACACTATTATTTAATTGCCCCCGGTGCTCCTTTCAAAAATCATTGAATAGGCATGCAACTGCTTGTTAAAGAAATCAATATTGTTTGCTTGGCTAATGATTGAAGCGACAATTACATCGGATTGGAGAGCCGCCAGAACAATTGTATTTGGACAAATGGAGCGGAACGCCTCAAACAAACGAATGCAGCAGATTGAAGAGCTTTCAGAACAGCTCCTTTAGAACACTTGGAGCGAAGGGTCTCCAACTGCAACCGGGGAGTGCAGAGGATTGCAGAACCTCCAAAGCAACTCCAGCAGACAAATGGTGAGAGGTGTAGGTTTTCAATCTATGAACACAGAGCACCTCCATCCGAAGAGTGAAACAGATTCAAGGAATTACAAACATGTCCCGGACTAATTGGTCTACAATTCAATCATAATCAATTTCATAGTTCACAAGCTTTTATTTTATGATTGATATTTTCCCTTCGCTCAGTTGTGTGTATTTTTGTACAGTGTAAGTAGTTCATGTAATCACATATTTTTACTTCTTGGGCAAAGGGGTGGAGCACCGCTCTCCTCTGTCTACGCCACTGGCTAGCGGTATTGGGGAAAATGTTGAAGAAACTAAATAGTAAAACTTACAAATTCGCATTCCTTACATCGCAAGGATTCTGAAGATACCAAACATGAACATGTTTGATGGAAAAGTGAAAGTATAACATTTTCCGTCAAAGGAGTCATGATTTTGTGATTAACTTCACGATATCACTAATTGTTTCCTTGTTCACCGATTTTGATGACCAGTGTATCAAAAGAGAGCTAAGAAAATGCTCGGTCTCCTCGTGCCTGAATAATGATCACACTCACACGTTTTCGCTTTGGAAAATTGCAATTAGTAAAGTGGGTGATTTTCATATTTTGATCACTGCTCAGCAAATACAGCAACGGATGCAAGTTTATCATAGCTCATTTTAAAGTAGAGAATGCAAGCTCTCGAATGATGTATGGCACGTTGATGTGCGACACGATTAGAAGAGATGAGAATCTATTGTATCTCAGCGAAATTTAGGTGGTCCGTTTGATCAGCTCTGTACAATAATTTCCACTAACTTTTTTATAATTGTTTCTTATTGTTCTGTGCATTTATCATGTGTGGGCATGCGTGTCAGTGTGAATAGAATTGTGCTTTCTCATTTTTTATCGAAGTCATATTGAAGTTACTGTCAGTTAAAGATAAATAGTAGTGAAGTTCGAAATTATAATTATGTTAATATTCAAATCCACTAAGAATCGCCGCTATTTTCGTCTATGATACGTATGGCTAGAATTCGTGATGCACAAAGACGTTTGCTTTCATACATCGTAGTTGCAAATATAACGCACAAGGTGAAAGTTGGACAAAGAATTAGATTCCATCACGTAAGTATGTCCAGTCATAAATGCATTTCAATTATCATCCCTGAAATTCTCAGACGCATCCATTCCACGTCTATTTGCGTCTATGTGGAGAGATAGAGGATGTTTTCGGTTGAAATGAGAATATAAACTCTGTTTGAAATCTCAATTATTGATAAAGTAAAATCCAGCGCTGCATTGTAATCATATTTTGCTATTCTTTTTGAGTGAGGGTATTTTGTCAAATTCATGAAATCAAGTAGCTGAAATTGACTGATTTCTTAAAACACCGACTTCCCACGGCAGCTCAATTATCTCTGTGAGGCTTTTATGACTCAATCCCTAACCAAGCTGTGGCTGGCCACATGCGATAAGTTAATTAGCAACACTGAGTGCTGTTTCTTGTTGAATGATTAACTAGCTCAATTATCATCAATTTTCATGTTACCGATGTGTGCATAGATTTATCACGCCTGCATTAAATTGTGCTTTTGAAAAAAGTGATAGGTAGCCGTAATAAGCCCAGACAATTTTGGTGTGGAACAGCCAGTGCGTACTTTACGAGCCATCGGTGATTACTTTGTTGCCAAAAAGTCAATTCAAAAGTTATGTTACAATTTTTCAAGAAAATTTGAGCATGCTTGCATACTTGTGATGATCTTACATCGGCATACCTCACATGTACTCGTAAAGATGATTTTCCTCAATATCTTGGTTGCGACTGCTCCACTTTTAAGCATGAGGTTGGCCCAATCAATTTGAATACACAAAATATCGCCGGCATTTTGATAGAATTTTATTTGGTTGACTCCTGGGCGCTTTCGCGGCCTCTCTTCATGAAAGACTCTGTGGAGGACCTTTCTGTCGCTCATCGCGTATCTACAAATTCGCTTGTGACTTGTGGAAGCAGTTACGTGGGGCGAACTGAGAGGTGTCTCAAGGTTCGGATATGAGAGCATTCCCCAGGTGACTGGAATTGGGCAACTGTCGTCCGAGATCTTCAGCAGCTCCTAGTAGTGTTCTCCTCCTGAGGGAGTTATACAAAAGTAATCAAAACTCCCCCTTTTAATTTATAGGCCGATATAATTAAGTAAAAGTTAAACGTATCAAACATCGACCGTTGAAGGCGCTGGTCGCCGATACGGTTAACTGATAACTGTGATGCGTTTAACTTTTACTGTATTGTATCGGCCTGTAAACTGAAAAGGGGAGCTTTGATTACTTTTGTACAACTTTCTCAGAAAGATGATCAACTACATGTTCTCCTCCTACATTCAGTATTAAGTGGTCCTCGCTTTTCTTTTACCTTGCTTATCTTAGAGTCTCTTTACATTTCTCATCTCCGTCTGTTACTTTGTGTTCAAAAGGAACTCAAACATGTTTTGTCCATGCCTTGGTGATTTTCTTTTGTCCTTTTTATCTTATTTACACTTTATTTTTCTGCATCTTATTTTGTAATGTGAGTTACATGCTCTCTGCCTTTAGTAAGTAAGTTTATTTGTTATTGCTTCGTTTCTGACTGCATGACGTCATGTCAGTGGCTTATAGATCTCCGTGTCACTATTGATTAATTATTCGTTGTGTTTGTGACATTCTGTGAATCTCTGTTCTGTCTTTGTCATTACGGCCGTAATCCTCATGAAGAGAGGCCGAGAAAATGCTCCACTTTTATCTCCTTTTGGTAAATGCATGTACATCGTAGAATTTGAAATTCTCAATAGCTATGAATTCTTCTTTCTTTGGCATTCAGTATTTTATATAATTTGATGTACAGTATATTTAGACCGGAGGCCAAAGGAGACATTAATCGCAACTCTTGGAACACCGGCACATTAGTGTACATAGATATCTGCTGACCCAGTGACAGTTTACATTGCAGTTATTTCTGTCATTACTCTTTTGGATGTTTTCTTGGAATTCGAAAATACAAGTCATGTCCTTAATTGATTCACTTGATCTTAAAATAACTTGATCGTTAATTAAGCCTCACCCTAGATACAGTACTTTAACATGTCATCTTTTTTGAATAAAATTGGAAGGGCAAGGAGTATTTCCCCTTCATATATACAAATCAAAGTCGCTTCGCCGCAACTCAGCTGTTGAAATGACAAAATTCAATTCATCCGGAGTGCAATTGTTCTTTCAAGCTGCTTGCACGAAGATTATTTATTCTCAATCATTAGTCAGACAACGTTTCAAGACTTTCTTTACAATGAGAAAATAAAATAAAATAATTATTCAGTCATAATCAGGTTCATAGGGTGAGATGAATTGTTCGTAAGACAAAAGTTGATGTCACCTCATCGCTACAACCTGCAGGAAATTGGTTTGAAATTCTGCCCGAGGGGGAGTGGAATGGCGGTGTTCACCTCCTTCCCCCATCACTAGCTCAAACACATTTCAGTAAATCAACACATTTTGATTTCATATAACGTACGGTATAGTACTGGTGAACATCCCCACACCCGAAATCTCTGAGACCACACCTGAAAATTAGATCATGAAACAAGTTGATTCAACCTGCAAGTAGGGTGATGGTTTACATGCCCCTCACGCACAGTGAAAGCCAAAGTTGGAATACCGAATAACAAAAGCAGATAAGCGCTAAAAGTAGCAATGTGATGAATGTATCACACCAATGGTATACATGTAGATATGTAAGAACTTGATCTAATGGACTTTTGAAAGGCCAAATAAAAAGCTTATTTACTCACAGCAAAATGCTCCAGTGTGATTCCTCGCACAGTATGAGAGTCCACCATCTTCTGGAGCATCACTACAAGGCACTTGGGGTCGTCTAAATTGTCCATAACAGCATCAAAAGCGTTAATAAACTTGGATGCATGAGCTCGCATATGTACTGATTGGCGAATATCTTGAGTACCGTCTCCATCGAAGAATGAGAAAATGACAGTGTAGGACGGGTAGACATTGAAAAGTCTGTGGATGATGAAGAAGAGACATAGTTTTACAACATTACACTGTTGTCTCAGGACTCACTTGATAAAGAAATCTAAAGCGAACCCTTTTTTCCGACTTGTATTACAACATATCAAACGCCAATCTGTCAACAATTCTTCTTGCTCCTTTAACGTAAGAATTGACATTTCTCATCTGTCATATGATAGACTAGAACACTACAATAATTAAACAAATTAGCCCAATGGAGATATTTCTCAGGATTTGTAAGAATATGCCATTTCATTGGTTGACAGATTCTGCCTATTACATGAAAAGAAGGGCAATCACATCTTTCATGATGAGGATGAGAAAAAATACGGCACTCCCTTTATAGTCCGGGAGCTAGCGTGAAGTTGTGCAGGGAACGAGGTAGTACATAAAACTTTCACATAGCATAGTACACCTCTAACCTACTGCAAAACTTTGCGTCTGCCGGATCAGATCATTTGCTTTTAAGAAATAGAGAGGATAACAAAATCCTATGTATTTCCAATGGTAAAATTGTGATATTTAAGGTGTTGACTCAATTTTTTCGAATTTTTGCTCATAAAAGTTACACAAATTGGTATTTTGTTGAACTGTTTATTATAGAAATCATCTACAGATCATGATCTTTTAAATGAGTTATCATTCAGTGACAGAGGATGAAGTAAAGTGTACAAACAGACACTTTTCGTTGGTGTAACTGCAAATTTTAACATAGAAATTTCAGGAAAATTGTTGATATACTTTAACGAAAAGTGTCTGTTCGTACACTTTACTTCATCCTCTGCCACTGAATGATAACTCATTTAAAAGATCATGATCTGTAGATGATTTCTATAATAAACAGTTCAACAAAATACCAATTTGTGTAACTTTTATGAGCAAAAATTCGAAAAAATGGAGTCAACACCTTAAATGTCACAATTTTACCATTGGAAATACATAGGATTTTGTTATCCTCTCTATTTCTTAAAAGCAAATGATCTGATCCGGCAGACGCAAAGTTTTGCAGTAGGTTAGAGGTGTACTATGCTATGTGAAAGTTTTATGTACTACCTCGTTCCCTGCACAACTTCACGCTGGCTCCCGGACTATTAGTAACGGCTTTAATAAAATCTAGTTGCTAAAAATATTTTCACGGCAAACGTTTCGCGACGCAGTCGCTACCTCAGTGCACTAAAAAGAAGGTGCACTGCGGCACTGAGGCAGCGACTGCGTCGCGAAACGTTTGCCGTGCAAATATTTTTAGCAGCCAGATTTTATTAAAGCCGTTACTAAAGGTAGAATGAAGTGTTGAACATCTGTAGAATAAAGCTAGATCCATCAGCATAACACAAAAGCATTACTATTCATGATATAATGCTACAGTCGTGTAGTTTGAATATTTTCTTTGAAGATTTTGTGCTATATTTGTTAAGTGTAGTAGATATTTACATGTGCAATGTGCATTTCAGATATTCACTTGTGAAACTCATCAGCTGTGTTTGTATCAGGAATGTTTGTATTTTGTATGTAAATCGACAAAATGCCGCAACCGCAAGTCATAATCTGTGTATATACTACTTGGTGGAGCATTAAATTTTGTGCAATCTTATATAAGTTTGGTTTCTATGTGGATTGGGAGACCGCTCAAATTTTCTACTTTTTGCTTGGTTTTCTGCTCAAAATGCCACTGTTTGCTTTTCTTGAAAGATGGATTAGTCTATTATAGATATTTATATTAGACCTATCAGATAAGTATTCTCGGTCATAAGAATACTTAAAAAACTCAAGAGCTAAAGATCATTTCAAGAGCAAAGAATTATATATTGCATTGAAGCATGAGAAAGAGAGAAAAAACCGTTTCAAAAGCTAGATCTATCAATAATGAAATACCTGCTTTGATAAAAGTTTCAATGATTTAAACAAAATACACGCACATTTTTTCAAAACTTTATATTATTTGAATGTATGAGCACCAAATTATTGCATCATTATAGAATTTGGAGTCAGACCAAAAGAATACCATTATTTAAAAGCTGCAGTAAGCTATATGGCTAAAATTAAATACCGCAAATCAAATGATAAAAACCTTATGAAGCAAATATTCAACATTATTTACATGCACATGTACGTAAAGAAATTCCAGATTTCAGTAAATCTAGGATACCACGGATAATCAAATAAATGACATCCCAACATGGATTACTTGTGCAATCTCCATGACATTGACGAAAACTTAAAACTACAAATCCGAAGTAAATAGGCGTTTAGTTGAATATTTATAAAGGATTGAGATGTTTGTAATTTTGTAGGCTTGAATGCAATCTGAACACATATCTCAACTTAACAAGTGACAATAAAATAGCTATGCCAATTTTGAGAATAAGAACTAGCAACCAAACCCTGTTTACTGAAATCGGAAGATGTAACAACAGAAAATCATACAATGAATGTATGCATGTCAATTTGTGAAAGTGATGATATTTGAAGGTTTGGTGTACTTTATCTCACACTGTTCAAAATGCATTTAGCCTGAGAGCTACTGACATTTTCTTCCTAAATTCGCGCACGAGCTTCTTATTATTTTTAATTTGTCGATATTTTCACCCAACATCAGTAAAGCGGCAATTCTTAAGTTGTGATTCCAGTCGTCTTGCAAGTTACGGAGCGTCAAACATCGCAAAATCACATTTCTTTATGTACCTCCGAGTTTGGTACACTAAATGACGTATTGAACTAATGATCCAACATTCATGTAATCCGTCAAAATGAGATTTTCATGATTATGATTGCACTTTAAAGGCGAAAATCTTCCAGAGTAGGTAGAAATGTGATATTCCTCGTAGCCGGTAGCTTGGCCAATTTGCTATTGACTCACGAATGACGAGCGTCTTACTAAAAATTAGAGTTGCTTGAAAAATGTTTTTAAATGCAATTTGCGGGCGTTTTAGGCATCGTACCAGGTCGGGAGTGGTACCATGTAGGCCGCTGTCACACAGAATAAGGTGTCTTCCATCTTCCATGTCACTCGCTTTTTTGCACTTTCTTCATAAGGCGTCTTCCATAAGGCGTGATGAGACGATTTTCATCTGCCGTCTTCCGCCTTCCGTTGTCCATCTTCCATCTTCCACCTATCGCAGTTACACCAGGGAAATCCATTTCCGATACAGTCATCGCTGTTTTTACTATTAACCGTTGCTATAACTACTGTCTAAGCTCTTCTCTTCCTCGTCTTTGTCCTCGTTCGACATGGTGAACAAGGAGCTGTTTTCTGATACATTGCTCTTATATAAATCATAGCTGCCTATATCTTCTTTCACACGTCACTTCACGTTGTTCTATTTTTAGAACAGTCTCGCGGCGGATGCCTGATGGCTTGTGGAAATGAACTACATCAGCCGCATAATTTCGTGCCTTGTCTCTGATGGACGGTACCTTATGACTTTTCCTGTGTGACAGCGTGATGGACGATGGAAGATGGATGATGGACGATGACTTGTGGCTGATGAATTTTTATGTGTGATAGGATTCTGTGTGTATTATTTTCCATAGAGTAAGTATATTAGGTAGAGTGGTAACTCCGTATTTATTAAATCCCCAATGTGCATACACTTTCGATTTTATCAAATGAACTCAAGGGAGATACAGGTGGCATTGTTTCCAAATGTGAAATATCCACATTTATGCAATTTTGAAGAAATTACCACGGAATTCAGTGATCATGCTTGTAATGCAGAAGGAATGATGGTATTTTACAGAATCTCAGTGTCATGACAGCCTTTGAAATTTAATGTTTGTTTAATTAGCAATTCGATGGGTTCCTATTACTTTCATGCTGAACCTCAAGAGTGTTTTCTTAAGCGTGATCACATTACAGGCAACCTGCAACTGGCAGAGCAAAATAGCAGAATCAAAGACAATGATTTCAATTAACTTTGAAAGATGTACATGTAAATAGGTCCACATCACGATTCAGATTCAAGAAATGAAACATGAATTTAGTGAATCATAAAATCATGCCGGTGAAAATTGAATGAAAAACTTGAAATATCAGCCAAGAAAGCACGAGTAATATCGCGACTTTTTCATGAATACTTTCATTATAATACAATTCATGAAATTCCCTTGATAATCAGCTTGATTTCCGCTTGGTTAGGATGCTTATTAGCAAATATTCATTCCACTTGATATCCAACTTGCTTCACACTGCTTATATAGGAGAGTCATCTCGGTACAGGGTGGCGCACAAGGATACGCCCGTAACGATATGTCGTAAAAGTATTATTTATTAAAATGATTTATTTTATGAAATATAACATTAAATGTCAAGACAAAAGACCAAACACAGTCAATAGTTGGTATGACCACCACGTGCTGCTATGATCGCAGCCAAGCGTTGAGAGAAAGAGTGTAGCAAACGAAGGAATAAATTTGAGTCATTCTCCAGATTTGATAGAACATCATGAAGCACACTTTGTAAAGTTGTCAGGCTATGCTGTTGATTGTTGGGGAAAGAATGAAGAACAGCTTCAACTTTATCCTTGATGATTGCGCCTAAATTCTCACAGGGATTTAAATCTGGTGAATTCCCTGGCCATTGGCTGTTGTCGAAGAAATCGACATTGTTCTCTCTCAAGAGCTGTTGCGTTGCAACAGCTTTGAAACAAGGCGCTTTATCGTGAAGGAATGTTACTTCATCAGGATCGATGACATTTTCCCTATTCTTCAAAAAGGGGAATACATTTTGGGTAAGAATAGTTTCTCGGAAGTATTCTCCAGTCCACGACTGTCCTTGTTCTTTGATAACGGCTATCATTTTCTTCGCAGAAAAACATACAAAAAGTCCAATGCATTCTGGATGTGCAGAAACATATCGAAATCGTTCATGTTCTTCGATCAAATCGATGGATGTGGCCCAGACGCGATCATTTTGATGGTTTGTTTTCCTGCTAACGTAAATGAAAAATTCATCGCTGCACACGACATGGATAAAATCATCAATCGTCCAAAGCCTCAAGAAATTGCAGAACCAAACTCGATTCTCCCGCTGTTGTGGACTTTTGAAAGGTTTCTTTATGACATGGAATGCCTTCATCTCTTGTGACTGCATATATCTTTGAACTGTTCGACGAGATGGGCTAGCCTGTTACCTCTAGCTGTTGCTATTTGTTTCGTTAGCTGTCTGGTGCTTTTTCTTTGTCTTCCAGCGCTGAGACGGATTATCCTCTTCTCATGTTCGTTCAGCACCTCTCCAGACCGTCCAATGTTCTCCTTTCTCATCTCACAATCATATGAATCCCGATTCCAATTCTCTTTAACAAATGTTTCACTGCGACCAATTTTCTCAGCTACCCATTGCCTTGTTATAAAATGGGCCCCTTCATCTTTGCTTTGCTTGAATGTTATTACTCTTATTCTGTCGATAAACCGTCTTTGTTCCGTGTCTGCCATTCTTCACACCACATGTAAATTAATCAAAATCACTCGTAACAGCATAATCGATTGCAGAGTGTCATGAACAGATTTCAGTCAGACTATACGCTCATGGCACACAATGTCAGACAGCACGCGTGTTTTGCATTTGACTTGGCGAATCACGTTATTCATTGCGGTCGCATCTTTGTGCGCCACCCCGTAGTATTTAAATTGGCAAAATTTTGACATTTTTAAAACTGCTCAAATAATTTTTTGGACCACGGGAACGTAATCTCCGCAAACAACTGAATCTTTTCATATAAAAATTTTCATTGTGTACATATACTTTTTTGAGTCGACATTCAACCTATGTATCCCTACTCTATGTTCTTTTCTGCATCCAATTGAAGGGAAATCCCAAATGTAAGATGGAAGACGCCTTATTCGGTGTGACAGCGGCCTTGGGGGTCGCGATACCGGTTCATTTTTACAATACCGGTATTTAAACAGTGATAAAACCGGCATTATTACCACCATGTAAACTGCACACCGTTAAAAACAGCTAAAATAACCGTTTAGCTTCACAGCAAAAACCGTAAATATATGTTAAAATTATGACGTCATAACGTGATGAGGGATGACGTAACAGTTAAAATCCGTTCATATCAGATAAAACCAACGCCTACTTTTACAGATATTTAGAGTTCAGACTGTGAAAACCCGTTAAACTAATTTTAAGTGTTAATTTTAACGGATGTTTGCGGTTTATAGTTTACAGTGGCTGTTATAAAATGAATATTATGAAGCTTGTATTCATCGAACAAATCTTAAAGGTATACGGGTACGGCTTGTTGTTAAAAAACGTGTAGTCATAATCGTCATCTACAATAATTTTCCTTCTGATGAATGCTTGAGTGAATGAAACGAAATACTTAGTGTTTTGTCTCATTTTCTCTGTTGTGTGAAACTTTCCTAAAAAATAACAACAGAAGAAAGCGCTCTCTCCGGTTCGACTAAAGTAGGTGGAATATCAAGAAGACAATCGTCAACAGGTTGAAGATGATCCAAGCAAATTGTAATGATTGCACTGAATTTACTAGGATCCACATCTTCTGAAGGATTGTCTGCACCGGTTCAAATATATCTAGGGCAATTTTTTATGACATGTCATATTTTTGTCGTATTGATTGGTCATTCACAGCGCTTAAATTTGACAGCCCTAGTGACCCAGTATTTTTCTACTTTAGAATACACATTATGGTAAAAGAAGCCAAGTTGTTAGGAAAGAGATAAACCGACATGGAATCACTTTCGGTGTAATTGATAAATGCATGCTGCAGCTTTGAAGTTGAATCAGAAATGACTATCGCTTGACTATAAAGAAGGACGACTTGCAGCTACCCGAAGAATTTAAATGATAAGGAAAAGATGCAAAACTGACGATTAGCAGGTGTCATTAAAATCTAAATTTTAATAAATGCTGTTTACCTAATACTTGAATTCCCAAAACCTAACTCGACCTCTATCGTATAACAGATTATCATGATAGGATTCATAGATTCATATTTATAAAACAGTGCACTTATATTGAAAAGCTAGACGCTTCGTTGAGTACTATCACACATGTTTGCAAACAAGTGACTTTCAGAACTTCAAGAAAGTGCCTTCCAAAAAGGTCACATTTTTTACCTTCCAGTAGGGGGTGGGCAAATACACCGATTTTTGGGGAGACTTTCAGAGACAAATGGTCACGAAAGAGTAGGTCAAGTGGCCAAATTTACGGAGACCACAGAAGAAATGCGACAGTTGGCGAATTGGAGTCCACGGTTTTCCTCTCCCAGGTATGGATGCGGTTTATCCACAACGTATGTATTTCACTACAACTGTCGGAATTTTCAAAGTTAACAAATACGTCAGCGTGCAACATTCTCAACAAGCAAATAATTTCAATAATTCTATTCACTGAAGAGAGAAAAAACAGTGTTCTTTTAGGGTACAATGCCGTAGTCTTGACATTAATAATTGAATATTTAATATTGAATTTGAATAGTTTATTTTCATTCGTAATGACTATCGGGCAATTTTTTTGTGACATGTCATATTTTTGTTATATTTTTAGGGTGAGGTAATATTGTCATGTTTTCTGTGTCTCATCATATTTAATGATATTTTGGTCATTTTGCTGTAGTTTTAGACTGTTTAGTGCTACCGGGAAGTAGATATAGAAATGACCGATGCTTGCAGAATGACGCAATATTGGTCTTGAGACCAATAGCTAATGAGAGACTAATAGCGCGATGGAGTCTGAGAACAGTTCCAATACGTGCATTGCCTGTTACCGGCGGCGCCAGGATTGTCTCGTCTGTCGTCTGTCGTCTGCCTTCCCTTGCCAGCCAACCGTTGCTTCGGTAGAGCGTTCTTCTCCATGTTGAAGATGATGCTATGCAACGACAGGCTTTTTTTGACATCAAATGAAGTAAATTACATTATTGTTTTCTACAACAAACTGCAACCCGTATATATTGTGGTGAAAGTTAATGGAAACATTATGTTTGCTATATTTTAAGATTTTTAAATCTTGCCGAACTACAATTTACGATTTTTAGGTCATATTTGGGTTACCTTTTGAGTTGTTAGGTCATATTTGGTATTATTTAAAGATTTTTGAAGGTCAAATTTGGTTATATTTTGTTAGGTCACATTTTTCGATTTTTAGGTCATAAAAAATTAACCCTTTCCATATTTTCATCCATTGTCTTCATCGCATCAGACGATGTCTTCGTATTCTCTGCTCCTTCAAATGATTCACGACTGATTTTGAAGATTTATAGGTCATCCTCTTTTTCGGTGTACAACGCAATTCAATCTCGTCATAAATACTCAACAGCATGTCTTCACAGCAATTATCTTTTCGAGCCTGGCTTGAAGATCCTAAATGTAAGGTAAATTGTAGCGCAACCGATTCTTATGTGTAGGGAGCTTGAACTATTCTCTGTTCGATGTCTTGTCTCATTTGCATTGCGGTATTTGTTCATGATGCATCATGTCAATTGAAGCACTGGATTGCAGGCCATGTTAAAACACAAAACTGTACTCTGCCTTAGGTTTCAGAATGTGAAATGGACATTCATATTGAAAAATTACTTTTCATGGTGTAGGATTAGCCTAGATATGGATATCAATTGTACCAATCAAAAGCAAAAAATTTACTGTTTAAAGGCGGTTTACTGTTTATCAGCCATCAATCGGTGCAGCTCAATTTCCTCATCTCAACTTCTGAAAATTGTGAATAGCGAAATTTGCCAAACCGGTAGGAACTTTGTTTCTGTAATGATTTGAGAATTATAGATCAAGTGCAGTTTCAATTTTATACAAGGTGTCATCATCTAAAGCGGACTTCTCCAAATTACAGTATTATCGGTGAATTTGGAATATATTCGATGAATTTTCATTTTTATAAAGTTAATATAATGTGTTATTGGATACGAATTTTTGAGGATTACGAAAGGTCGATCAAATAATTATCATAGGGACCAAAGGATATCCTTAGCCATTGTCAGGGTCATTGCTGTAGCCATTCTGGATTAAATTATTTGTAATTGTGCCTGTCTGAGGATACCACAAAATCATATTTGAATGTTGATGACGAATGGAACTATATTAACATCATAGTGAAGTTTAGAACTTCAAATCACAACATAGAAGTTGTCACTGGCATTTATGGGGATCGATTGAGATATGAAGAACGTCAATGTGAGTTATGCAATGATTGTAGAAAATCTGTCTCATTTTATGATTGAATGTTTAAAATATAAGAAATTGTGACAGGAACTAGAACCGGCATGATGCCATTTCGAAAGCACTCGAACAACCAAGTTCTACACTTAAAGAATACAAAACTCAAGAAGATCACAAGATCTTAGTTGTATTGCCAAATGCTTTCAAAAGGCAAACGACTTACGGCAATCTGCTAAAGAGAGACAATTTACTAGAGGCTAAAGGACATTTAAAAGAAAAAAAATTCTTCATTCACTTAAATATTGAATGAACAACCGGTAATTAAATAATTTAAATAATTTTTATCTTCACATAACCATGGGTTGCATACGAGGAAATTCGGCACTTATTATTGTGCCATTGAATTCTGGGCGGGAAAACATAATAATCTCTGTATATTGATAATAGAAATCATGCATGTATTTTCATATAAATTTTGAAAGCAGCTTATGCGGATCACACAATCTCATTATAGGAAAAGAAGATAGTCAAGCATTTGTAAAAGAAAAAACTGTTTTGTTGAAAAGCTTTGAGCAATAAGGAAAGAAAGTAGAGGACCGTCGCACAGAGTTAGAGAGTGGAATTTCAATATGACCAGAAGCGGTCCGTCGACGTGGGGCCAAGTGATGCAAAAAGTTGCCCTGTTTCAGTATATCTGAAAACGCAAGAAAAGCAAGCTTTTCTGCCCGCTCAAAGAAAGAAGGCAGTAAACAGCAATCATTGTCACAACGACCACATATGATCAGATGGCAGTGCTTTCTAACTCTTTCAATTTTTCTCTTTGACTTTTCGGACATGTTGATAAAGAAAGGGTGGTTGTATTCAAATAAATCCTACTTCTTGAGTCAATCTTAAAATATGACAATTAATTATTCAAGCATGATTTACATCTGCATTCAAATGGTTGCTAACTTAAAGCCACGGGCCTAACCCAGGCCGGCTTCCACCGTGGCACAGTGGCGGGCGCAATTTGATTTGGCTGCCAAATCCACACAGTTCCGAATCGTGCGACACAGGATACGATTACTCGAAATTAATCGCGGTTCTGGATATTTTGAAAATTTCTAAAATTCAGTTATTAGAAGTTTACAGCTAGTCTAGCGTGTAATATCTTTTATTTCTAGACCATTAGCTTCATAATGAATTTGATAATTTACAATAAAATTGAGACTATGCAACACTTAGTTTAATTAGACATAAAAGCTTTTAGTTGGCATGCTAATTAACTTCACACTCTATTTGTGAATGTTTGGGAATACAGTATTCACTGTTAATCAAAAACGCATAAGAAGTTGTAAACAAGATATAAAAAGTCTTGAGAATCTATTACTAGGAATTAAAGAAATCTATGTAATTGAATCTAGGCCTACAATGAAGCACCACACGTACTATGAGGCATCTACTCAAATACATGCATTCATATTTCTTAATTTTGATTATTTTGGTCTTCATCAACCACATTTCATCAAACATAGCGGCAGGAATTTACCGTCACTTCCATGAATCTTGTGATAAGCATAATTACATATCAATTAATTCAAATAATTAGATCAACAACGCTTACAAGATAGAAAATCTTCATGGTTGTACAGTGTAGGAGAGTGCATGAGTGTGTATGAGAGTGTAATTGCTACTGCGTTCAGTTGATAGTGTGCATATGAAAAGCAAATCAGGCCTTGATTTCTGAAATTCACATGCTTTCAATGCGGAGAAGTGATATCGTAGGGACCTACTTAAAATTGACAACATAAGCTTATATGATTCGTGTAAATCTTGCATTACTATGCGAACATGTTTAAAACCCATTAGGTGCCAATGTTCCACTTGTGGAATCTCTTTTGAGGGGACCTATTATAATGTCGTCAATGTATCTTTTATAAATAATGTTGTCAAAATTGAGCTGAGCTCTAATGGCAACAATAGCTCTTTCTTCTATACTGTTCATAAATATGATTGCCAGTGGTGGGGCATAGTGTGATCCCATGGGAACACCCTTAATCTGGAGGTAACTTTGATCATTAAAAGCGATCTCATAATTATAAGACACGAATTTTAGCATAGTGAGAAATTGGTCTACAGTTATTTCAAAATTATCTATCTGTGTCCAATGCTTATGAGCGAATAAATTTACAGCATCCAAAGCAGGGGCTATCGGAATGCTGGGGTAGAGATTGACCACATCTAAAGATATGAACATGCAGTCTTCACTTATCACTTCAGTATAATTTTCAAATATATCTATAAGTTCCAGAGAACTTTTTAAATGTGCATGTACAAAGTTCACAAGTTGATTTAAAATACGGCCGCAAATCCAATCAACTTTGTTAATTGGGTTATTGGTAACCGAAGCAATAGGCCTGAGAGGATACTGATTACATTCACTTCTCTCTTTATGATCTTTGATCAACGCGTAGAAATTTGAAGGTTGGCTTCCCGAAACATGCAAGCGCTGCAAATTCGATTTACTCAAGTTATCTTTGAAAATATTATTTATCATAGTGTTCGCTTGCTTCTCTAAACTATTTTTCTTACTTTTATTGATTGGCTTATACGTGGATCTATCTTTCAAGATCTCCTCTGTTCTAACTAACATTTCTGAGGCTTTCGTGACACAAAGTCTATTGCTTTTATCGGTAGCTGTAATCATAGGGTCATTTTTTTCAAGAAATTTTTTACTGTTTCGCATTTTTTTATTGAAACTTGTATAGTTATCTTTGTGTTTGACATGAGACACTTCAGTTTTAACAGCTTCAATTATTTCTTTTTTGAACAACAGTAAATTGACTTCGTTTTCGTTATCCATGCAATTGGGTAACGTGACAGTATTTTTATGAAAAGGTATGTTCATAAAGACATTATTGCCACTGTCATTTCTACACTCTGTAGACCAATTTCTCACTATGCTAAAATTCGTGTCTTATAATTATGAGATCGCTTTTAATGATCAAAGTTACCTCCAGATTAAGGGTGTTCCCATGGGATCACACTATGCCCCACCACTGGCAATCATATTTATGAACAGTATAGAAGAAAGAGCTATTGTTGACATTAGAGCTCAGCTCAATTTTGACAACATTATTTATAAAAGATACATTGACGACATTATAATAGGTCCCCTCAAAAGAGATTCTGACCTTTTCGATTTAATAAGTACGACCTTCAATTCGATTGACCACAACATTAAGTTTACCGTGGAATCTCCACATACCGGTAAATTGAACTTCCTAGATTTAACGGTTTGGACAAATAATGGAAAAATAACCCATAAGAAATATGTCAAAGAGATCTCCTCCGGTAATTCTCTTAAAAAAGATAGTTGGCTACCCAGCTTTGTAAAAACGAATTTTGTCCAACAAAAAGTTAATGACATAAAAATTCGTGGTAGTGCGACTTTGCCTGCAGAAGCTATGAAGGCAGACATTGAAGCGTGTAATAGTAATTTAAAATTGAACGGATATACTAACAATGACATAAGGAAGTGCAACAAAACTAAAAATAAACGCAAATCAAATGATAGCATAAATAATACAAAATCAATAAGTAGGAAATGTACACTAAAGTTGCCTTTTGTCAGCGATAGCTTAATAAGAAAAATTAATTACAACATTCGTAAATACAAATTGGAAATCAACTTTGTAACTACCGGAAATAAGAAACTGCGCCAGGCTTTGAAAAGAAAGAGTCCGTGTAAAAAACATAGCAATTGTGAAATCTGCGTAAAACTTCCTGATAAGTATAATTGTGATAAATCATGCGTTGTTTATGAATTTGAGTGTAAATTTTGTAATTCTAAATATATAGGAAAAACTGCTCGGCCGTTCCGTTTGCGGTATAACGAACATAAAAATAGCATCATCAAGCGTGATTGTCATAGCGTCTTGAGCGATCATATAAAATTTTGCAACCCGTGTACCAACATAGATAGCTTCAATATCAAGTTCTTAAAGTGTGTGTATGATCCGATTGAGACAAGTTTGATGGAATCTCGTTTGATCGATTTTCGTAAGCCAGAATTGAACAGGCGTCACGAGGGTGTTGTTGCACCTACTGTTAGAATTATTTAGTAAGGCAGTGACCAAGCGTCTGGACGCGAAACGTTTGCCGATTTTACTTGTATTATATTTTCACTTAAACATTTGTTTTTATTCGGCATTATACATATTTCGGGAGAGATTTGTGACGTTTTCCCTTTATACATTATGCGCCTCCCGCCTCAAGCCATTACACATACAAAAAAGATTGGTTATGTTTTTCAATGTTCAATTTGGTTACAGCGATTTTTCAGCAGCTCTAATTAAGCAAAAGCAATTGATTGGTTTTCAGATTTTAGCCACTTATAATATGTATACCTCTTCATATAGGTACGCTATATACAAAAATATTTCATTCCTATTATGTTTTTCGAAATATAGTGACAAATTCAAAATGTTCCACTTGTGGAACATTGGCGCCTTGGGCCTATGCAAATTAGATCGCTGACAAAATATTTCGGAAGGATTTATAATGAAATATCTTGGTCTGCCTGTCAATCTGATATGAATAGTAATGTCTGCTAGTTTGATAATCAGAATTAAAGTTTACCATTTTACATATTTTGTTTAAATTCAAAAAATTGAAAAGCAGTGAAAGTTTTGTTTTGATCTGAATAAGAACGTCCTGTGACAAATATTTTGCTGCTTTACATGGTAAGTGTAAGATGTCTGTGCAACCTTCCTTCTAACTAATGCTGCCAGAGTTGATATATAGAGTCTTGTGATTTCATTCTGCTTTATCTTATCTATAGGCTTATGTAAATAAAATATTGTGAGGTATTTGGCGGCATACAACTCACCAAATTTATGCCCCTGCGATAAAGGTTTGACCTAATCTTTAGTTAAAACAATTATTAAAAAGAAATATGTCAATTATAACTTAAGAGTACATACATGTATATAGTCTAAGAACTTAGTCTCAGTCAAAAAGGCAGATGAAACTATTCATGCAAAAGTAGTAAAACTGTAAAACATACACAGTTTCGAACATGCATCGCCGCGCTTTAGCTCCCACGACTATCATAACAATTACGTGGTTTTGCGCGTATTATAGTCTTAACGATATCAGAGATAAATACAAGTTTACTTACTTGTGTTTCATGAGTATCAGCATGACTCGTACTTTTTTTTCTTCTACTAACATGTTTAGAGAACAACTTCAAGTAAACCGTCTACGTTGTACTGGTACTGTCAGGCGCAATAGAGTAGAAAAATGCCCTCTGATATCAAAAGAGATGATGGCAAAATCTCAGAGAAGATTTCATGAAAGTTACAATGATTGTTCAGTCGTGGTCTGCCACGGGAACGATAATACCCCCGTTAGTCTTCTGATTGTTCGAGAAATTCGACCTGGACCTTCACGAACACCTGCCCTCTCCACAAGACTTGGAAATGTTGGTCATCTTCCAATACCAGCCGGTAAACAGGGCCGCTGTAAATTATGCATGAAAAACACGAAAATGAAGTGTGACAAATGCAACACTTTGTTGCATACAAGTTGCTTTGTCCAATACCATCTCTGAACTCTGAAAGATGTTACTGTTACCTAGTTTCAAAAAATACATTGGTGATTCTGTCTGTATTTTTCCTGTTTCGTTTACCAAAATACATCAAAATTCTTAATATACTACTTTTTCATAAAAATTAAAATTAACGTATATGCATAGAATATTATTTTAATGTATAAGCAAATATGTCAAATATAAGCAATCTGTCAAGTATAAAATAATATACAACGGCTAACATTCTTAAAAAATTCTTAAAAAAATGTATAGTCTCAAGGCGCCGATGTTCCACATGTGGAACATCATCAAAAGCGATGAAATGAACATTGATTTTCGGTTAGATCGTCATAAAGTATCAAAACGTGATTGAATAATGTGGTTCCATTCGAATTTTTGATAATTACTTTCAAAAATAATTCAGCCCCTAATGGGTTAATGCTATTGCTTAAAAGAATGTATTCCAGCTGTGTGTAGGAATACCCACAGGATTCTTATAGAGATTTACTGTGGTGTGGGAATGAAAATCGCGTTCCACGGGAACTCTTCTCTTATTCTAGCCATACTAGTACATGATCTCAGGTCCAAACACCCTGGCATACGTGTGTCTGCAGGAGTCAGCTCCATATTCAGTGCAATTTTCTCAGTGAAAAGGAAAACAGTCTTATTTTTTCTCACCAAACGGATTTCATTAAGAAGTCACATTTCAAAAAAATCGCGTGATTGATTCCGTCGCACGATTAATCGAGTGGAATCGCCGGCCACTGCCCATGTCATCATTATACGAGGGGCGTTCCAAAAGTATCCGGACTGAGTCCATAACTTTGAGAGTAATGATCTGATCCCTCTGAAGTTTAGGTATGTTCAACCCATTATCATCATTAATAAGCACAAAAAATTTCATCCCGATATCTTTATTAGTTACAAAGCTGCAAATATTTTAGTAATGTCACTACTTGAAATTTAGTGACGACCAAATTGATTATTAAGAATCGTAAGATCATATCATTTATTGTTTCTTTTCTTTCTTATGAATTCTTCTCACGACTTTGATGTCTTCTATTGCTTTAGAATGCTGACTGATTTAGTCAGATGCAAAGTTTGTTATTGAATTGCACTCGTCTCATGGATTTCACTGAGCTGCGTTCGATGTTCATGATTCACGAATTGTCGCATTAAAGTTAATGACTTAATGGTTTTTCAATCAATCGTCGATACAGTCACGCGATGGAAGATACGAGTATTCAGAAACCGGAGAGCCAGCGCGCAATCATCGCCTTTTGACATTCGAGGGGTCTACAGCAACAGAAATTCATTCGAGGCTAGTCAATCAACTTGGCTCATCTGCTTTGTCACGAACTCAGGTTTTTGCATGGGCAAAACAATTTCGTGAAGGTCGCCAGAACATCAGCGATGAAAGTCGATCGGGTCGCCCAGCGGATGCCACTAGCCAACATGCAATCGCGAATGTCGAGAAAGTGATAATGGAAGACCGACGGTCTACAGTTTCTCAAATCACCATCAAGCTCGGCTTATCTCGTGGAACTGTACACCGCATCTTGAAAGACCATCTTCAATTGAGTAAACTGTGTGCTCGTTGGGTGCCAAAACTGCTGAATTCAGACCAAAGAACTCGAAGGGTGGAATGCTCACAAGAAAATGTGCTGGCGCTTCAGACCGAGGGAGCTGATGGATACTGGGCACGCTTCATGACAACTGATGAAACTTGGCTGCCATACTTCTCTCCCGAAACCAAAGAAGCATCGACGCAGTGGTTGACGAAGGGTTCCACGCCCCCCGTGAAAGCAAAGTCTTCTCCAATGGCAAAGAAGATCATGTTGACTGCTTTCTGGGATGAACAAGGCATCATCCACTTGGACTTTCTTCCCGACTCCACTACAATCAATGCGGATTACTACTGTGGGGTATTGCAAGAAATTCATCACCATCTTCGACATCGCCGTCCAGGGAAGAAATCGAAAGTGATCCTGCTCCATCAAGACAACGCCAGACCCCACACCGCTCGGAAAACGATGGAGAGGATAGATGATCTGTGTTGGGACATCGCACCGCATACGCCATACAGCCCAGACCTGGCACCATCGGATTATGCCTTATTTCCTCACATGAAAAGCATTCTTCGTGGAATGCATTTCGACACAAGGGAGGAGCTGGAACAGAAGACGAGATCAGTGTTGGCGTCCATCTCACCTGAATGGTTCAAGTCTGCCATTCGCAAACTTGAAGATCGTTGGAAAAAGTGCATCATGTTGCAAGGTGACTACATTGAGAAGGTTGCTCTGCCACAAGAAGACTGTTAGTTTGTAACGTGTATCCCTTTTTCTTTTTTGATAAAATATGTTTAAATATCCATTTTTCTTTTTTGACAAAATATTGTTTTTGGTCGTCACTAAATTTCAAGTAGTGACATTACTAAAATATTTGCAGCTTTGTAACTAATAAAGATATCGGGATGAAATTTTTTGTGCTTATTAATGATGATAATGGGTTGAACATACCTAAACTTCAGAGGGATCAGATCATTACTCTCAAAGTTATGGACTCAGTCCGGATACTTTTGGAACGCCCCTCGTACTTGGAAGTTGGAATAATGTACTTTATTGATACATCGTGTTAGTCGCATTATTCATATATGTAGACGCCTTCGAATTCATATTATCATTGTGAGGGGTTCATTCCAATTAAATTGTGTGTCATCACCTTGATATTGACCGAATTTTAATTGGGAGACATTAAATTTATAATAGACTTTTGCTTGAAAATGACTCAAAAGTGTCATCAAAATTTACATTTCATTTGAATAATTCTCCATTAATCTAAAGTAAATCATCCGCTGAAAGTGAAATAATCAGAGGAAAATGTTACATTCAAATATTTTATTGAGTTTTGCACTTTGAAAATGTTGCTGCTTGCCAGTGAATCGGAAGTTTGATAGAAATTAAAGTTTTCACATCAACTGAAGCTGTTCCCTAAAGGTATTGACGGTCGACTAAATGTGAAAAGGAGATATGTATAGTTGCGTAATGTGAATATCTGACTGTACTGTCCACTATCCCCGTAAGAATTACAAGTCATTAATTAAATATCAGTTAATCAGAATTCAAGTACAGAAGAGATAGAGAGCATGCCCACGCGTGAGAGAGAGATAGAGACATTCGCACTGATCGCTCAGAAGTCAAGTTTCTGGGAGGATATGTACCGCATTTTCTCGAATAGATTCCCCCCTCGAATATAGCCGCCTTCAGGTAGTATCCATACATAACTTCAAAAGAATAGTCACATAACCCATCCTCAATTAAAGCCTGCAGATAGATTTATCAATTAAGACGTCTTTACGAGTTTTTATTATAATTCTACTGCCATTGAGTGTAACTATACAGAAGTCGTTTCTATAGAATCTAGTAATTACTGTTAATACTTCTTATTGTTCAACAGTTGACATAACGACAACTTCTTCAATTCTAAATAATACATGTACACAACAAACATATGTAGATGAGTCTTACATGCAGATACATGTAGATCATGATGCTCATGACATAAAGCTGCTTGTAATATGTTTTCGTTGCTATCGTAAATAGGATTGCACTTTTTATCAAAATGATAAGAAATGATGGAATCGATTATCTCTGAGCTAGCACTCACAGAAAGGGATATAAACGGTAAACAAAAGCAAAATGGTCAATACTGAATATAGGAATCTGGTTTTATTTCTTGTAAACCTTGTGTTTCGAGTTCCCCGTCACTGTATCTTTTTTCTATTCGATTTTTTCCCTTTCCCATCTTGACTCAATATTGACTCAAGAAAAACTCTTAAACTTGATTATGCCGATAGCACTTTGGCCGCAAGTTATATTACTTTTCAACTTTCCTATTGTAATGCTAAATCTCTACTTACAGTGCATGTTCGATTATTTGGATATCAACTACTCCTGAAAATTCTCTAGACAGCTTTAGAATATATCCAGAACCCTCAAATTTCCACTCTTTATTTTGCTATATGTCCCTTTTCTGATACGTAGCGTCTCAAAAGCTGCTCAGAGAAAATTGCAGGAGTCCTAAATTCAGATAGCGGGTCAGGTGAGGACTCCTTCATGCTTACATGGGAATTTAATCGAAATGAAATGTTTGTCTTTAAAAGTAATCTCTATTATTCATTTTTAAAAATCAATTTCATGCGGATGAGATTTTATAGGTTAAGATATTCTTCGCAAATCAATTTAGTATGTTACATCAATTACGTTTAGCTACTACAGTAGTGGAAGTGCTGCTTCAGAAAATTATTTATCCACTATTTATTATTTCACATTGATTTATTTTTCTGGCAGAATTTTTTCGCATTTCATTTATTTTTTATTGTAACATCTAATGACTTATATAACTTTGTTTGCTTTCACTGAGTATCAATTTTGTAATTTTCGAGTTAATTTCAGAAAAGTAGTCTCATCTATTTAATTTCATTATTCTTGATGCATACGCAATTCAAGTCCTCTTGTATGACAGCAGCTTCCAAAATCGGTTGAAAGGTGCTTTATTAGGGTTGCTTAATTATGAAAAACATAAATGTTGAATCAGCAGTGATAACTAGGCAACTTTTACACTGCCATAAATTTTCAATATCTTACAAGACTATTGTTGCTCAATCACAGACTAGCGAATTGCATCATACAAGAAATGCGAAGTACAGTACTGAAAACATTCTAGTGCGGTAGCCTCCTAGAACGCCTTGCTTTTATAGCATTTCTCAATTATTACTTGCTCACTGTGTCTTGCTTTAGGAGGTGCTTGTTTACAATGTAATATCAACTCGCTTACACACTGGTTCAGAAGGTGACTCAGAAAGAACTAATGATGAAAATGATCTTTTCCACTAGCATATAGAAGATACTTTAGATATAGAGCATTTTGGAAAATAGTTTTAAAACTTCTGCTCTTCTTTTAACAGCTATTTTGAGGATCCGCTGATAAAGTAAGAGTTTTTGCGTACAGCATTAAGAAGTGTGTTTTCGCAATCGAAAATGCTAAACCATATTCCTTTTTGTGTTTTGGACGATGTAGCTGCTCATTTGATGATGTGAACCTCATCTCATGAAAAGTACAACGTCAGTTAATTGTGTTTTATACGTCAATGAGAGTGCTATATCACTTAGTGAGTCGTGAAATTGCTCTGTGAAAGAACCAATAATGAAAATGAAATTTATTTTAACACTAGTAAAAGACATTTTTAAAGTTGAAATTATGTTATCAGAGCTAGCATTTGTCAGCTATACCCTAGTAAAATATTATAGAATATTATACCGCATTCATCATTTGAAATTTGTTAAAAACATGAAGAAACAAGATAACTTAAGAAGTTTCAAGAAAAGCAATTTTTAGACCGTAAGTCGCAAAGATTGCAAGGGGTAGCGACAGAGGGTTTCAGAGTGTTCTTGAAAACATGGAAATTGATCAAGCATTCTCTCGTTGAAGCATTTAGTTTCGCTGAAACTGCAGCAGTGTGTACGCCACCCCCGGAGGGAGTAATTGATGGTGTAAATCGTGGAAAGACTTGTTGAGAAAGTCTGAATGAATGATGCATTTGAAGCTGTTTTTTTAAATTTGATGAAATTGAAAAGACTGTGATCAGCGATTAAGTTGAAATATATTCTACAAGACGGCATCTATCACTACCAAGCAACGGAGAACGGCAAGTCGGGAATGGGATAAAAGCCATATGCGTGATGATGAAATTCGAAAATTATAGCAGCTTTTCAGCATTGCCGAAGCGAAATACGACAAATTCATTAATGCTGTTTTCAATGCTACTGTGATAATAATGACTCTATCATGGTACTAATTATGAATGCATCAGTAGCCTGTTAAGTAATCCATAATTGCATTCTAGTTTAATTTCTACTCTAAACTAAAAAATCACTATATGATGGTATAAGACGAAGTCCTGTCAGCCGCACAGCTTCGGCAATATGATTCATCGATTATCTCATTTCATTTATTGCTAATTGCATTTGCGACATGACTTCAGATAATATGGTGGACATTGGTTACCTACTATTCGTCTTAATTTCGGCCGTCAAGATTGTGACGAGATATTGATTAACTGAATACAAGCTAATTGCTATGACAACTGATGGGTGATGGTGAGGACTTGATCCTGTCAATCGACATCGATCGCACGTAAGCGGTTGTAACTCAGTTGGTAGAGCCATAGGTGTAGGTAATCTGGTCGTGCGTAAACGCATTTTCGATCCAGTGTATTGAGCACTTACGAGGTTTCGCTACACGGTCGCTGTGAAAAGTAATCGTTTATTGATGGTAAAACTCTTAGACTTGTGACTTAACTTGTAGAAATCTGCATCAGTCTACATCTGCAGAAAACTGCAAGTGCTTTTGACCTAGTGACTGAGAAATCTAGCCGCTTGGAAAGGACATTATTCAGAAAAGACACCTGGAATTGGTGAAAGCCATGTGGAAGATAAATGTTGCAAGTGAGACAAAACTGAAACGCCTCATTTCAAAAGAAGGAGGAGATCAACTGAACTCGAATCAAACCACTCATAAACTGATGCAATGACTAGAACTCCTGCAAATTGCGCTTGAATCGTGAATAAAAAAATGCAATTTCGAAAATATCCTGCTTGAAAATTGGTCATTGTGAACACCACAGCATTGTGTAATATGCAGGTAGACTCCTATAAACCTCCTTTTATTTTTTCATGTCAACAGAAATCACCATCTTTTCTGTTGTTGTAAGCGACAGAGCGCTAAATACTAAAAATGTCTTCAATACTTTTCTCATTTCCACAAAAGTACACAAGCAATGAAAGTAATTAATCGGCAGTCGCTATGAGAGAAAAAGCCATGCCATCTCTAATTGTCTTGCTTTGAACCTTCGTTCACCTTACAATGTGCTTATTAACTTTTGCGGAAATGAGATAAAATATTGAAGAATTTCGAAAAAAAGCTATCGAACATATTTGAATAAAACTTACAAATTCGCACTAGCGAATATATATATTGCCATTATATATTATTATTATATTATATTATATATATATATATATATTCATAGTTCATTTTACAGCTGAGAATGCAGGCTCTCGAATGATGTGTGGCGCGTTGTTGTGCGAGGCGATTGGAAGCCAGCGAAATTTGGGTGGTCCTGTTTTTATGATCAGCTCTGTAGTGTAGATTTCACGCTTGCGAGAAGGCTTCATCTCATTCATTCCCGATGAAACTTTTGTTTCTGATTAGTAATAATGGTAGCCCAGATATTGGAGCTCATGAAAGGCACGCTCACTTTTAATAAACTAAAGGAAAACAAAATTTGATACGAGAGGAGTGAGTCGAAGAATTTGTGTTGTTGAAATATTATTAAACGACACACAATACTCACCGTTACAATGCTGATATGAATGCTTTATCTTTCCTCAGCAAATATTTATATCTTCTACATGAATTTCCATCATGAGGGTGCTCACAATTTTCCTGAAATGTTACATACATCAAACAATAAATACACATATTTGATATACTTAATGAAATTTACTGTCAAATGCTGTAAAGAGTGTCCAAGAACTGAAAGGAAGTAATTGTCGTGTTATATCCTATCATTCCATGAACAACACAAGCTTCTCATCTGACAGGAGTCATGGAAACAATTTCGTTATTTAAAGATAGGAAACTAGAGGAATGATGCAACTGGCGACGGCGCAGTTTTATACATGTATTCCTCCATGATTCCTCTGTTCCGTGTAACGAACGATTCCACATAACCAGCAGGATGTAGGACCGAGAAATACGAAAATTAATTTGATTATTTTCTCTCCAGTCTTCACGTATGCAACTGATTATTACTGGCTTTATGTCCAAAAGTGGTTTTATATAAAAACCTGCATTTTGATGTATGAAGATGCAAACTATAAAGATACATACATATACAGTACCGCATGGCAAATTGCGCACCCTATTTGTTGAAAATGCATTCACTGCTCAGCTCCACTGCATTTTAGGGTAAGCTCCAAATGTCAAAACATAGGAATTATATATAGACGATGATGAAAGAAAATTACGAGAATAATTAGTAATATTCACAACGTATAAAAAAGAAGACATGTGGATAAAAGATATAAGCTTAATTGTCAACTGATCCTACCCATCGTGGTCACTGAATTAAGGCTCCTCTTGTATAAGTACATTACTTATTTAAAGAAAACAAGATGGTAAGTGTTGAAACTGCCATATATTGCAAAACTAAGGCAACAGTAGATGTAAGTGGGAATGATAGTTGTATCATTATCAAAAAGATTCAGGCTCACCTCAATACTTCGTTGGACATCCTTAATTTTGAATCACTTACTTCAATCGATGAGGCATACTATTAGCTAGTGATTTGCAGTATTCAGGGGTAATTTCGAAAGTCCACACTAAAGCATTAATGGTGTCTCAATCAGCTGATGAGCTCGAGATTTAGCGTGAATTTTTGATTTAATCATATCCCAACAATTATCGATTACATTCAGGTCTGTAGAATTCGAGGGCCAATACAATAAGGTGAATATCACCTAGGGTAACATCATTTCGTCCAAACCATTCTTTTGTCTTTTTTGCAACGTGACGTGGACCAGAATCTTGTTGCATGATAGTGGCATTTAATATTGTCATATGCAGATCAGCAGATTCTCATCAAATATAGAAACAAAGTATGATGAATTGACCATCTAACCTGTGTGAGTAATAGTAAGAGGCCCTCAACCAGTTGACGCGATTCCTTCAGTATGATATGTTTCGTAGTTTTTATCGTGTATTTCGGATTGTACCGCTCACTGGATGGACATCTAAATGTAATTATTACCACAATTCTTTACTTGCTGAAAAGTGATTTTATCTGTAAACAGAACTTGTTCCCACCATCAAAATAGAAAAAGCCACCACAATGTAGAAAGTAAAGTTTATTCCGAGCTTTCGATCGCTATTCAAGCGTCATAATCATGGATGAAGATACAAATGGCAGGACACAATATTTATGCGACAGCGGCAACTCAACAAAAGGGAGAGGTGATGGGATAATTGACAAAACAGACGGACAGAACAGTGAGGGAATCAGGTGGGAAATCTAACACCTCCTGATACCAAGTGGGCTACATGAGGATTTAGGGAGATAACGCCTTGATTCAAATTGTTGATCAAGCATTGTCAAGCTTGATCAAACATTGTTCCCACCATGCTTCATCTTTTTCCTCGTAGCGGTGACAGAAACGTAGGCGCATTTTCCCTGTCTTTCGGTCGACATCGGCTTTTTTGCTGGTCTTCGAGCGGGTAGGTTTACGTCGTCTTTTAGGCATTAGGCGGGTAGGTTTTGTTGTCTCTTTGAAACCTTTGAAATTTTTTCGATTTCCTGATGGGTGCTGTAGGGAATTTTGAACAGCACATACCGAAATATGTAATTTTCTGGCTATCACGGATTGAGAATGATCCTCAGAATGAAGTGCAGCGATTTTACCTCTAATGAAGTTCGTTGTATCTCTTCGACGTCCCATCGTTTCAGATTAATGAACAAAGCAGACTGTCTGTAGCACTGTTTCTCAACTTTCATTTGTGGACTAAAGGTCCATTCACACAAGACGCGGCGCGACGCGTCCTCGCGCGTCCAAAACTTTTGTTCAGAACCTTAATAAACCCATGGGGCTGTTCACACAGAGACGTGCGGACCGAATAAATGAAATCATCGCAAAAAACAGGGTGTCTTAATTCGAAGGCCACGATGATAAATCGTAATTTTTCGCATTTAATTCCCAACAACTGATGTGATGTTATTAATAGTATCACTTGCTTAATTTGTAGATAGAGCATCATCTATACTGAATAATTCTTGGTTGTGAAAACATGTAAACAAATAAAACCAATAAAGAATGGAAATAAAATAGATAGGCAAACTAAATCAATTTTTTCCTTGTTCCGTATACTTTGCATAAATTTCAATGCACATCATAGAGGTCAACTTTTAGTATCATAGTCTGTATCACATCAGCTTATTGCCTTGACAACTGATGTGTGGTGGTGAGGGTTTGATCCTGCCAATTGACAGAGTCGCGTAAGTGGCTCGTAGCTCAGTTGGTTCGAGCACAGGTCTAGTTAACCTTGGTCGTAGGTTCGAATCCTACCAGCCGCACATCTTTTGCATGGCAATCTGATCTATCGTGCATTTAATCTCATTGTTGTTAATCAATTCTTTGAAATATTTGATATATCTGCATCAAAAAATTTAGTCCTGTGAAGTGGGCAACTTAGAACAAACAATTCAGTTCATCAGAAACATTGATGTTGACTCTCTTTGTTTTGTCTATATGCGAACTAAGTAAATGACAAGACACCGTGGCATCAGATGAACATGAGACTAATTAGCAAAACACTTTATCTCTATCTTTATTTTTAGGCTCTACTGTATTGGACTCAGTCTGCTAAATGGGGCTGGCATATTGAAAACATGCACATCTCCGGGTGGAGGTGATTGGATGAGAGGTGAGATTGGAGACTGGTAGGAACCTTTACCCCTTCGTGCATCTGCCATCTTTTTCAGTAATGATTGAAAAGACTAATTTAATCCACAAAGTTGCTTAGAATGATCTGAATTCGTCGAATCTGAAGGATTCATGGGATTAGTTTGACGGAATTCACAGCGATCTGCAAACGATGTACGACTATTTTTCCAATTCAACCAATGTAGTGGATTTCTCTCTCTCTCTGCCCATTTAGTAAGAGTCCTGCATGTACAATTGTTGAAATCGTTCAGTGTCAAATGACTCACATCTGAATTCGCATTAGGAATCAGAAGGTACTTTTCGCAACTCCTTGATCTGAACATTTGAGTAATACTGCTTCAAGTCACCGCACAAAATTTACATGATCATTCTAGTTGAAAGCGGCTGAAGATTATCGAAGACGGCTAGTAGTGTATTTAGCAGATAGGTAAGCACTTAGACTTAGTGCCTCCTATACTGGGTATCATGTTAGGCGGCAAGATTCTTCCATCGAGCTCGTTCTTGTGCAGCAGCTTCGACGTCATGTGGCGCGGTGTTCAATCCCTAAATGTCGCTTGCCAAGGTTCTCCTCCAAGCGTCACCCGGGCGTCCACGTGGCCGTCTGCCACCAGGAGGTGTCCACTTCATAGCCGTCTTCGGTATGCGCTCACTCTCCATTCGGAGGATGTGTCCAGCTAGCCGATGTCTTCCTTGGGCGACCATGTCGTGGAGCTTGCAGATATCGCTCCTTCTAAGAACTTCTTCGTTGGTGATATGCTGGACGTGACGTATTTTTAATATGCGTCGGCGGCATCTCTGCTGGAAAACGTTGAGCTTGTGATTGATGCTCCTCGATGCCTTCCATGTTTCGCTAGCGTAGATGTCCGTCTCGGCGTCGCCATTTTGAGTCATCACGCTGCCGAGGTAGGTGAACTTATCCACCTCGTCCAATTGATGCAACCTTATGACGATTCCTTGAGCGAGAGTGACTAAATTGATCTTCATTACTTTTGATTTTACGGCACTTATCGAAAGGGCGATCTTGCTTGCGTGTTCACACGCTCTAGCTTATCGAGATCTTCTTCGAGTACAGCGATATCATCGGCGAAGTCAAGGCCACCCAGTCTGTTGTGGTTTGACTAAGAGATGCCTGTCTCAACTCGCAGCCTCGACCGACGCATGATATAGTCCAGGGCGACGAGGAAGAGCAGAGGAGACAGTATACATCCTTGTCTCACTCCAGTACTAAAAAGTATACTGTATACCTTTTAGTATATATACTCCAGTACTCCACACTAAAAATCTCTGTGTGTCCGCTTTCGATTTTCACACAACAACTTGAGTTAAAACAATGGTCCTTAAAAGCTGCAACGAAAGCTGACGGGATGCCATACATTTTTGGAATCCGCCAGAGAGATTTCCTGTGGATGTTATCAAAGGCTTTCTTAGAATCTATAAATTTTTGGCTAACTCGTGTCGAATTTCAACGCATTGTTCTATAATATTTCTTAGGGCGAATATTTGTTCACTTAAGGAGCGACCTCTACGAGAACTAGCTTGTTTCTCCCTCAAACGGCGGTCAAGGGCGTTACGCAGTCGCACTATCACGCAGAAGGCCTTCCCTGAAACCGAGAGAAGAGTAATGCCTCTCCAGTTTGAACATTCAGGGATGTCGCCTTTCTTGGGAATCTTTACAATAGCCCCTTTTCTCCAGTCTTCGGGAACCTTGCCGCTTCGCCAACACAGTTTGAATAGCGTCTTAAACTGCATCATAATTGTTTGTCCACCGTTTCTCTGGACTTCTGCAGGAATTTCGTCAAGGCCAGGACTTTTGTTGTTTTTCAATGCATTGATTGCCGTTCTCACTTCTTCTGTAGGAAGCGTACTTGATTAAAGTTTCGCTGTTCTGGTGAAATGGCTTTTCTATTTTGCAATAGATTTCAAAAATTGATTTAAGTGCATCTTAAAACGAATAACCGATTTTATGTACAGAAGGTAAAACTGAGTGAAGCTGTTGAGAATTACTCAATATTTCGCCAACCACTCTTCCTATGAGATACACTGATTCTGTTTTAGATTTAAATTCCGCATGAATACATTTAAGCCAAAGAATTAAAGTGGCATGACCAAAACACGGCCAGATTGAAGAAAGGTGTCAGCCCAATCTTCTTCCAAATATACAAAAGTTTTATTGTGAATAAAAGTGAATGAAATAATATAAGAGAATGAAATTGCAACTGTGAATTTGTAATTAGATAGTTTTGCCTAATGAGTGTTTTACATAAAGCGCAGGTTGAAACGATTATAAGTATTGCTGCTGTAGCTGTGAATTGTAATTGTAAAGGGTTTGTTCTGTTGACAGGATATTAAATTAAATTCTTGTAAGCTGATGAGGATTCTTTGGTGAACTCATTCTTGCATGCAGTGGCATGATTGTTGAGTGGCTTCTAATATTTCATTCGACTACATTTTAGACATTGGATTTTACGGACGAAATTCTTTTTAATGCATTTTGTGTCCCTTTGGTTGGACCATAGAATTAGATTCATCTGCGCGCGCTTCGGTTTCCTAGAATGGAAGAATCGTGTCTAACCTTAATATCGAAATGGCACATCACAGAATTAGACAACTTGCCCCTACTCGAATGGATAATTCGTGTATCGCTTGCTATTGGGAATGGCAACTGTCAGCAGAGGACACCAGAGCCATTGAGAAAGGCGTGCGTGCTGTGATATCACTTTCGTACACACCAAAACACACATCGCTGTCTAGCCAGCATTCGATTCAGTGTATGCACTGCGCAGTGATGAATGCCGAGGAGATGATGTGGAAACATCAAGTGAACTAATTTTCGTGCGCCTGCTACTTTTTTAATAATGATCAGAAGGGCCATCATTGTGGGGAAAACTTGAGCGCAATGATCTAAATTCTTCGAATCTGAAGGAATTTTTGAAAATCGAAGCACTTTGCTTGAACTCACATTAATCCGCAAGCGACGCACGACTTTTTTCCTATCTTCGTAAGGTAATAGGAATTCCTTTTTGCCCACTTAGTAAGTTCCGCTATGTGCCGGGCATTTCAAATCAATCACGCTTCTAGCAAACCGAAGCAGATAAACAAAATATTTAATTCTGTGGGTTAGACAGCTGCTGAGCTCACATTGTTGATGACTATTGTTGTTAATGTTTTTTGGTATAATGAAAAATGCCGCTTTCTGAAAATGAACATTTATTTATAGATTAAACTATTAAGCGCTTCATGGATTCGTTGATAGCTATTTGACATCAGCTAACGTTTATGAATTATCGATTAGACGAGGAATGATCTTCATTGACGTTTCTTTTTGTTTTTCTTTATTTCGCCTCTGACTTCTGTAGCGCTGCTGATTTTTCATTTAACTTTTGCGGAAATTATTTTCATTCATGCTGATATTTATGAATGAATAAATTAATTCCGCATTTATCTATTTGCACAACCAAAAAGAAAAGTTGCAAATCTTATTATGTCTATCAAATTCAATATATGTGAGCAATTTAACTGATGATAAATTAAATATGATATGAAAATATATCAAGTTTGACACATTTAATTTAAATTATTAGACAGAGATGGTAGAGATTCAATGTGAAATAATCTGACCTTTCAAGGCAAGCATATAGATCATCAATTCATAAATAAATTCTTTCTGCAACCGAAAGTTATCTTGTAAAAAGAGAGAAACAAACACCACAAAACGTTTCGCCCTCGACTTGATCACTCGTGTCCTTTTTTGCAAATCTGCTCAAATGCAAGGATATTAATGATGATGAAATTCTACAAAGTTCTCTCATATGTCATTTCATTGTTCTTGCAGTTTCTGCAATAAAAAATGATGGACAAGATTCACATTTAATGCGATAAACTACTTTTTGGACATGTAGCTACCTGCCTTTCACGATTTACACAATAAAAACATTTATATTCTACCAGTTTCTCACCGTAAATAGCATTAACTAAGGAGATTTACATGTAAGTAACCACATGTGAGATATGCAAACTTTCACACTTTTGGAGAAATTTACACGGATTTGACTGATCATGATAGCAATACAGAAGGAATAACTGTATTTTACAAATCCTCCGTGTCATGTTAACCTTGGAGAGGTAACATAGTTCGCTAAGTTATCAAATCGATGGATTCCTGTTACTTTAATGCTCAGTCTTATAAATAAGAGTATTTTCTTAAGCGTGATCATGTCCCAAAGTACCTGTCACAGAAAGAGCAGAGTAGCATAAATGAAGTGACTCAAAAAATCGTGACGATGAAAATTGAATTAAAAACTTGAAATCTCAGTTACGACAGCACAATAAGATCTCAACTTTTCCATAAAGAATTACATTATAGTGGTTCATGAAATTTCTCTGACAATCAGCTCAATTTCCACTGAATTAAGATGCATGTTAATAGATATTCATTCCTCCTGACATCTAATAAGTTTCATGTTTACTACTTATATGGTGGCTTCACGTCGCTAGTATATAAACACAGGAATAATTTGCAAAAAGTTGGCTTTTTAAAAGTAATCAAATATCTTTTTAGTCCGCAGGAGTGGAATCTCAGTAAAAAACTGAATCTTTTAAGTCCACGCTCTTCTTACTACATATATATTTACTGTATGAATGTGACTCTATACAGTCATGTCGGTATTTAAAAATGATTCGGTTGTCAAAAACATTCGTTCAAATTTGGTGGCAGTTATTCATGGAAATGGCTGATGTGAAGCTAAATTCGGGACTCCCTCATGTTCTTTTCTTGCAGATTTCTTCTGAAAATCCTGCTCTGTCCATAGAGTAGGGATAGGTGGAGTGTCGACTCAAAAAAGTATCTGTATACAGTGAAAATTGTTATATGAAAAGATTCAGTTTTTTGAGGAGATTGCTCTCCCGTGGTCCAAAAAACTATTTGAGCACTTTTGAAAAAAGTCAAAATTTGCCAATATATATACTACCGAGATGACTCTCCCACATAAGTAGTATAAAGCAAGCTGGATATCAAAAGGAATGAATATTTGCTAATAAGCATCCTAACTAAGCGGGAATCAAGCTGATTATCAAGGGAATTTCATGATCCGTATTATAATGGAAGTCTTCATGAAAAAGTCGCGATATTATTCGTGGTTCCTTGGCTGAAATTTCAAGTATTTAATTCAATTTTCACCGGCATGAATTTATGATTCACTAAATTCATGTTTTATTACTTGAATCTGAATAGTGATGTGAACCCATTTACATCTTTCAAAGTTAATTGAAATCATTGTCTTTGATTACGTGAGTGCTCTGCCAGTGGTAGGTTGCTTATGATATGATCACGCTTAAGAAAATACTCTTAAAGTTGAGCATGAAAGTAATAGCAACCTAGCGAATTGTTTATTTGACAAACATTACCTCTCCAAGGCTGTCATGACACGGACGATCTGCAGAATAATATCATTTCCTTCTGCATTACTGTCATGATAAATCAATTCCGTTGTAATTTCTGAAAAAATGCAAAAGTTTGCATATCTCACATTTGGAAACAATTCCGACTGTATCTCCCTTGAGTTCATTTGGTAAAATCGAAAGTGTATACAGATTTGGAATTTAATAAATGCGGAGTTACAGCTCTACCTAATATATCTATCTATGGCTCTGTCTCCTAATTGCGTTCTGCTGTGCATTCGAATCCTATATTCATCCACCTTGTAAGAAGGGTTTGCTGTAAGTGGATCAAACTATTATAACACTTCCAAAAAGGTCTATTTGCGGAGTTTAACATGCAACCAAGCCTGCCATACAATCTCACATTCTGACTTCGACCATCTACATCGAATCGGATCCAAACACAACTTGCGAGGAAAGTCGGAATCAATCTGTGTTGCGACAGATAGATGCTCGGTATTTCTCCATTAGCAAAATACATAAATTGTTTCACATTGGAAGTTGCAATTATTTCATGCTCAAGATTCAATAATAAAATCAGGAGTTCGTAGACAATGTAGAAAGCTCAAACAATAAATTGAAGTTGTTGATGATGTTGATGATGAAATAGGCTATCATAAGATGGCATCCCATCGATTATCATTAGAGGAGTGAGACCTGAATTTTGTTTTTTCAATAAACGCAAATTAATTCATTCATTCAAATAAATGACCTGCCTCTACGGCTGGAGAGAAAGAAGCCTATTGAAAAAATGATGATTATTAGTTTACATTGCGATTTCTTCAATATCACTTTCAGTTCAATGCGGTTTTAGACATTTTCATGTGCTCGTTATTCTGTTGGCTGATGTGAATCTTCATTAGACTCATCAATTCAAAGTAAATATATGTTATAACATATGTTTAATATAGTTCTTATAATGATATCTTATGATTATTCATTTAAACTTCAAGTTGCTACCTAAATTGGCTTCTACGATTAGAGCATGCAAATAAGTGTCACTCGCAATGGGATTTCACTCAACCACAATGATTTGATTCTTTACTGAGAAAGCAGCTAAAGACTGCGAAGGAATTCCCATGTGACATATTTTAAGCAACTTCCGTCAGAATTGTGGTTGGATTGCATTAGTCTATATCACATCTAAATCGAACTTTCTGAAAGTCTAATTAACTTTCGCTACCTTGTAATTCTTCGGAATAAATTTTGAAAAAGAAATAACGTTTCGGCATTGGCATGCCATCATCGATAGCAGTTGCATCATCGAATTTCAAAGCTTTTCAATGGCATTGATTCCTATTTCTGATTCAGATGTTTTGCAGATCCCTTCATCCCAATCGTTCAAGCAAAAATTCTCTCAACATTTACATCCAATTTGCAAGAGTATCGTCAGATGAAAGGTGATCACATTTCCGCATTGAAATAGAACGTTTAGAAAAGGAGATCAATATTGCTCAGCCTAGCTGAAATTTACATTATATCTTTTTCCGTTTATTGGAAGCATATCAACTACCGTAGAAGAAAGAATACAAAGTCAAACAATTACCCAGAAGAAAATGCCATGTTTCTCTAGTTCCAATTACAAATTATAAATAAAATACAAAATCAAGGGAGCACAAAAATTGTATTCCAGGAACTAATTGGCTAACTCCATTAAATTTTGAGAACTACTGTACCTAGCATTTGCCATTAATATGAGCTGAAATTTGTCAGAATTACCGATTCTTTTTTCGTTGTTTGTATTGCTTGATGGTTTTTAGATAAACTTCAATGACCGTCATGCGATATATTCTCCTGCAAATATTGTAAAGAGCTTTCAAAAATTGTCGAGTATAAATACAAACATGTCTGAGTCTTTTATCTATGCAAAAAGCATTAAGAAGGCGGAAGTCATTCATTCGTATATTTTCACTGAGCTCTCGCTGCCTCTTTGTAGCGGGACACGGCAGAAACTGATTGTACGATACAGCAGTAAGAGGTAGTCAGTAGATTAACTGACATTTCGTGAACGCGATGGCATGTGACACGGATTGATCGATAAACTTAAAAGATATGAAAATGCACTGACACAATGACGCACTTAAGGAAAAAAGGAAGGTCAAATGAATGATATGTAGACAGAAATTATACATCAAGCAATGGACGGGAAATAATTCAGCAAAATATGTTAATTGGTAGTAAAGATTAATACACGACAGGAAGAAAAAGTATATATATATAATGGAGAAAAAAGGAAAAAAGTATTACACTAATTGACAATCAAAAAGAAATTCTTTTTGTATACATAATACTGGTCAGATAGGACGAATACGAACCGCTTCTGATAAGCGAAGCTCAAAAGGAGTACGACATGACTTTACAATTTTAAAGTTCGATTTGTCTTGCAAGTCGATTTGTCTAGGGCAAGACAAAGCATGGCGAGTAACAGCTGAGGATCGTGGTGCCGTTGATCTCGGGCGTGATCGTTCTGCCAAACACCATTTTGGAAGGTGTTCGTTCATCGATCCGCTTCCAAAGAGGGCGCTCCGTCCGTCCCACGTAGCCTGCTCCGCGGGTGCAATCGCAGGAGCATGTGACGTTACTGCGGTGAGACGGAGGAATTATGTCCTTGGGAGCGTCACAGCCGCAGTGCAAGCACGATACCATACTTTGATTTGTATGTGCGCATAGGCGCTCTCCACCATCCTGACAATGGAACGTGCCTCTTGGACTGAGACATTACTGAGGTAGGAAATACTGAAAAAAACAACTTTCTTCTCAGCTGTTGGAATAGGAGCTCGCGGGATGGGCACCGAATGCCTGTGAATGAAACATCGTGGGTATCCATTCCTTATTAACGTCTGTGTCAGGAAGGACATTTCGTGGTGAAGACGAGACGTTGAGCACAGTTGTCGTCCGCGCTCGAAAAGCCATCTCACAGGATTTACCTTGTAGAGTCGAGGACAAAAAGATACTTAAACAAATGTCGGTATACACTGAAAATTGTTATATCAACAGATTCAGTTTTTTGCTGAGATTCATTTCCTGCGGTCTAAAAAGATATTTGATTACTTTTTAAAATCCAAATTTTTGCAAATTTTTTGTGTTTTATATTTGCGACGTGAAATCGCCATATACATGTAAGTAGTATGAAACTTATTGGATGTCAAAAGGATTGAACATCCATTAACGTGCATCTTAATTAAGTGGAAATTGAGGTGATTGTCAGGGAAATATCTTGAGCCTCTATAATGTAATTCTTTATGGAAAAGTTGAGATCTTATTGTGCTGTCGTAACTGAGATTTCAAGTTTTTAATTCAATTTTCATCGTCACGATTTTTTGAGTCACTTCATTTATGCTACTCTGCTCTTTCTGTGACAGGTACTTTGGGACATGATCACGCTTAAGAAAATACTCTTATTTATAAGACTGAGCATTAAAGTAACAGGAATCCATCGATTTGATAACTTAGCGAACTATGTTACCTCTCCAAGGTTAACATGACACGGAGGATTTGTAAAATACAGTTATTCCTTCTGTATTGCTATCATGATCAGTCAAATCCGTGTAAATTTCTCCAAAAGTGTGAAAGTTTGCATATCTCACATGTGGTGCTTGGTCTCAGCTCGAGTTCATTTAATAGAAATGAAGCTGTATTCACATTGGGGATATAATTAATGCTGAGTTGATATTCTACCTAATGTACACGTACTTACTCTGTGGTTACATCAGCTGCTGTAATAAGGAAGATCTAATAAAGAATATGCACACTGGCATTCATCTGCTTCAACTCGCTGAACCTCGTGATGCAAATAACAACTCAAAAGTCAAATCACCAATATTGAGCGATTTCTTCAAATTTTGAAATTTACCGAAATTTGGCAGCAAATCTCCTTAGTTAATGCTATTTACGGTGAGAAACTGGTAGAATATAATGAGAAGCTATTTATGAGTGAAAAATATGATTGATTTTGTGTACCCTTCCCCGACGAAGACATTTTGACGTCGTTACGGACGGAGAGGGGTAATTAATTACCACATCTTACTCCATAATGATTTTCAACTTACCGCTATGCTATTATCAATATTAACTGAAAAACTGTATTCAAATAAACTGACGAAACATTTTATTGAAAAAATCTTGAACAAAAGGTTTGAGGCATAGAGTAAGTATATTAGGTAGAGTGGTAACTCCGTATTTATTAGCTCCCCAATGTGTATACACTTTCGATTTTATTAAATGAACTCGAGGGGGATATAGTTGATGATTGTTACCAAATGTGAGATATGCACATTTATGCAGTTTTGAAGAAATTACCACAGAATTGAGTGATCATGATTGTAGTGCAGAAGGAATGATGATATTTTACAGAATCTCAGTGTCATGACAGCCTTTGAAATTTAATGTTTGTTTAAATAGCAATTCGATGGGTTCTTATTACTTTCATGCTCAACCTCAAGAGATTTTCTCAAGCGTGATCATATCACAGGCAACGTGCCACTGGCACAGCAAAATCACATAATCAAAGACAATGAATTCAATTAACATTGAAAGATGTAAATGGGTCCACATCACGATTCAGATCCAAGTAATGGAACATGAATTTAGTGAATCATAAATTCAGGGGCTGAAAATTGAATTTAATACTTGAAATTTCAGCCAAGAAACCACGAATAATATTGAGATTTTTTCATGAAGACTTCCATCATAATACGTGTATGGTTCATGAAATTCCCTTGGTAATCAGCTTGATTCCCGCCTAGTTAGGATGCTTATTAGCAAATATTCATTCCATTGATGTCCAACATGTTTCATGCTGCTTATAAGAGGGCGTCATGTCGGCAGTATATAAATTTGCAAAATTTTTACTTTTTTTAAAACTGCTCAAATAGTTTTTTGGACAACGGGAACATAATCTCCGCAAAAAATTGAATCTTTTGATATAGGGCCTAAAAATTTTCACTGGATACTGAGTCACAAAAGACACCAAAGTGGTCTTTGCAAACAAACCGTTTGCACCGGTTGCTAGCGTTCTTGCATTTTCTATCCTATGCTCTCGGCCAGTTAAAGCACCTCCTGGAATTCACATTTTATTGATTAATTGTGCATGCAGAATGAACTTTGCAAGAATGAAGCAATCGGAGGAACGAGGTTTGACGGTGGAGCTGTTCACGCACGACGGTGCAATGTCACGAGCACAGGACATCTATGGGTCATGCCTATTTGTCGAGTCCTGTGTGACATTCCTGTGCAAGTTCTAATGCTTTTTGCTACCTACCTACAGTGGAGTGTTATGTCTGATGTAAAACAAAGCAACTCATTTAGATTTACTTATTTCTTTACTCCAAGACTACAACAAAAAGAGAAATGTAATGCTGGTTGTCTCTCGTCAAACCAGCCTCAGAACTGCTGAGAACTGTAGGACGAAGTACTGACGTTTAGAAGTTCTACACACCGCACGTCCTCTAATAAACGCCGCACCTCTGATAGCAAGAAAATAATGACTAGGGGCAGAGCACAATCGTCCTTTGAGCTAAACCACAAGGATGCTCATAACAGGCTAGTTATCAAAAGTCAATGAAATGCTAAATGATATTGCCTTGTTTGTAGTCTATATCATGATTAAAGAGGTCACATAATAAGTGCGTCAAACTGAACCTCACACTGATCAATTCATCTAATTTCATGTCTTCATCAACTCTAGATTCTGAGTTAGAAACAGATTCGGCAACTTCGATCTTCTTGTATCGTCGAAAACTGGGTCTTGCTATGACAGGCTTTGCATGAGCTTCGCCTTAAAGTGACCATAAGAAAGAAACAGCAAACACAACAACTGTACCAGTAATTACATTCAGTGTCGAAACCACTACGCCTTGTTGGTATAATACAGAAGAGTGCTAGATACACTTTTTGCTCTTGATGATTGGCTGATAGTGGAACTCACTTTTTACACACCTCTTTTACATTTGCTATTCGAACTTGACGGATTTCTTGATTTCTTCGTAAAATGACAACGTCGAGCTTACAAAGTTAATATCCATTAATAAACAAATGTCACGTATCATTCTCTTTAAGCTTTGTTGCTTGTTTACACGCTGCTTGAGAGTTTTCATCAACATATTTGCAAAATAACAAAAAAGAATTTCCGAATTACGCATCACACTACGAGTATTGGCGCTAGGTGGCGGATGAAAGTCAAATTAGAGTATATGTCTCTGATTTCTTCTATCATAAAATTTTAAAGAAATATTTACTTCATGGAAGTTGGATAGTGGATATTGTCATGCGCTACCAAAACCAAGTAATGGACATGTGCGAGGCACTAAGTAATTCATGTATGCATTCCATTCATTCTATTTTGAAGATTACAATAAATAAGATGGCAATAACATGTACTGGTACATGCAAACCACATGTACAAGGGTAAGTCAAAAATAATCAGCACATTTCAATAACATATCCATATTCAATTATCATAAACACACAAAACCATCAAAAAATTGATTTGCTACTAAGCAAATGCCTCAAAACTGTAAGATTTTAATGGGGAAACCTGGAATTGGCTATAAAAGGCACAAAAGGGTCGAAAAGTTGTGTGATTTGTGCATATATTTCATACTTAGAAAGAAAACTAAAGTGTTTGAAGCCAAATATGAGATTTAGCTAGACTTAGAAAAATATCTACAGTCGGGAACTTTGAAGAAATGTGCTTGTGTGGTGCCAATGTAGCCAATGAGAAGGAGTTCTTGTCGGTCGGTCCATTGACCGGTACTGTTATTCGGATGCATGATTCAGAATCGCGCCACTCGAATGCGCGATTAATTGAAAATCGTTCTATTCTAAATTTCGTCTTAGATTTTCTCAAGCTCAGCGATTGGAAGTTTCCGGCTTGTATAGCGTGCTAGTCTAACTAGCCTCTACCTTGTCTAGCTATATCCAATTTCTTCGGCATCTGTCTTATCAAAAATTGAATAATGTCATAAAAATTGATTGAAACTACATGGTAAATACTATTGGTTAATATGTCACACCATTGCTGTAATTATATGGGACAACAATATCATAATATGAGAATCTATTGCAAGTAATTTCTGGGGAATATATTACAAGGTGATATGGTACAAGAAGGTATCTATTATGCGGTGTTAGGCTATACAAGGCCATCAGGCACGCGGGAACACGGCTAGGGAGGACTGATCCTCCCTCCCTAGAAATTTCTCTTCCTCATAGCAACTACAAAACCTTCAGACAAATACATTGATCATGGAATATAAACCATCGATAGGCTATATCAAACAAATATATGCATTTCCAAAATATTTCAGAATAATTTCTTCTTAATTGACATCCTGCACACGTACATGTGCTTATCGACTTGATGTGTGTGAATGAATTAGTGCTGAGTACAGCGACTTCAGAGATGGGGAGTCCCACCTACTGATACAAGCCTCACAGATTTAGGTTGTTTAATCCTCTTAGTTTCCTGGAGATTCGATGAATGGGAATTTTTCAATGGGGCTGGGAGAACTTATTGAATGGGCGGAGAAGATCATAAGAGCATTTCCACGACAACTTCGGCCAGAAAATCGAATTGTACTTTGAAACGACACTCAGGAGGAGTAATTGAAAAATCAATCTGGTAAATGGTATGCTATTTTAGGTTCATTTCACTCAATATAACTTGAGTGTATGAAGACCAACCTATTTTTCGATAAGGCATTGATAGATGATTTTTGTTAGATTTGAGTTGATCTGCAATAATTTGTGCTGGACTTGTTCAAATCAATTTCACTTTCCAATGAACGAACTGCGGTGCTAGTGAATGACTCTGCTACACATCAGCGGAGTCTGGCCGAGTCTGGCCGGGTCGATCGAGTCTAAGTGAATCTTTGTGCCTCAAATTGAAAAGTAGTAAAGTCGCGACTCATAATATTCCCGTAATTCAAGCCAGATCAAGACGCATTAAAAGGCATATCCATATCCATATCAGGTAATACTCGTGTACCGTCTGTAAAATTTCTGGGTATTACTCTCACAAGTGATTTGAAGTGGGACGAACACTTAGACACTAACCTATGAAGGTGAAATAGTCAACTTTCTGCTCTTTGCATCCTTCAGAGGATGGTCACCAGGAGAGCTTCACATGCACAGCCTACAATGGATTAACCCTGTCTTAGCCGGATTTTTCTTCGCCAGCGTTTGTTGCATTACCTGTTCACCTACAACACAACTTAAAATATTTAGGAAAGCAGAATTATCGCTTAATGTCTTATTTTGAATGTCAATGTAGTGATTGCAAAAATGTAAACTAGAGACGACTCAGACTTGCATCCTAACTGTTTACATCAGCAGAAAGGAACCATTTTCAAACACTGCATGAACTCGTTCTAAAAATTCCAACCGTATTGCAATTGAAATTGCGAAGACTCAGCAGACAAAGCCAGTTTAAGATATTAATTTCGATTTGCTTAAATGATTCGCATGTGCCCATGTGAAGTTTTATTTATGCTTTTTGCATTATGGTCAACACAGTGTTAATTATAATGTGTCATTTTAAATTTCCATTGCTTCCAAATATACAGTTCTCTTCTCTATTCTATACAAGCACAAAAATTTTAAATTATGTGCACATTTATATTCAATTTATGTGCGCACGAACTCTGATGCGGAAGAAACGATTTAAGGACATCAGGACATTGTATTCCAGCCACCTCCGATATATTTTCTCTATATTGACATTGCCTTTACTTCTCTCTGCACTTTATAGAACCTTTTTGTCAAATAGTGACGGCTGGTATTTCTCCTTGCTGTTTTCCCTTCGATTTCTTCTCTTTTATCATGTGTTCAATTGTATAATTTGTACAGAAAAAAAGTTCAATAGTTTTTTAAACTTCTTCAATATTTTATCTAATTACCGCCAAAGTGCACAAACACCATGTAAGGTGCATGAAGGTTAAAAACAAAACAATTATCGAAGTCATGTCTTCGGTCACTCCAAGCGACTGCAGATTGTTTGCCTTGCATGTTTGTGTCATCAGTGCGTGTTACTGTTACATGCTTGCTTTGTAAACTGAAATTTTAGGATAACAACGTTTTTGGCTGAGTTTGCGTTTCAGAGCCACGGATATACGACTGATTAAGAAACCATTGCTTGTTTTATATAATACACTTTTTTCGAATAATAACATGTCATATGAAGTTTACTTATGTAAATTGATAAAAGTTGGCTTTGATGACATATTACCTTTCCTAAGTATTTTGCTAGTTTTGAGATGGATGTGATAGTTACTAATTTTACTCTTGAATTCATCCAATCATGGTCATTGCTTTGACAAAAAAGTCTTAACACCTAGAATTACAGGAACCATTATTTTCATTAATGAAGTAGCATCAAAACTATAACTTTATTAATGAAAATTATTTCATATGCATCGTGCGGTATGCGATATACATGTATGACCGCCCTTGGCATTAAAGCAAACCAATTCTCACAACTTCATCACAGAGTCCATCCCATCTCTCCTTCCCATTGCTCTTCACCCACTCTTCCAGAAAGTGTTTCGATATTGCTAGGAGAATGTGGATCCGAGTCTTTCACCCATTTATCAAGCTCATCCCACGCAAGCTCGATTGGTGAAAGATCATAGGAACGCAAAGGCCATGGGAGTTAGGCCCACTCATTCGCTGAGCTGTTATCACCTGACTGGTGTGTCTGTATGACCGTGCATTGTCATCTTGAATGATAAGATGGTGGTCCTATACTGTTGGAATAAGAAAGGGAGTTACAACCTTTAAATCCCGCTTTTGTTAAACGTGGATATGCAGTTCCAGGGCAACAACCGAAACCAATAGCATATTTCCAGTCTATTGCTGGACGCGAAACCCGATGAATCATAAAAAAATCCCAAATCTTTCCTGTCTTATAGCTTTTTACTCTTCATACCAACGCACCCACCAATTCCTAACAGTTACCCTACATGTGAAACATTCAATTCTTTGCCAACATTACGCATGCTATGCGTCCACAACGAATCATTCCGATAGCGACACATTTTACGAATTCATCTTTGTTGCTTCATCACGCACTTAAGACTTATGTCAAGAAGACACCGATATTTGTAATTATACGATGTTTAGATAAACATATCCAAACGTTGATCTTGAATAAAAGGATGGATGATGTCTTAATGCACGGACTACTGCAATTATGTGATGCTATCGTGCTACAAAATAGTATTAGATGTTGCAGTAATAACATAATAATTATAATTTGTGATATTGTTATAATTAATATAATACAATTATGTGATGCTGCAACACCTACACTACATGTGTATAGCAAAGACAGCTGTCTCATGATTGTGCAAGAAACGACACATAGAAATTTGTTTGAGAGTAAGATCGACTTAGAAATTTAACAGATGACACTGATTAGAAATAAAAACTGTCAAGTTTTCTCTGTCACTCAGTATATTTTTTGATGTGGGCCACATTTTTAAACCCTAATTGATATCCTAGTAATTGATTAATGTGTTATGGACTTATTTACAGGCTCCTCGTTAGTACATTCACAGTGAAAGCAGATTGAGACAAGTGAACCACCTATCCTACTATCCATCCATGGCGTGGTAGACCGGCAGGTGTGATGCTTTGAATACTTCCAAGAATTTGAGCTGCTGCCAGCAAATAGATATGTAAGTTGAATGATACAAACATAGGCCTAATCACATGATAGACTTGCGAATCCATGTCATCGGTAATACAAGGTGCTCTATTTCACATATCAATAAGAGACTTTGAGATTACCGATTCGATTATTGGACTGTTCAACGAAAAGTATAAACGATGTAAAATGCTGGAATATGATACAAAAATATTTTACATTAATTTGCTTCTAAGCACCGGGTTTTTAACACAGATAGTTGAAGACAAAGTAAGGAAGCCGGAGTATGGACATACTGAGATGAGAAAAGGATAATGGACATGGAAATTCCAGGAAGTCCGAAGAGACGAATCAAGGAAGGCAATTGAAGAGTGCAGTGCATAATGAAAGCTACATCTCAAACACATTTGATTGAATTTGGTAGTAAAAAGTGATCGATCCTGGCGGCCTCAAATAGGATCAAATAGGACAAGTTGAGCCAAGAAGAGGAAGAAGAGAGAATGTGCATAAAAAACGACTAGAAGTAGATGAAACAGAGGATATAAATGATGAATGCATGTGACGTGTACAGCGTCTTATGTTTGCTACTAACGTTTTGGTGATGACAGATTCTTGTCAACTGTCAAATTGGGAAAAGTCGCTGCTTACTTGGAGAAAAATGAAATTGCAAATTCTTTTTTCGTTGCAGAATTCGAGGTAAGAATTGTCCAATTGCCCTGTAATTGTCTTCTCTCTTCAACACTCAAAGCCATGATATTTGCGAAAGATATCTCTCTTCAACACTAACCAACAACACTGTCCATTCAGTGAAGAGTTCAGATGAAGCTGTTAGATTATGTTGGCAAACTCCTTCGATCAGTGAACAAATGAAATTCGAGATAGTTCCAAAGTTATCATACGCTAATGCCTTTCGTGAAGTGAATATCCTTGATAATTTCAGAAAATACTTCCCGTGCAATGCAATTTAGAAGTTCACGATTTCTTTAATTAGAGGCTATTGATTGTCATTGCATAGTAGTGTTTACAAAGCACCGCGAACCATTAGTAGTCTTGAAATATCTTCCGATCATTTCGAATGAATTCCAAATTTTTTGAAGAAATAGCAAAATGGATTGTAAATGTGTTTATCAGCACTCAGCATTCAAAATTTCTATCTGTTAGTCACGAAAGCAATTTCCGGTAAAACTCAGTCTGACAATGATCACTCCGTCGTAGCAGCAATATTTTTTAAATCGAAATGAACCATAATACATGAATGTGTTTAAATAAGAAATAGAAGGTAGCACTAGAAACAGTACGCATGATGTATGTGTAAGAAAACTTTTTCTGATATGCATATTCTGCTATGAATGTTTAAATTTTTGATAATTTCTTGATTGGCTACTATATATTTAAGGTCAAGATCGGATAAAGCTACAATGCGGATTTTTGCATCATCTATCCTTTAAAACACATGAACTTACAATCTGTTTTATTGCATTGTTTCCATTACTTAGTTATCTAATTGAAATAATCAGCGTGGAAGTGGAGTGGCTACGGTCCTGGAAATTTGAAGACACGATCTTACTTGGACCAAGTAGCTGATTTTAAAGAAAATTTTCCTTGACGTCCTCGTGAAGTTTATATTTGTGCATGTGAACCTAAACAGTATCAGAAAGCGAGCAAAGAATATGCTAATATGAATTAACCTTTTACACGCCAACGTTCCATTATTGGAACATTTTAAAGTTTTGTAAAAGCATCTGAATGAATGCTGCATAATATTAGGAGCCAGGCAAAACATAACAAATAGTGTCAAGGAACAATCAGATCTATTAGTGGATTGACATAGTTAATGATGAATTCATTTACTGTAGCTCTTGCACTATTCAACGTGGGAAACTCTAATACTAATGGTCATGGAAGCATCGAGAATTACTTTATTACGAGTATGCGACACAATTACAAAGAAATGGAACATCAAAATTGTTAAGTAGTCTCTCAGCGCCCACCCTGCGCGGAAAATCATAATTGCTACACAACATATTGCACGCTAAATTAGTTTTACTATAGCCTAAATGTAAGTTTAAATGTAACTTATTTATGCGGAATTACACACAGACCTGTGTAATGCACACAAAAGTAGGCTACCTGTGCATAGGATGACCTATGCATATATCATCACCTAGAATGGTAACATCTTGCTTGTTTTTCAATTTTTGATTGAAATCACTCCATTCGACTCGATGATTTTGTTTTTGGTCTCAAGCTGATTCCATGTATTCATAGGAAGCTGAGATCTATCGATTTTTGTTGGGTTTCTATTAAATAGATGCTCAAATGAGCTTTACTTTTAAAGAAATCAGAAAAGAATTAAATTTTTCAGATTTCTCGTAATTTAGTCGACCGATTCTTTTGCTATTGGTATCACATTGACTGCATGTATTTATGGAATGACAAAGCATATGGATTTTCATAGGACAATTTCGCTTTAGAGGACTGCTCAAATGAACTTACCGTTATTAAAAAACTCAGAATATCTAAATTTCGAATTTTCTGAAGAACTAGTCGATTGATTATTTTCGTTTTTGCTGCAAATTGTTGATCAATAGGCAACATGAAGATGGAAAATAATTTCGATTTTTGCGTCGTTCAGTATCACTGTTGTTGGCATTTCTCATATTTTGCAACATTTCTATTCGCTAGTAGGCATTATAGATTCGCAAGTATTAACAAATGGCGAGTTTCGTTCCGCAAGGACTCATTAGTATGGTTTCGAATAATCAAACTAGTCCATGATGTCTAAAATGGCTGAAGAGGCAGAATGATTGATGAACAGTCTAACCCTGTGTTTACTAATACTGGTTATGGAAATATTATTTTTCCAATTTTGCGGCAAATTCAGGATAAAAAAAAAGAAGAACAACCTGCTGTGCAGACATTCAGATGCCAAAAACTACAACGCTACATTCGAGGCTGTTCAAAGCAATAAACTGTTGATGAATTATGGCTGCTGAGGAATTTTGCTCTTCAATCTTTTAAGTATGAAAATGCCTGTCAATGATGGTCTTTGGGCTGCCATTACAGTATAAAATAAAAACATAAAAGTGAATATTTGGAGGTACTGATTTGAATTACATTGATAGTTCGGTTTTTCAAAAGCTTAGACGATGCATCAATTCACAGTAGGTAATATTTTCTGTGATTAGCTGTTAATTGTTGTGATCAAGACAATGGGCCTGTCCTATAACGCGTCATTTGTTTAACCGTCAATAAACGTTAAAGACTATTTAATGAAACCGCGTAAATGACAGTTAAAAGATCTGCCATTTTGGTCCTTATAGAGACTCACCTTTAACTGTCTTGTAAATGCTTTCATCTGACTGTAAGCAGAAAATGCGCATAAGCTTCCATTGGTTCTTCAGAACGTCGCGTGTGAAGGGATTTCATGATGTCATTTTGACGCATTCTGACATCACAACATAGAAAATCATTAAATTCATTGTTTTCGTAGTAAAAGATGACCTCGTTTTCTATTCAGATACCATGGCTCTCATTTATAAATGGCGTAAATAAGTTATTCATTCTAAAGCCAGCAATCCATGGACATCGAAACATTTAATAAGGAAATGTCTTATTAAATAAACTGTTTGATTCGCTATATGCGAAGTCGCTCAGTGAATGATTTCACCACGGATAAAGGGAAAGCGAAATTGTCCAGTGATCAAGAAAGTCTCTCACTGAGCTGACAGGGGGTGGGCCAATCGACATTTATCCTGACCAATTACGTGACACAGCAAACTCCTCTAATTCTTCCATTAATTGTAAGGGTATTCCAAACGCAGCAACAATGGACGAATTTGCAGGAATGCCCAGTGAGATGGAGCCCATGGCAGAGCCTCCGATGGTCCCTTAGCGATAACATAGGCCCATGAGCCGTTGGATTCCCTATGAACCCAAAAATTTTTAATATATTTCAACAGCGTAAAGCAACGTCTTTCAGTCTAATAACAATAAATCATTCGTATTCTTTGTATGATGAATTATCATTTTCACAGCTTTGACTTAGGAATCGACATGAACATGCATGAAACTGAATGCAAATTGACATACCAAGCTGTTCTTTTGAAGATGATTGTTTTAAGTCTGGGTGCCCGTGGGATTCTTATGGCCGATAGCAGAGGAAATTTCTCAGGGTAATATTAAGGCAAACAGTGTTTACCCTAACAATAAGCGGTGGCGCTGGCTAAAACGTAATATCACAGCTGTCGCCAAAAATCAACCATTGATTCCATACTTCCCTTATATACATGTACTTATACTTTGAGTAAGACAAAATGTAATCTTTCTTCGTTGGAATTATGTAATTTTGACTTCAATTTTAATCTAATGTTCACCAGTCAATCCTCGATTTGCTTTGGATGAGTCGATGAAATATCTTGATAAATACTAATCACAAAAATCTGTGTGACCTAATACAAGCAAATGTACAAGTATCAAAATCTCTTACCACACTGTAATAAATGTTTTTAATATGTATCAGCCGTTTGCCTATTGATTCTCAGCTTAATAGGTTTTGGTGTTTACCTAGGAATGAGAGACAATAATCGCCACTGGCCGATAGCATGCATAACATGCATGCACATGTGCACGTATAGGTATAACCAAAAACACGATTCGATCTTGAGTTAGTTGATTCTGAAAGTATATCATCTCATATATGTTATGCGTTTGAAAGCGATCATTCAATAAGAGTTATTGTCTTGCACTGATAACTCTAGCTCGATATGCCTGTCATTTATCCGTTAATGAAGGTCTTCCCTCATTTAAATATTCTGCTTTTATTTAGTTTCCATTAATGAATGATATTTTGTATGACGCGTTCGTGAACACCCTTCCATTAAAAGATTATGACAGTTAAATGAAGCAAAATAAATAGCGCGTCTATGGACGGTATCCGTTTAATGACAGTTAAATGAGGCGTCATTAGGGCTCCATTTAATGTATGACGCGTTATAGGACAAGCCCAATGGCTCTTGAATTGTAGTGTTTCGAATATTGTATCATAATGACTCTCTTCATAGCGCTCTTGTAGTAAAATACTTTCAAGATCATATACTTATTCGTTAGCTAAAGCAAAGAAATTCGGAAATTTTAACAAAGGCTGCAATTACAAAGGAACGCCGCACTCTTTTAATGCGTGTATCTCACACTCACTAATTACTTCACAAATGTTGCTTGATATTCAAAATGTCGACTCGTTAATGATTTCAATTGCGTAGGTTCTTGCACATGCGCGTAAGATCCTTTGATTTCTACATGATATCAACATCTTAAACTGGAAATTTCCAGAGGATGAGCATTGGACACATAATCAAGTGTTCTGAAATTGACAAAAGGTCTGGACCCGAAGCGTCTGGCGATATACAGGGTGGCCATAAAGTTGCGCACCAAGTTCTTGATTAATCTTGTAGATCGCTTTAAATGACTTTTAAAGGAGAAAAATACATAATTGTAGCCAATAAAATTAAAAAAATTATACACTGCTTCTAGGTATTCATAAATGTTCAAAATGCTGCCCACCAGCAGCAACACATAAATTGAGTCGTTGGTGAAAGTTATGGAACACTCGATTCAGGAAATCTGAATCACCGACAATTTCCTGACAAGCATCACGAATTTGAGTTCGCAAAGGATCCAGGTCATTCATGCGCACGGAATATACTAAGTGTTTAGCGTATCCCCAAAAGAAGCAATCCATAGGATTCAGGTCGGGGAATCGAGCAGCCCATTCGACTGTTCCCCTTCGATCAAAGCATAGTGCGGAGGCGTTCATATCCTGCATGAACCACTCAGGTCGTCCTTCTCCAATTGAGTTTAAGTGAGGGATAAGTTCTTCTTGCAACATTGTGAGGTACTTGTTGCCGTCGAGCGTGGAGTCAAAAAGAAGGGCCGTAAAACATGGTCTTTCCACAGACCGCACCAGACCATTAGTTTCGCACCACTGTTCTTTTGTGGGTTGCATCCAATGGGGATTCTCCCGCGCATAATATCGACAATCTTCTTTATTCACTTCACCCTTGAGATAAAGTTGGCTTCATTACTAAAGAGCACTTTCCGATGCACCATGTCAGGATCTTCATCCAATGGGGTTTTAAACCATGTCGACATTTCCATATATCGGTCAGGATCGTCCTCGTACAATTTTTGGAGAATCTGAAGTTTTTATGGATGAAAAAGTTATTCTTTGAGTATCTTCTGCATCGTGAGCGTGTAACGTTGATTTCGCGAGATGATCTGCGCACGGATTTTTTTGGACTTTGCTCAATTTTATCGAGAAGGGGTGTTCGTGTCGCATCAGATACTCCTGGACGTCCACTTAGCTCTTTGTCGTGAACGTCAGTTTCTTTGAACTTCGCAAGTAAACGACCCACTGCCGTGTGACTAACATTCATTCCTTCATGCTTTGAATTGAACGTTTCAGCAACAGACCAGTTTGTCGCACCCTCTCGCCCACAAAGTAAGATAGTTTCATCTCTGTGTTCAATTGACAAGGACATGCTTGCTGGTTGTGATTAAGAAGCCATGTAGCTTCCATTTATCTTGATTTCTTCGCGATTTTCAGAGTAATACGCATTTTGGCAGTCGCGCGGTCATCTACACCAAATAATGTTCATTAATGAAGTTAAGAGAACAAAGTATACTCCACATGCGCACGACGAAACTAGGAATTTCTATAATAGTATGATTGAAACTTAAAGTTTGGACGTAGGTCAGATAAACTTTGGTGCGCGACTTTATGGCCACCTTGTTATTTTAATTTCAATTTACTTTACTTGGCATTAAAGATATCGGGAGAGAATTGAGTCTGTTTTGCATTCGTATTGAATTATGTTCGTCCCGCCCTCTGCCATATCATATAGATGAGTATTGGAATTTACATTTTTACATGCAACATCCCCTTTCACATTGCTCTTCATTTCAAAGGCGATTGATAATTGATGTTCAAGTCAATTCATAAACTAGTTGTCTGAGACGCATAGAAACGGCTTACATGAAATATTCCCATGATCCCATCTTTCATCCTGATGATAGGCTACAGGTCAGCGATGTAACCGGGCGGATCACGATTTCGTGACCCGCTTACCCAGAATGTTGCTGACTCGGTCACCTGAAATCTTCATTTTCCTTAATTCGATTTGTCAGTTTAGCTGTTGTTTTTGTCGTTGACCTCGATGCTATATACACATACTCTATAATACTATGGCATCACTTATGTTGTATACAATCTTCACGTGTAGGCCTACTAGAAGCTCACACCGCAAAAAGAAAGTTTCCTTTCAAAAATAGTTTTGTACGACAAGTCTCAATTCTGATGCGAGTGAGCTCAATAAACCAACAACAACCACTCACATCATTGGTCAGAAGAATTCGATTCAATGATCTTTCTTTCAAACAATCTAGGAAGAAAGCTGAAATGAAATTTTACTAAGTGCTGCTGAAACAATAAATTCAACTTATACAGAGATGCATTAACCAAAATAGTAGAAAGCATTTGCATCGAAGGGTATCCTGTTTAAAATAAATGAACAAAATTTCTCTATTTTGTGAATTCTCAGACTCTATGAGTGCCTTGGGACTGCACAACTGGCTTTGAGGAGTCAGCATCCTCAGGCGCCAAGCCGTGTTGGCAAGTGATAATCCGACCCGGTCTTCTTGATCACAAGCAACTTGTTCGCACTGAAGCTTATTTTGTCTTTCAACCTTGAGCAAAAAAGTCAATTGCTTTGTTTAAATTATAATCAAAGGTGGACAAAGCTAAATTTTTCATATCCGCATCCGCAAAGTCCGAAATCTGTAATTCGCATCCAATTGGCATCCGCAAAAATTCTACATTTTCTATCCACATCCGCGCTGTATCCGGAACGAATCCGCAAAGGTGAAAGTCGGAATTATTCTGCAACTCGTTCAGATTCACTTACAAGGAAAAATTGTGTTTTTGTGGATTTACATCTATAGGCCTATCCTTAGGCTGTAACGGTCAGTAAACTAACAGATAATTTTGCCTAGGTTCAGCCCATGCAAAACTCTGAATAGTAAGCTTAGAATAGCTGTTATGTATAGAGCCTACTAGCAATGTGGCCGAACCCACTATCTTTACGGACTGGTTTTCAGCGGATGATTTGTTTTTATCTGTCCATGAACAAGCCTATTTAAGCAATTTGATTCATTAGTGCCCGCATAAAGGCCAGAACTTATTTGTTAGAATCGGACTTTTATATGTTAACAAGATTGATGCAAACACGGTACACACTCACACCCACAGGCAATGTCCTGAGCAGATTGAACTTAGGCCACACTGGGTTTACATGCATATCACAACGTGGCAGGGCACCACACTTGATGTCGATATTCTCATTTAGTCACTCTTGGCTATGTACGGTCTTTTCCATTATGCACTGATATGGACTTTTCCTAATACTCAAGTCTAAGGCCTCAGCCACACTGCGAGCTTTTCCAAGTGTTTCCGAGCATAGCGTTTTGCAGCAAATATAAAGTCATCATTGCTGCAGTTGTAGACTGCCACACTACGAGCAAAGAAAACCAGAGCGATTGATAGCTTGCGGACATACATTTGCTCGGGTCGCTCGTGCTTGCTTTGCTTTCAGTGTGGATGAGGCTCTACTCAAGCCTGCCGGCACCGTGTTGGCAAAATAGATTTGCAGATCTTTTAGTGTGTGGAAACAAAACGTGGATAGTCTAACTTATCCATGAAGTCTTTTTCAATTGAGCTCTTGTCAAGTTCAAAATGTTCAATCCGCAAAATACCAAATTTTCGAATCCGCATCCGCGTCTACATTCACGCGGATTCAGATGCAGATTGTCCACCCTTGATTACAATAATGCAAATTTAACTTGAGACCTATCACTTCGCAATTTTGCTGCAAGTTTACTGCAAGTTTGGTGCATGTTCTGCATGTGACTACAAACGAAGCAAAACCCAAAAACGAAATAAATTAGGTCATTGACCGGGACGCCGAATGTTCCTATGACTCGGATCCATCGCCTGTATATGCAATCCTTTTGAAAAAGCAGACATGTGCATTTAACATACCGGCAGTCAAGGAACCTTTTGCTATTTTCAATGAAAGGCGTAAATACGGTCACATGCTTCAGTAGACCACAATCAGTAACAATCGTTGTTTACACAAATTTCCTTGATTGCAAAAATTCAGTGGAAGAAGTTAAATTGCGCATATTTTCCAAAATAGCATAATTGAACCCAATGCACTTTGAAGGGCTACATGAATGATTTTTCAACAAAAATATTTACAATTTGATTTCTCTTTTTCAAATGTTTCTTTGCCTAATTCTGAAAGCTCTGAGCAAAGTTTGCCTTCGCAGTGAATAATGCATTCAAAAGCGACGTACAAACATCCATTTCAAATTTGCTCCTAAATGAATTCAGTGCAGAATATATTTAGAACGATTAGAAAGTGGATTCTGTACTTTGTCTCTTTTGTTTCTGCTCAAGTCTTTATATCAGTCAGTAGACTTCATAACAATATCGAGTTTTCAGACTACAAAAGCTTTTGTGACACACACAATTCATTTTAATCGAGATAATTATCATGCCGATTATTCCAGCTGACAAATTGTTGTTAACATATCTCAAACGACTTATGAACCTCCTCTACCAGTAATCAAAGTGAATTTCCTGATAATCGTTTCTCATTCGAAAATCAATTGTTTTGTTGAAGTTCGATAGCCGCAGCCCGATTTGGAATCCAAAAACTCCCACTGGATTTATGTGACTCAAAGTTATAAACAGTTAAATGCATGTTTTCAGATTTCTCACAAGCATCTAGAATTCAAATATTTTTATCACTTCTACTGTTTTGATAACCAACCAGCTCCTTCAATATGAAAGTAAAGTAAAGTGCATATTTCATTCACAATCAAGGGTAGTACATAATCATACCGTTGGAACGGTCTTTAGAGATATAAATCAGGACACATAGGAAAGTCAGCAGAAAATTTAAACGGTTGTCGAAGATAGTGATTAAAATAAACAGTAAAGAAAACTTCTGAATGAAATCAAACTTTATTAATCACATGCTTATTTGGACTCATAACAACTGAGCTCATACCTGCGATTGGAGACCCATATTCAGCATCTCTATAGACCTCCTTTCCTGGTATAAAAGTTCTCATACGATGATGAAAATCATTCCAGCAGCCATTGATAATAGAATATAATGCTTAATAATTCAAATTATTAATTGAAGTAGTCCTAATGAGGACTGATGGTGTTCTCCAATCCGCAAGTGTACAGATGCAATGCTACTGTAACCATTGGATTAATTAGTTCTTAAAAGAACTCAATGGAGCTTTCTCGTGGCAACGAATTAAAATTGATCAGCTTTGGCTCAATATCTGGCAAAAGTGGAAATCTTAAGATTTGTAACACATACTCATTCTTACTGTTAGTATACTAATACCATAGATTTCAAACACTGTTGCCTACATGTTCAAAACAGACGACTAATATACCTTACCGACTACAGATGCTGGTAGTGGAAATACAATAGGACAATAGGTTAAGGACAAGGTTAAGGAAATTAAAAATGGATATTATAACCAACAGGAGATCGATGGATACAAATTGGAAAAGTGGAGGTAGAATATGGGAATACAATAATAAAAAGATACATACCATAGGGTAGGGATATATTTACTCTATGATACATACAGTACTTTAAAGGACGCGTTGGCACATTTCATCGAGCTCATGAGTGATTCAGAGATGTCTGACCTAGATGAAGAGGAAAACAATTGTGCTGAATAATTCTTCGAATCAAAGCTTATTGATTTAAACAAATGAAAAAATTGAATCATATTCAATGAAGGAGAGAGAGAAATTCAATGAAGGAGAGAAGGAGAATGAAGTGTAAGAACGAGTTGTAGATCAGCAAGAGAATAAGCATGAGAAGCAAGGAATGACTGAAGGGATTTTCGCAACTACTAACATAGGATTTTGGCTTCAAGGTTTAGCTGGATTTTGTCTGCCGCCTGATAATCTTGATGAGCTACTCCCTTAGTGGCATTATAAAAATTATTGGGATGACGAAATAATCAAAAAATCTCTGTTCTCAGCACGAAATTCTTTATTGCCCGATATTTCGCCAACCAGTTCGGTAGGCATCCTCAGAGGCAGTGGCTATCATTAACATTGAACACTTTTAAGAGAAGATAAGAACAATAGAAATAATCATTAAGACAAAAAGACAAAAAGGAAGTCACCGTAGATAATCACTGGCGCTGAGTGGAGCTACACGCTCTAACCACGTCCTTGTAGCAAGCAGGAATAGGTTCCGTTAGGAATAGGAATAGGTTTGAAGTGCTTCATAACAAATGATCCTCAATTATTGAAAATTGCCTACATTGGCTACGTTCGCCCGCTCCTTGAATATTGCACACAAGTGTGGAACCCATGTCTAAAGAAGGATATGATTTTTATTGAAAAAGTTCAAAAATATTTCACAAGACATATTTTCAGGCGTGCCAAATTAAGTTATAGTAAATATAATTCCAGACTATCGTTGCTCGATATGTTCACTCTTGAGAGGAGAAGAAGAATTTTTGATCTTATCTTAGTCTACAAAATGCATTATAATTTAGTTGACTCAACTTTCAGTGACTTCTTTACTTTGAAGTCATGTGATCACTTAACTCGTGTCCGCAATCTAAAGCTTCTTACTCGAGAATTTTCGAATTGCAATGTATCTGATCATTTTCAGCAATAGAGTAGTAATTGTGTGGAACATCAAATTCACCTAGCGACTTCAAAAAGCGTTCATATGATCTCAGTTATCACCATATCGTAAAGAACAAACAAGGGACATGTGATTGAGTTATTTGATTCGGAGGACATCCCAAGGTCGATGTTGACCAACGAAACAAGAAAAACAAAGAAAATTGGTAACAACAATATTCTTTAACAAAGAATTGGTAAAGAATTCTTTCTACAAGCAGTGAGATATGATCATCTGTTGTCAGCATGGCTTCTGTATCATGAATTAAAATTCAGTTTCTTCAGAATGGCAGACGGCGTCTGTCGAAAGCGCTCGCGAGAACCTTGAGTGTTTTTCTTGTTTCGTTGGTCAACATCGACCCTGGGATGTCCTCCGAATCAAATAACCATATCGTAAAGTTTACTTTTAGATGTTTACAGTTTTTCTGGCAAATCATAAGTGATGTCAACTGACAGACAATTTTGCCTTTTGTAGATTTCTACAACAAAGATTCATTCCATTGTATTTTATATTGATTGCTGATAAATTTTTTGAGTTCAACTTTTAGCATTGTGAATTTTGATTCAAATAAGAAGATTTTAAATTAACATTTTCAAGTTAATGATAATTGTAAACACAGCGCTGAAAATTTGCTCTTTATCGTTGCAAAATAAAGACAAGAAGGCAGTATCTCTCGCAAATTTTTCATGCTGCTGATGCGGTGAAATTCAGTGGTTGATTGCTGCATAGAACGTTTTGTACAGAACGGGATGTTCCAGTCATGAAGTGAATGCAGTTTTCACGTTCATCGGTAAGCTCGCAGATTCTCTGACCAACAAAAATACCTTTCAAAAATCAGCTGGAACATTGCCAAAGAGAGCGTCTGATAAATATACAAGACAGCCGTCAAAGAATGGAAGACATCATGCTCGTTCTTTCCCACCTACTGAAGTAAGATATGACAGATTCCAACACTAGCCTGCTGAGTATGAAGGTAAAAAGCAGAATGCATGGTTGAAAGTCTCAAGCTGTTTATATGTTTGACATCAACAAAAAACTGTTCGAAAGAGTTTCACACTTTTGATAAAATATTCATTTTGTATAGGCTTATTGACATTTTCTATTCATGACTGAACTTGAAATTTGTATTGATTCTGTATATCTGGTGATAGTTGTGATCATACTAGCAGCCCTAACGTTTGTATACTAGTGCATATAATAACTGTTTGTAGCGCATGCATAGTAAAGCTTCGACATTCTTTATAGCCGAGGTATAGTAATGTTATGGCAACCATGGTATGTTATGATGAATTAAGAATTCATGCACATTGCATTAAGAAGTTTCATCTTCAAGTGAAGGAGGGTGAATAGTTTGATCAATTATGTCGCATAAATGCACAAACATTTTATTAACTATCATACCTATTTTTAATTTTGCCATTTGACTTGCAATTTTTGGCGTGTAGCTACAAATTCTCGGCAGTGATTGTGTTGCAGCATATGGAGGTCAATTCTTACAACAGACTACAGTAGTGGCATTCCTATGAGAGGAAATCGCAAGCCTGCACGTAAATACAATATAATATCGACAGTGTGATTGATTCATCCATTAAACCAAACTCATTGAATAGATTAATGGATTAGCGTGCTATTGAAGTCCTTTTATTAGTAGTATCTAAATAATTTTTTCATATGTTTCTAGATTTCATTATGGATGCATTTCCCGATATATTTTCATTTTCCTTTCTCTATTCATTATCTAGCCTCTGACCGAAGCAAGAAACAAAGGGCGCTTTTGTTACAAGTCTATCAGCACGGTCTGGTGGTGTGAAGTACATGTAATCACATAATGTTCTTTTTGCTCGTTTCCTGGATCATTCAATAGCAGTATAAGTGGATAATCGTGGCTTCTGGGAATCCTGTGAAATTCTTGCTGTTCAGATTTTTTCCCAATGCTCGTGCAGTATGGATTCCAAGAGAAGATAAAAGAAGCAGAGACGAACTTCCAAAGTACTGGAGACGTATGGCTATGGATCGTGCAGGTTAATTTCCGAAAGGATGATAATGGCTAACATAAGTTGTCCTGTGTAAAGCATGAACAGTTAACAGCCAGTGATGACATGATATTTTTACCATGATCGATACCATGTCGATATTTACTTGTTAAGAAGTCGGGAATGATGGATTCCAATCTCAACCCTCCCCCGGATTGAGATTAAGCAAAATATCAGTATTCAGCCTAAACAGTCTAAAGTATGACGAATTGACGAAGATAAAACTACCGCAAATCCACACATACCAAGCTCTTCACACTTGAATATAGCGTCAACGCTGCGGTTTCCATAATTCAATGATGAAGCTTCTTGATTAAGAGTCGAGAATTGAATTAGAGCTTGTAGGCTAATATGCTATGGGTAATCATACATCAACAGATCAACTTAAGGATGAATAAATGCCGGCATTAGGAATCGACCAAATCCGCGGCATTGAGATATTTAGGAAGCCAATTCATACTAGACAACTGTTTCTGTTCACATTTTTTGTCTCTGGTTAAATAAAATTTAATTCCAGGGTCGACCAAATTCTGGGATTGAGTTGTTCAGGAAGAATTCCTCTCATTTGACCACAGTTGTTAGTCACACCATTCCTGTAATCCCGAGATTGCATTTCTTAGGATCTTTGAAATCCCAATCTGCTGCTGCAAAGCATTGAGCAAATAATTGTAATTATATTGACTTATCATTTTACTTGTAATATAGCTGGCATGCTTATTTTTTGCCATTCTCGATCCAGGAGTAAAGCTTGCAATCCCGGGGTATAGAAAAGTCGGGAATCTTGCAGTCAGGCTCTAGTCACGGTTCTCCACTCTACTAATTCGAAATCCTTGTTGCTCTCAACGCTACCATTATAAATCTGTGTTTAAAGCGGAATATACAGGGTGAACATAAAAGAATACCCCAACTTTAAAAATTTATTGTGACAAGACTAAGCAACGCACGAGGTTCGGTGAGGTGTCATATGAAAGACGACGTTCTGAAATTTTTTTACTACCAAAGCAATAACTTAATTTCTTTAGTTTTCAACAAAATTTTGATCATTAATTTTTGGCTAAAAATGCATGATATTTATTATTCATTTTACCGACAACTCTGTTGTAACTTTTTAAGTGTAAGTCTACCTTATTTCCATCAAGCATTTAATTAAATAAAAGACGATATTACGATACTAACCATTTGTATCATAGGCCCTATATACTGCATGTAAACATCATAAATGCTCAATATGGCCGCCCTCAGCAGCACGAACAACGTCCATTCGATAATCAAACTCACGCCAGACGTTTTGCAACATTTCCGATGTCGCAGATCGGATGGATGCTGTGATTCGAGATTTCAGATCTTCTAAATTTGTCGGGATCGGTGGCACATACACAGAATTCTTAATATACCCCAAAGAAAAAAATCACAAGGTGACAAGTCTGGGCTTCGCGGTGGCCAACGATGAAGGGCTTTATCTGTAGATGAATGACGTCCAATCCAGCGTTGAGGATAATGATCATTCAAGTACTGTCGGACTGATAGATGCCAGTGAGGCGGTGCCCCATCTTGCTGAAAAATAAAGTTTCCAGCATGTTCCTCTAATTGAGGCATCAACCAATGAACAAGCATCTCAAAGTACGAAGTATCTGTTGCAGTAGAGTCTTCAAAAAAGAAAGGACCAAAAACCTTAGATTGCGAGATAGCACAGAACACGTTAACTTTCGGCGAGTCTCGTACAAGTTCTACAGATTCGTGAGGATTCTCAGTTGACTATATACGTACGTTGTGCTTGTTCACCTTCCCTGTCACGTGGAATATAGCTTCATCTGAGAATACGAGCTTCAAAATGAAAGAGACATCCAACTCAGTCTGTTCGAAGATGAAATTGCAAAACTCCACTCTCTGTTCTGTATCACCACTTGTTAAAGCTTGTAGGTGCTTTAATTTGTACGGTTTCATATTCAAATCCTTTCGCAAAACCTTCCACACCGTAGATTGAGGCATTTGCAGTTCAAGGCTGGCACGACGAGTTGACTTTCGTGGACTTCGTAGAAAAGGACCGCGAGTACGCTCCACGCTCTCCTCCATCACTCTAGGTCTACCTGGGCTCTTGCCTTTACACAGGCATTCAGTCTCTACGAATTGTCGGTACCAACGTAGGATCTCTTTTCTATCAGGTGGACTCACCCCAAACTGCAAACGAAAGGTGTGTTGAACAGTTGTTGTCGATTCAGATTTGCAGAATTGAATAACACAAAAGGCTTTTTGTTTCGCTGTAATCATGTTGGAGAATGATAAAAATGACTTATGGGTCTCGTAGAAAGTTTTAAATTAAGAGACGAGTCATTCGATCGCGATTGGTAACTAACTGACACGCATCAATTCATGGGAATCCCAGAGGGATAAATATAGATATTACTTAATGCAACATGCGTACCGGTGTAGGAGTCCCACACGATCTAAAATTAAACTCAAGAAAGACGATTATGTTAATCGATGGCCGACTGTGGTTTGAGAAAAGTAAATTTTACCTTAGCTGTGGTAGGACAAAGATAAACAAAGATGTAACTTCAGAACGTCGTCTTACAAATGACACCTCACCGAACCTCGTGCGTTGCTTAGTCTTGTCACAATAAATTTTTAAAGTCCGACTTTTGGTAATTCCTAGACTCTGCTAATCCCACATTCCAGTATCCCATATTACCAGCGAGTATTTTTGCTTTGTGATGGCATGTCGACGATCCTACTCAATCCAGGACTGAGATGTTCCGGAATTTTGGAATCCCTGTTGGGAATAGATTCAGCGCACGATGATTTGTGTATGCTGTCTGAGCTGTGTGCGAGATATTCAACTCTCATACACGAGTGGGGATGCCCTTGGTGTGCTTGTATGGTCACCTTAATATAGACCTACAGTTTATGCCGATATAATAGTGCTCTTCCTTGTTTTAATAGCCAAATCGATGAGCTGAAAGTACGAGTAGCACATAAAAACAGACCTTGCCCTGACCCGGAGCAAAACAATTAAAATCAGTGGGTCTCATCGCTAATGCACATATTGATAATTGATTGCATGCTTCATGTGTTACAATTGATTCAATTTCTATAGCTTGATCCATTGTGTTGCAGCATGGACAACTTGGCGGTGCGCATTTCACGGATAGTAATTACCTCCACGAAAGTGCGAATTTCCTTTTCAACGGAAATATATGCAATTCAAAATACCTGCAATAAATAATAAGTATTTTCGGACTTGCGATGGCTTTCAGATGCTCAGGGGTCGTTCAAGACTTGCGTAATCGATTTACTCCCAGATTTTTGATCTCCCTTCCCCATAGTCGGTCTCGTAATCACCGTTGAGTCCCCCTAAACGATATCGATCACATAATCGCCCGGTCCAACCTTCGATTTTTTCGCAAATTTAGTTGAGATTGTAATCCCTAGGTGTGTACTTAGGCATCTCACTCATTTGAAAGGCCGGTTGACCCACGTGTAGTCTACAGGGATTTACATGCATTTGAAACCAGGGTGCCGAAAGAGGCGGTTTCATTATTAAAAAATGTCCCATTATATTCTCGGCGTTTTTTGATGTGCTTTTGCATGACTTTCCCGAAAATCATGGTAAAAAAGTTGTGCGATTAGCCCTTTTCGAGGAAATGATGGAAGTTCAAAACGTCAGACAGGAAAAACGAAACTGGTTCTTGGGCTCGATTGAAAAAAAACAATTCCTTATGTAATTTGACTCATTTTAAACGTGGTTACTAGAAAATCAAGCGAACAGCCTTTTTCAAAAGATTTAAATGACAAAAATTTAAAGTGGCGGTCATAAGCCAGAACTGCATTCTGTGGCTCGATTAATATGTAGTATGCATCAGCAACAAGGAGATCATAGCAAGTTCTCAAGAGATCTTGGAAAGGTCTTATTCTGAATCTTAGACACTGAATCTTGTGTGCTCGTTCAAAAAGAAGCAACAAATATCCAAAAAGAATTACAACGTTAAGCTTATTGTCAATACAAGACACCAACATATTGATTTCCCCGACCACACTTACCCGACTCAGTGATCGAACCGAAGTTCGCGGTGCAGACGATCTAAGATGCAGACGATCAAAGACTGTCTCAAGAGTACCAGAGGGAGCCGTTGAGACAGTCTTTAAGACGAAACGCGTCGGGTCATTTAACCTTTAAAACGCAATCAAACTTCGTGACACAAAAATGGAGAGAAATGATTTTTGATTTTGATCGAACAATGGTGAAGTTAAAGAACCTCCCGTTCAGTCACCTAATGAAGCATACCAATGCAATGCGACTGACTTTCGATGTCAAATGAAACATTAATCCACACTTTGTCGCTCTCGAACAGGGATTTCAAATTAGTTGATAAAACTTTCAGAATGTTTGAAATTTTCCGACAATGGATATTTTAAGGGAAATAGTTGCTTCAATGCATATTTTTTGACAAGATGCCGCGAAACCTCTGAATGAATACAACATTTAATAGATAATATGGGATTTTTCCGGATAAACACCAACTGTGGTAAATCTTTTATTTGCAGTCTGCCACCGAAACGTCTGCAAATAAAAGATTTGACCACAGTTGGTGTTTTATCCGGAAAAATCCCATATTATGAGTCTCCCAACTGGAAGTACTATATTTGAACTAACATTTAATAGAGCAACACCTCTGACATCCACACATGCTGAATGCACGTACATTATCTTTGTAGCATTTAATTAGCCTTGCATTTAGTTAGCTTGTGGAGCGCATATTTTTTACGCATACGCTGTAGGCCTACATATGTATATACACAAGAACGCTTTCATTCATCACAACGAATAGAACGACGCGTGCGAGGAATAAGGGAGATAAAGTATGAAGAATAAGGAATGTAGAAGATTTGTCCCAAAAAAAACGTCGACAGCAGGCCACCACTTGTCTTTTTCTCGGGACTTCAAGTTACAATGGGCACATTCTAAATGACATCATGCGGGTGAAGTCAGACCGATTTCAAAGCTTCATACAACCTATACGATTTCGAAATCGATGAGACGTCAAAATTCCTTGTGCACTTTTCGTGTGACATTCAACAGCTGCTTCCTGCTGAGACATTGGCTCATTTCCTCGACGCTTTCCAACTTACCTTTTCGATTATTCTCATCGCCAAACTCACGTAAGACATCAGCTTTTATCCATGTCAAGAAATGCGGTTTCCAGATGGCCATAAACTAGTACGAGTTTGGGGTGCGAAATAGTCAAAAAAACTAATTTTGCCGGAAAAAGTGACTCAAGAACCCAAGAAAACACAAATCATCGTATCTTTGGCAATTTTCATGGTTTCTATAACTTGCAGAAGCTCTGATTTGGCTTTGAAATTAACTAAGTAGGCCTAAGCCTACATATGGTCTACATGTGCCCGATCTCGGCATGTAGTTCACATACAGAGACTGAATTTCTCCGTTGATCCCAGTAGATAATCATTCCTTCATGCGAGCAAATAATGCTCATGGGCGAAGAAAGTTAGAGTACACAGAACTTTAGCGATTGGGCCTATTTGGTAGGCCCAATCACAGCTGCATGGGGCGCATTCAAACCAAGCCACTTAACCTCGCGCAGGTACTCATTGAACTCTTTCGTGCAGATCAGTGATCGTCATGACACACAGAGAGGTTGTGAGGCTCAATCATCGCTCGGTGGACCACCTGCGATTGCATACTTAGTGCGAGTTATTTATTGACGGCCTAAATAAGTTTGGCATTGTCAGTTTGGCTCCCCACAAGTACCCTATTACGTCTTGTCATCTCAACGTGTAAGTAGTTGAATGAGTACCGCCAGAGATTGCATTCAAGCAGCATACTTATGCCGACAAAACTAGGGAAATTTTGAAAGATGGTAATTCCGTGTAGCTATACTGTATGTCGATCCAACTTGCTTTAGTAGGCCTATACTAATCTAAAGACTACATCTTTTTTTGAACAACGAATCGTTTTCGTCATATTTGTTTTAGTAAAAAAGTATAAAATTGGGCAGGGCATTTAATTCCTTCAAGAAATTTAATGTATGCGGCATGAAAAATGTGTACTACTAACAAAAACTTCATGAAAGGTTAGCACATGATATGACGGGAGTCGTCACACAGAAAATGAAGTGCAGTTGCCGGCTCGCAGCTTTCACACGTAGACAAAAATCCACTGTTTTAAAAACTGAAAGCAACTATGAGCTTCAAAGAGATATAATTGCAAATGAACTACGCATATACTACGCCCATTGGAAGGTTATCAGATTTGTCGAACTTAGGCATCAGCAAACCCCCCAATGCAACAATAGTTGCCACCTCACAATTTCAATAGGCCTACTTATGAAAAGTACCACCATGGATTGCAGATTTTGTCAACAAGTGACACGCGAACTACTTCATAAGTGCTCTTTTTGAAGCACATTCGTTTGTCGAATACATGTAGTAAGTCGAGTTATTATAGTATAGTCTACTCTTCCAACACTTCTGTGCATTACCGTTGTATTACACAAAACAGCTGTAAATTGAGGCGTACATGTAGGTTTTGATGTAGATTGAAATCTTCAGATGAATCAATCTTATCATGATAAGTCAATAATTTAATATAAGAAATAATATTGATGCCCAAAATACTAGCAAAAATAATAAAGTTATCTGGATTCATCCTAAAAATGCAATAAATATTTTTACCATAGTAGGCCTAAATTCCATCATAATATACTACAATATTTCAATCTTGACTCAGAGGATTCATTTGAAAACTTCATAATTTGTTTCAGATGCATAGCGAGGTTATTCACTGCATTCTTTAATCATTATATCATTGAAATTATCAATTTTTACATCCCCATGCACCGTGCTTATCAATGCAGTCTACCTAGGTATGAAGTAGAACATCGGCGAATCGTTAAGCAGCAACATAGAGAAAAGTTATTCTGATTTTAAATTTAATTTTCATTTGAATTTACATAGAATGAACTGATTTTATAACACGCTAATTAAACAATTATACAACAAAACAATGGTAACCATGGATGTGAGCAATGGTTGCATAAATAAAACTTACATAAATTAAATTAATTTGTCAATAAAGTCTTGATTTATTTGTACAGCTCTATCTGTCATCGTTGCTGTGTTTGTTCGGAAATTTAACATTAATGTCTCTTAAAGTTCTCTAAGAAGAGAGCAACTAGTTTTAAATGTTCACTTTCAGTGAGACTCTTCACCTGTGTACTCATGGCTGCAATTTTCAGATGTTTATTATGTTTTATTATATTAAAAATGCCTCATTTGACTTCATCTTTTAATGCATACAATGAAATGGAGAAGATTTATCATCACATACATTCCTTGAATGTCACAAGATCATTAAAGCCTGTCAAGGTCAGTCAGCTTATTCCGATGGAAGTAAAAGTAACATTTAGTATCGTGAAAATCATTGATGTAAATGCTGCTGCCCAAACAGTAACAGTGTTCCTCTCTTTAAATGTTGCGTGGCATGATCATCGTATCGCTTGGAATAGGAACATTTCTACAGAAACATTTATCGAATTGAAAGGAGATGAATTGTGGAGTCCAGTTCTTCTATTGTCATCAGTTATTGAGGGTGATGCATTCCTGTACGCTGATCCAATTAAGGACAGATTGATCGTCAGCCGAGTGGTAAGTTTCATCTCATCTTTTATATTATCCGTAGATTCGAAACTAATGGTCAAGTTCAGGATTTTAAAAGACAGTGACGTCCGATGGCCATTTTTGGCCAGTTTAAGCTAAAATATGTTTCATTGTTTGCTTCGTTTGTTTATTGAATTGTTTGTGCTACCAATTTTGTTTGTTTCACTTGTTTCATGTTTCATGCGATGGGGTGCACGACGATCCCTGATGTTTTTAAGTAAAGACGTTTGGATTCGTTCCTTTAAATGCCTCTCTTATCTGTATGCATAGAAATTGACAACAATAAATCCTCTAGAATGGAAGTAAAACATCATGCAATTCACAATAACGGCACAAAAATCGCACGCATTTTCACTTAGATACACTTGTCAACGGCTGAATCATTGGGTTAGAATCAGTCACATGTGCAATTTTAAGCTTTTCATTGGTGGTTCATGCCCCAACTTAGTTCCCCGGCTGTGCCGCGACCTTGAGTCAATTTCCATTCTAGTCTACTTCAGATAAACAATCTATTTCTATGAGTGAAGCATAGCGCGCTGAAAACAATGCATTCTGTGCATGAGCGAATGAACAGTCGTGACGAGGTCTGTAGTAGCTGCATCATGAAATAGAGTTTAGGATGTCTTCTGCCTACTATTTGAAATTATTTGTTCACTCAACACTAAGTGAGCGCGTGATAGACCTGTATGATATTATCATATATATCAGATATCTATGCTATTGTCCTCTCTTCTCTAGAGAGGACAATAGATGACTAGGATGGCATCTTGAGTCATCAGTTTATCAAGAATTTTCAGCTCTATTCGGTAGACATTATAGTCCGGTAGTCAGAACGAGTTTCTGCAGGGAAAGAGGCCGAAAGTGAGACTTTCACAGAATGATGTACACCCTATGCCTACTACGAATCAGCACGTCTGCCGAATTCTAGTGAGTTCCTCTTCGTGTCAGACAGAATCAAAGAAAAACACATGTGAATCCAATGGGACGCAGATTGCAGTTTTTGGCTAAAATGAAATTTTGCATGTTTTCTCTGATTAAACGAAAAGTACTGAGCCCAGAGTCATAATTTTTGAAATGGAATGTCTTTAGGTCATTTCCTATGATGTGCATGTGCTTTTATTATGCATCTAATCGACAATGTATAAGAGAATGTGGCTCAATGTGGATGAAGTTGCTCAAAATGTCTGTGTTTGACGACATTAAGAGGCTCGCCAAATCTAAATGTGTTTAGCTTTATAGACAGGAATGCATGAAAATGAAAGGAAATGACCTGAAGACATTCCATGCAAAAATTATGACTCTGGGCTCAGTACTTATCGCTTAATTAGAGAAAGCATACAAAATTTCATTTTAACCTAAAACTGCAATCTGCGTCCCATTGGATTTACATGTGTTTTTCTTTGATTTTGTCTGACAAGAAGAGGAACTCACTAGAACGCGGCAGACGTGCCGATTCGAAGTGGGCATAGGGTGTACATCATTCTGTGAAAGTCTCACTTTCGGCCTCGTTCCCTGCAGAAACTCGTTCTGGCTGCCGTACTATTACGTGACTTAGGGCGTGCGCACACTAAGCGGACAGGTCGCGACGACCAAGTCGTGGCGGCCAAACAGGATTGATAAGTCATTGTTGCTGAGACGGGAAGTCGTCTACTCATGTCGCGTATAGTGTATTACGTTACTGTATGTAACGTTTGTTCGTTTCAATCTAACCCATGTGCCCTTGTCCTATCCTCATCGTTCCTGTGTGCTGTTCCCTGCGTCGTTCCTATGTGCGTTCTCATGTTCATAGTTCATATTTCTTGTGTACATGTATAGGCCTAGATGTAACCGGTCAGCCTACGCCATTTTCGTTTCGTAAACGAGATATTCAATATCTCGTGAAAAAAGAAGACAATTAACGGTTAGCAAAGAATCAAACGCTGAGAGAGATGAGATGTGAATAAATCTATCAATAAACTGACAGAAGAAAGAAAATCAATATGCGAATAACGTGACTGTTGATGAAAGAAAAAACGACGATAAAAGTGATATCATGAAAACTGATTAATGACCCATGTTAAAAAAAGGAGATTGAAAATTACGTGATAAGAACGAAATGTGGTCGGGTCGAAAGCTAACGAGCGGAGATTGAAGGAAACTCTTTCAGTTTTCAAAAGAAAGTGGATTTATCGTCAAGTCTCAAAAAATTTGTATAAATTAGAAACGATGAGAAATTGACACAACAACAACACATGCGACATCTCCAGTAGATGTTAGAAGAACTCCGGGCTCTCGCGGTGTAGCTTAACTACAGAAGCAACTACAACAACTGCCTGCCAGCGAACAACAACATAGCAGCGGCAACACCAGCACATAAGCGAGCGCGATTGAAGATTGACGGTATAAGTGACACTGATATTTATGATATTATTTTGGTATAAGTGAGTCCGATCGAATTGAAGTGAATTCAACATTAAGAAGTGAACTGCAAGTTTAAAGTTTTTCTTTTGTCGGAGCGCATCGCATCTATATAACTACAGTCTTAAAAAATAATGCTGTTAATTGTTGTGATTGGAGGTTGAATAATAGTTCATGTAATTGCCATTTTAATTGAATCATTAATTATTAATCATTAGAATAATTTGTTGACACTGTCTATATTGTGATTTAGACTGACAGGGTTGCTACCCTTTAATGCAGCGTTAATTTTCCTCTTTCCAGACCAATTGTTTTTCGTGTGTACAACAATTAAATTAATCTCCCATTTTTGTGCTTATCCTATCAAGAACTAAATTCAACAATTGCTTTATTTTGATTAATTATCTTACTTGATGAATAACTGAATAACAGATTCAACAAAGATTCTCTCTCTCTCATATCTGCGTGCAGTTAACACAACGGCCGAGTACTGTGATTTCAATTTTTGTACAAATATATTTATCACAGGTCTGTCGAAAAAGTGGAATTGAGGTTTATCAAGGTCAATTCCAATTCCGACGAAAAGTGGAATTCATTGCGGATCGGAATTAATTCCAATTCCGAATTTTCTAACTCTGCTTGCAGCGACGTACACGCGGCCAAGATGTCGCGGCGGCCAGTAAAGCACGTTGCAGCCTATGACAGAGCGCGCACTTGGCGACCCTTCCCGCGACAAATAGATAATAAACTGCTGCAACCTCTTCCTCATTAATTTTTTACCTCAACAAATGGCGTCAGTTGGACGCTGTCGCAGCCGCTTTCGTGGTCGTACATTTCTTTTTGGCCGCAGCGGCTATAGTCGCCGCGACCTGGCCGCTTAGTGCACGCACGCCCTTATGGTCCATAATTATCACTGAGTGACAATCATTTCAGGCACTATTCATTGATGCAATGATATTACGTCAATGAGAGATGTTGCACACGTCCAATGCAAGTAATTATTAAGCATCGAAAATTTTCCTGCTGATAGATCCACAGGCAGAATTTCAAACTACAAGCATAAATGGCAGATTCACGTATGACTCTGCTTTCAATTCATTTTGTCTCCGTTATGAAACTAAGTAATCTTCAATTCAATGTTCTTGAATTTCAGGAAGATTTCAGATGTGTTGATTTAAATGTAAACACATCACTGGGCAGAAACCAAGAATTAGAAAGAATGATTAACAGTAGAATGAAATGAAATAAACGATAGATCAAATTGCCTTGCAAAGAGATGTGCGGCTGGCAGGATTCGAACCTAGTAGGATTAGACCTGTGCTCTACCAACCGAGCCACGAGCAGCTTTCATGTGACTGTGTCAACTGGCAGGATCAAATCCTCACCACCACACATCAGTTGTCGTGGCAATTATGATCAATGAATAGATATCTCGTCACAATAGTGGCTGTCGACATTTAGGCAAGCAGCTGGGGATCGATTGTCCACCAAAGCATCTCAAAACATATCATAAATGCAATTAAGAATGAAATGAAATAAACGATATGTCAAATTGCCATGCAAAATTGAAGGTAATAGATTGAAAACGGGTGGCGATCCTGGGACATTTCAACTGCTGAGACTGGCAATATCCGATTTCTCCTTATCTTCTTCGATTCCGTGTTAAAGGCCTTTGGCTTGAGGGTTCTACCACCTGGAGTGCAATTTGCAAGCTGATAAGAGAGGAATCCGGACTCACAGTATCACAGCTCTCCAGCAAATGTGATCACCGCAGAGTCCAGGCTCCAAGGACGTGATGGACACTCTGACAGTACTATAACGCCATAGAACGAGAACCGTTAGTGGATACTCAGACTCACCAATGGGACGGAATTTCAATTCTCATTTCAATCCTATTCCTATTGAAGAAGTACTGTAATTTCTATTGGATTCCTATTCCATCAATTAAGTAATTTCTCACACCTGGTTGCATAAATATCGACTATCATGAAAGAAGAGCATCAGTCTTCTGACCTTCTGTCTTTTGATTGCTATATAGCTTGATTATCATCAATTTCAATTTGCACTATAAAATCTTTCGTTCTGAAATGGGAATATTCTGTTAATCGGCGGATTCATAAATCACCAGTCGTTAGGATATCATTTTTCAAAGAACAGGAAAGTCACAGAAAATCTCTCCAAAGTTTAGGTCAAAGAATGTTTTATATTAAAGAAATATAGATGAGCCACCATTATTATTATTGAGCTGCAATAGTTAAAAATGTCTGCTAAATTTTACATTTTTTAACAAAACAATCTTCGACCATGGGGAGTTGCTCTGTGATCTTCTTCTTCTTCTTCTTTAGTCTGCAGTGTCCAATTCTGCTTACATTATTATTTCACTGCAGTTGATTCACTAGCTTTGAAATTTTGCACTTGATTCACCAAATTCACTGTAGTTGCGGTCCCGCTAGCAACTATATCTTGCCTTCAGGTTCCCCATATGTGCCAGTTCGCCAAATATTTTATGATCAGCAAACTATTTCATCATCGGTCCAAAACTTTGTATCACCTGCCTCTGCCATATAGTAATGATATCATTTACCTAATTGTCACTATCATGTTAATGCACAGGAAAAACTGCTGTATTTGCTTTGTGTCTCTAGATTATCATTTAAACATTTCAACTGACTTCAATAATCACAGATAGTATCTAGACATTATCATTTATATGTACAATTGAAGAACAGTGTTGCTGGTAAAGCACAAATGGCACTGCTAAGCAAAGCGGGAGTTCGCATTTCATGAGCGCATCAACATCGCATTAACTAGAAAATCAAATTGAATTGAAGAACAAGAATCATAGAAAAGTGAAATATAAAATCGAGAAAATCTAAAATTGATTACAAAACTCAACAATGAAAATCATTTCTGTTGATGGGAAAACAAAGTAAACAACGAAAACGGATGTAGATTGCAGATTGTGTTGTGTAGATAAATTTGACTTGCACCGTCATATCATATCGTGTCAAGCACAATATATATAGAGAAAGAATATTAATAATGTAAAAAATAGCGGTGTAAAACGTCCGTGAAAATGAAGGACATCCGCTTTAAGAATAAGCGTTACATGTCAGCACACGATGGAATTCGTCGGCTGACTGAAAATCATCGTCGCTCATCGACTGCAAGTGACAGAAATGACGCTTTTGTTTAAAAATTTCCCATAACCGTCCTATGTGGGAATGATTCTCAGCGCACTATCGCATTAGAAAGCCTGGAGATATACCTGCACTGCAAAAACATGTGTTTTGTGCAACTGAATTTATTGAAGTAAGTTTATTTATATTCAAAGACCGTGTGGAGTGCATAATATTCTGCATACATTGAATGAAAGAGAATGCAATATTTGCAAGCATTTGCTCATGCAGCTTCATTCGATGACAATCATTAATGAAACAAGCACAAAAATTGAATTCTGAACTGAAAAGACAGATTACTGCCAACTTAAAACTGGAGGTTACTATGGTTTCATCTCGAACGGCCCCTCAACCAGTATTACTGAACACCAAAAATTGACTTATCACAAAAATGAGGAAGAGCAGGGTATAGATGAAAGTTGAGGTTTGCTTCTCAACGCTTAGCATTTGGTAATAATAGTGCATCATCATTTTACAGACGTTTATAGACTAAATTTTCTTCTTCATGGTCTCGAATTGTCAGAGTTTCTTCTATTTTTGGCATGGTATACGTTTACAGGGTATGTACGACTTGACGTGAATTCGATTATCTTGTTGTTCTATTATTTCAGGGAATGGTTTATCTAACATCATACCGAACTGTTACATTTACATGTACAGCAAGTGTTGCATCATTTCCTCACGATTCTGCTACTTGTACTCTGCCTGTTCAGACACCAGTTTGGATGTTGATGATTAAAGCAACGAATAAAACAATGGAAGAGCTCAAATTTGATGATGCTGATGCAAATGATTGGATGCTAACAGATGCATACTCATTTTCAAACATCAAGTATTCTCCCTTATCAAGATATCCAGTGTATTCTGCAGATCTTGTTCTGCACTTGAAACGCCGACCGCTGTATTATACGGTCATCCTTGTGGTTCCTGCTTGCGCTCTTGCCCTTTTGTCCATACTTTTACCTTTAGTTCCCATTGAATCTGGAGAGAGACTTGGCTTTGCTACGAGCATCACATTCACATACTTTATATTCTTGCTTCTGTTGGACTCAATTTTGCCGAAAGCGGGATCATCAACTCTTTGTCTTACAATTTTGATAAGTTTCACGGTTGCCTCAATGAATGTGTTGACGTCAGTTATAATAGCCAAGATTTATCAAAACAATGGTCATAGTGACTCTGTGAAGCCCATCAACGATCTTGCATGGAAATGGAAAGTGATAGTGATTTGGATGGATCGAATCGGATTTTGTCTCAACGCGATGATTGCATTGATTTTGGTAACTGTAAACATTTCTTTGGTTATCTGAAGTTGGAGACCATCGTTAGCAAGCTGATCATTTTGTTGAGTTTAGTTAGTGGCTGAGGGGAGTAGCATCAAAATTGAATGAAAAGACATGCACTTATGCTTATGTTGATTTTTCAAACCAATTGTCAGCGATCGTCTCCGTGAGACTGCGGATATCTGTGTCAACTTGGTTTAGCTTTATACCGAGTTTGACTGATTACGAGCTTTTCAGTCCACAATGCCAAAACTGAGCTGTGGAACTTAATATAATTTTCATGAAACTCTTTATGGAATGGCGCTTGTATGAACTCTAAATTGGTTTTGGAAACAACGTTAGTCCGATTGATGCTATAATGTGAAACACACTAAAATAAAAAAAATAATTGCTAATTTTTGTACAGAAAATATAAATGTGTATATAAATGTACATCATATTTTACATTTCGACTGTCTAAAACAGCGTTCGGGGTGAAGAGGATGCAACATAATAAGATGTCTAGAAGGCATTTACTAATTTCAAATGTAATTATGGCCAATATGTATGATGAATCGTCATGGCTTATTTAGGTGTATAAGGTTGGACTATTATTGAGTATAGGCTTGCTTATATGAGATATTTATTTAGGAGTTCTTGCAAGTGCGCTTCTTGAAGATGAGAAGTTCATAGAAAGAGGAATTGTTTGTGATCTTCGCTTCTCGATATTGACTGGTTCATTGACTCACCAACTCGTCCGCCTCGCGGCCTAGGACTTCTACATTTTCCTGTCCTTCTGGCCTCTTATAACACCTATTATCCTTTTCATCTGCTGACATTTTTTCTATATATTGCCTACATTGTATTTTTGTCAGATGGATTGCAGGCTTGTAGATGTTGGGTGGTGATGATTGATATTTCTGTAGGGAATTCACAATATATGCGGATAACTATTGCATTGTATTTCCGATGTAAGTGTTGAACACAAAATATAGCATTCTATTTCGTATACAATGTTACCTCTCATGCACAGTTCGTTCTTGAAAGTCATGCATGCCGTCATATTGCAGTTTCCTTGTGTGTTTCTTGAAAGAGCACTTCATGTTTATATTCTAAGAGGAGGTCGCATGTTGATACCATCTTTCGTTTCCTGTCTAATGATTGAAAATGACAGGCATTTTCATTTATATAATTTCTTCGTATAATGCAGAAATGGAATTTTGATTACTGCTGGGTTTGCTAAAATTGATTAATAAATTGCGTAATTCATTAGATATTTGATATAGCTCTATATAAATTGAAACTCTAACTACGCCGAATCTCTCTAGAGGTGGACCATCACTACGTCTGTGTATGGAAAGCCAACTTGCACGGGAGTTTTCACTTCCTGCAACCCCTTCCATTTCAGATCAAATAAAATGAGCCTGGTTTCTACTCTATTTGTCCGCTTACTACGAATATATTATTCACCTTCTCCCCCTGACGAAGGGTGAAGGGTGCTTCATCATCACACACTCTCATGTTCTAAATGCAGATGACACAGAATTGGATTGTTTGAGCGCATAATTTTGCTAGAAGTGTAAACTGATTCAAAACGATGGCACATGCAGGGGCTTACTTTTTTAATGCACTTTAATTTTAATTTTTTAATGCATTACAGAGACAGGAAAAATAGTCGTGCGCCGCTTGCAGATTGCTGTGAATTCCTTGAAAATGCTCCAATCGCCACAATTCCTTCAGATTCAAAGAATTCAAATCATTGCACAAAAATTTTCTCGATAATGTTGGGCCCTCAGATCATTACTAAAAAGTTAGCAGGCGCACGAAAAAACGTTCACAAACTTCTCTGTAGAACTTGACATCGACAGTGCCCCTTTGCTGTGTGATTCGGCTGATAACTCACTGAAACTTCGAAAAATTTGGTGTGTTAAATGGTGAACTGGTTGAACTGGTATTATGTCAGCGGATTGTGTCATTTTCTTAACGCTATGTTCCAATGTTTCCTTTCTAGTCAAACGGATCAGACATGAATTAGCCCTATCAACTTCCGGTTCCAACTCCGCCCGGAGCATTAACAAAGCAGCGTGACAATCCGTTGTAACTTCATTTTCTGGAGATTGTGAGTCAATTCGATTCACTGGTTAATTGACGATTATTAAATACATCACTGCATAATTATCGAGTTGAAGATTCATCACAGTGATGATAGAATTTTAGAAATTGATGCTGTCATCTGCTAATCAGTGCATCAATCGTGGACCTAGCAATATGCTTGCAACTATAGCAATAAATTTTTCGAGGAACGACACATTCTCCCATTCTTATGGTACCGGAATGCTCACTGTTACACGTAAGTTTATGCGCATACACAAAGAGAAAATAGAACATGCGTAGAACCACTGAGTCAGGTCAAAACTCACTGTAGGGTCAGTTTTAAAGTTCATTTTTAAAAGTAGTTTTTAGAAAATTGATGGTTCTCTTTTAGAGTAGCATTGATTATTGATATAATGTCTCTGTGTCATATTTACATAATATTTGTGCATGTGCAATTCAAGATTGTTAACAGACACATTCATCTTATCTCCCAAAATGAGAACATGTACATGAAGATGTGAAAGCTTTTATAAAGTTTTGCTGTGAAGTTTTAGATATGAAAACCACAGAATGATGCAAAGTACATATCACCATTCGAAAGATTGCATTCGGAATGCATCATAACCTTGTCTTTATAACAAATAATTCATTAGAAGGAGACATTTGTAAAGACAGAAAAATAAAAAATACATGAAAAGACATTTTTTGACGCTCAAATTGCTATTTGTAGCACTAAAATAAACATAGAATGCTGTACTTATAACACCGTACAGATATGCTTCAGTAAACGTTTAGAGAAATGCTTCAGTTGTACAGAACAATTTTTGAAGAGTAAAAAATATACATGGATTCATAAAAAACTGAAAAATTTGAAAAGACAAATTTTAAATTAAAATGTTTCGTATGAAGGTCTTCGAACGCTGGATCCACATTGGATTTGAAACTGTTAGCTATGTGCAAGAGAGCTTTCTAAATCATTCATGGCTACGACGTGCGTTTTTGCAGTAAATGTAATCTCCTGTATCTATTTTCCAGAAGAAAACTTTTTCTCTGCGTCTTTTTTGTATTGCATTACAAAATCGCAACCATGTTCTACATCATCTTATGCCGAAAGTGTCTGATCGAAGTCACGGTTTGATTTTGCCACATTTGAAAACGTCTCGCAAACTAGATTGGTTCGTGGTTTCATCGGCTATGTTGCACAATCAGTCGCTTTAACTGTATTACATGCCCTTTTCATCAGGTACCTTTGATATTATCTTTGTTATACTTTGCGATATTGAAAATATGCTGTGTCAACCAATTCTAAGTTATATACATTGTAATTCAATGTACTTATAAACCTATGATTCGCCACCATGCGGTCTCATTCGATCTCTGACTTCATCAATGGAACAATGTTTTTATTGGACTACCTTTGAATCAACTCCGACCAATGTGAATATGCCCTTTACCTTCTGATTTTGAACAGTGACTGTATGCGGCATCCTTCATTACAACACCTGTATCATGAATGTATTCAAGCAAGCCTCCTCGATTCTCATTAAAGGAGGCTGTGACTTGTTTCTGTTATGAAGTAAGCCCTTACTTGATTTGATTTTTGATGTTGAATCATGAAAGATAGGCACTACCATTCGGAAGAGGAGACTCGAATTATGTCGGTTTTCAAAAAGTTTTATCCATTGGAATACGGCAAATTTGAGGGGGCCGGTCCTACATCGCTAAAAATTGCCCAGTCCTGATTGGGTTAATGCAAAATCATGTGTCCATCACAAATGTGGTTAAATACTGAATCAATATCAATTGTTCTATAATCCAAACAATCGGCTTTTTAGAAAAACTAGTCTCTACAGCACGCTCGCATAATGTTTTTTGTCTGAATGCGTGAAGTAGATGTCAAGTTATGATTTCATTATCGTTAAGTTTGATTGGATCGCATTCACAAATTCTCTATGATATACTTATCATAACTACAAGCATTAATTACACAACCACTACATCAAAATTATTTTTAACAAATTCTTATAAACGTTGATCAATTGTTACTTCACCTGCTCGCTACTGTCTGCTGCCATCATTCTTGCAAGTTAACAATATTTCAATTGCTTCAGAATTAACAAATCAATACAGAAAGTATTTACTTCACCAATCAACTACACGGAATTGCAAACTGTCTACTTCCACTTTCAACTGCCAATTCATTGCAATTGATTTATGATAAACCTCCTACCAAGAGGTAATTGAAAAGTCTCATCAATAAAAAATCAATGGTCTGTATTTACACACAATTACAAAATACTGAAAATCAATGTTCACAAATTCACGTCTAACTGTTCACAGGGTCACTCCTAACAATTCACATTTTCTAGCCAATTGGTAGTTACACATTTCACGTATGACAACATAATACACACAACATGCAAAGCTGCCATAATTGATTTCAATTTGCAATTTGTGGGAACCTAAACGCGTTGTTGGTCAGCCCAAAAGTTTTGGTTGACAAATCTGAAGCAGCTTCACGATAACGATTTCCAACAATGCTTGAGATTTGCTAATTAAAACGTTTCAGCTAACTATCAACGCTCTTGGGCTACCAGAATCTTCAAATTGAAATGATGTCCGTCCCATCTGCTCTATTTCAATGTCATAGCTCATCTCAAAGTTATTGCACAGCTTCACACCAATGGATAACTTGCCATCGAGGCAATGCCGCATAGGTTCCCGTGATTCCTGGCCATCTTGATGTATCCATTCAAGCCCCATTTGGGTCCCCAACTGTTTTTCACCAGCCAGTAGTCTTTCCCATTTTCAGTGCCGTATCCAACAACAAGAACACCATGATTGAGATAATTGGGGTTGCACTCGTAGGGATCATAGATGCCCCTCTCATAGGCTTGAAAGTTGTAGCCAGCGGCATTGATAGCCACAGAAACAGGACCTGAAAACAAATGAAATAAGACTTCAACCAATTGAAACTATTCACTTTTAGAAAATGTACTGTATGTATATCAAAAAATGCAAATATTATGGAAAAATGTGTTCTACATAATGTAATAATGTTCACAAAATATAATTGCTTGATGCTTGAAAATCAGGCAGCTTAATTAGGCCCGTCAAAGTTTGCAACAACTAACTGCAGAAGAATGATAGATGGCCTCATGCTCACATGTGTTCAAGACTTCAGCTACTTCTTAGGTCTATTTTAGACCATATTGTTTTTTACAAGGACTACTTATCACACTATCTTCGATTATCAGTCTCTTGCACCTACTGCACGTGGCTTACTAAAGTATGAGCTCTAGCTAAAAGCAGGCTTGAAGTGAAAGCAAAGCTCGAACCCTACTCAATAAAGACAGTTAAGGTTTATGCACAAGCTTAACTGCATTTTTTATTACCATCTGATTGACATGATTCGGACTTTTGCAATGAGACTGCTCTTCAAAAGCTAAACCCGACCATGGACTCGCAATCTTTCACATTCACAGGCTTGTTATACTTTGCTCCTATAACTTTTGAACCAAATGCCCGATCCGATTGACTTCACCTGTGAGAAACCGGTGCAGGGTAAAGGAATCATTTCGCCTTGATAAAACATTGACCGAATCTCAACAGGAAAGCATCTCATCCCCGCACCAGATTTCGTTCACCGCTTGAAACATAGTAACATTCAATTTTAGGTGGTTGACCTGTTTTGCTATGCTGACTAGATTCCACACTACTGAGATTCGGATCGCCTGCATTGCCCCTGCGAATGTTATCCATATAGCAGTTGAATAATGCATCCGATTACTTTTTGAAGATCAAAAAGCTATGATATTAGATCATTAAGGCACGAAATATCGACTAACCATGCTCACACTGTATCACAAGCCATAATATCGACAATACAACATGAAAGAAGTTGTTAACCATCACTGCGCGTATTTTCTGTGTGAATCTTCACGGTTCTTTATCTACAAATATTCTACATCTTTTCTCCATTGTACGACGTACATTCTATTTAAAGTAGAAGTGATGTATTCAGAACATTTTATCAATCAGTAAAAGTGCAGTATGTGTTCTAAATCCCTACATTTTATTAATGTAATGAGTCATCTAGAGTACATGATTTACTTTATCTATTTCCACACAAAGTAACTCGATTTGAGCAAATCATTCAATGTCTTTGAATCTGAGAGGCTCCAAATAAAGTAGCAAATGATCGAGGGCTTCAACAGGCGGAATAAGATAATGATTTCAATAGTCGTGAGTGAAATAGACATGTAATCGGATCAGGAGCAAAATGAATTGAGAGATAAATACAGAATTGGTTATTTTAATACGATGAAGTCATAAGAGTGGTAGATGTGATCATTTTCAAATTTAGAAGAGACTTAGAAGGACCAGTTGCTAATTCCATTGCCATCTATACGTCAAGTTCATGTAATTGGCCACTCATCAATGACTCGGGCAGTAAGCACACAATAATTCATTTACTAGTCATATGTACGTAACCCCGAGATGTTGGAGCAACGTAATGGTCAATGTAATGTGTTTACTTGTAATCAAAAAGTGTACAGTTGGGGCACTTCGCATTTACATGTACTTTCATCATTCATTCTTGTAATGCTTGTTACATACTATGTAAATGACATTGTAAATTATTTCTGAAAGTTTTCTATTTTGAACTCTAAAAACTTTTCATAGGCGGAATTCTGAGGTTCTATTAGATAAAATAGACTTTCCAAGGATTTGATGGATGACGTTTATACAATACTACTTACTAACTCCGTGCACGTAGTAAGTGGAGCGCTATTTTAGACTGATAAAAATTTGGGCAGCAGGTTTAATGCCAACGTTTTTTGATTGCCTAAAGCTGCACCGCCACGAACATTGCACTTCATAAACATAGAATATTTTACTTTGTCCCTTTCGCATGCCATGCTTTTCTGAAAGTTACAACTTTTCGCGGTTGATGAAAAGTAATTCAATTATTTTTTGTGTTTTTGTCAAGTTCTAAGTCCGGTGTAACTATAGAAGAACAAATGTGATTAAATTATTTCTTCATTTGCTCGCAATTTGAAGTTAAGTTGAACTGTCCACCTTAAAATCAATTTTCCTGATCATTGTATTTTCTCAAAAAGGATGTTCACTATATGAGATCATTTAACGTAAATTATTGGAATATGCTGCATGCATGCACTTCACTTTTCGTGATCACATGGTGCGAACCTCTATTTTTATTTACTCGCCACTTCCATTCATTGAAGTCGATTGTGCTTCAAGGTTATCATTACATTGAGAAATTCAGATGATAGGCCTTCAGCAGAATAAAATAAACGTCATTAGCAATTGTGATGTTGACACAACCATTTTTATTTCGAATGTGCCACGCCTACAACCAGCTTAACCATGAAATGTGAGGTCGCTACTCTTGTGCCATCATTATATGCTTACAAGTAGGATGGGTAAAATTGCGAAGAAGTACACTGGTATTTGTTGGTCTTTAATCTAATCAGTTAATCAGTGTCGATAACGTAAAGAGAAATGAATTATTGGAGTAAATAGACACCCACCTCAGTGCTTATGCGATTGCATGTATTACCGAGCATCAACCATGGAATCAACTTTTTGTTTCACATGCTTCTTAACGTCTTTTTCTTATTTCAGTCAAAAAAGTTTTCATTGTCGACAGCTCTCTGCATCATGGAAAATATTTGATTTGATAAGCTCTTTGTTATCCTAAAAATAAGGTAGATGTACTTCCATCAGGGTTGGCCGGTAAAAACCACCCCGGTAAAAACCACCAGCTTTTGTCACCATTTTTCGGCTAAAGCTGGCTAAAACTGACTAAAACTATTTTTCCAGTATTACTACTTAAGTTTTTTTGGGTACATACAATATAAGACGATAGTAGTTGTCATACGGCGCTTCGCCCGTTCTTTACAGTGTGTACACGGGAATGAGGGAACATAGGGAAGTCGCAGAGAGGGCTCTTCAAGAACGGGTGAAAGATCACATCCCAAAATGGCTAGCGAAGAGTTCAAGCAGACCAAGATCGTCGAAACCGCCAGCATCCAGCATCACCAGACACTTGCAGTTATGCCACCATCGAACATCAGCCTCAATCAACGATTTCAAATGTTTAAAAAAGTGGAGAAGTTCGTTTGATTTGTATGTAACTGAAGGAGTGGCCATCAAGTGGTTCAAACCAGTGTTGTGTGTCCAAAAAGAATTTGTATTTCCAAGTACTTGTCTATAACTTAGTTTCTTCCTTTTCCTTACATTTTTTTATTCTATGACCTAATTTTTTGGTTCAATGTGTCATGAAACAAGAACTGTAGATTCCTATTTCACACATTACATGACGTCATCACCAAGCTTTCTATGTCAGATCTCTGTTCGCAATATCTGTCTAACTATCAGGTCAATTTTCTTATTCCGTGTACATACTGTAAAGAACGGGCGAAGCGCCGTATGACAACCACCATCGTTTTTAATTTCTTATTCAAGGTGGCATTGACAAGGAAAAAATAAATTTAAAACCGAAAGTAAAGTTTTGATTTGAGCTTAAAATATGGAAGTTTCAAGAACTTTGAACAAACTTGTATATCACAATAATATCAAAATTGACAGAAAACGGAAAAAATTTCTTGGATTTCTTGGATCAATGGATATCTATAGAGATTTGGCAGGCTGAGTTTTGTAAGTAACTGTCTTATTCGCCAGCACCATGTATATCTACTATCATGACCATCTGAAGTCATATTGAGATATATTGCATCATATACTTCTTTTATCAAAATTCTTTCATTTCTCGTAATTATTTTTATCCAATAACACATAGCTGCCTTCGAGAAATGAGCATCCATAGGACATAGTCCAAATTCACCAATGAGACAATAATTAGGTGTAGTCTGCTTTAGATGATAATATCCTTTGTAAAATTGATATTGAATTTGATCTAAACCTTTTAAATTGTTAAAGAGACAGAATTCGGCACAGTACTTCATTTTTGATAACGTTAGCATCTTAAATGTATTCTTTAAAATATCTCCAGTAACTTGTCCAAACTCTTGTAGCTGTTTAGCAAGTGCGCTTCTTGAAGATGAGAAGCTCATAGAAAGAGGAATTGTTTGTGATCTCCTCTTCTCGGAAGTTGATGACTGGTTCATTGACTCATTAATTCGTCCGCCTCGCGGCCTAGGATTTCTACATTTTCCTGTCCCTCTGGCCTCTTATAACACTAACAATCCTTTTCATCTGCTGATATTTGTGCTACATATTGCCTACTTTGTGTTTTTGTTAGATGGATTGCATGCTTGTAGATGTTGGGTGGTGATGATTGATATTTCTGTAGGGAATTCACAATATATACTGATAAATATTGCATTGTATTTCCGATGTTAGTGTTGCACACAAAACGTGGCATTCTATTTCGTATGGAATGTTACTTCCCATGCACAGTTCGTTCTTGAAAGTCATGCATGCCGTCATATTGCAGTTTCCTTGTGTGTTTCTTTAAAGAGCACTTCATGTTTATATTCTAAGAGGAGGTCGCATGTTGATACCATCTTTCGTTTCCTGTCTAATACATTGAAAATGACAGGCATTTTCATTTATATAATTTCTTCGTATAATGCAGAAATGGAATTTTGATTACTGCTGGGTTTGCTCAAATTGATTAATAAATTGCGTAATTCATTAGATATTTGATATAGCTCTATATAAATTGAAATTTTAACTACGCCGAATCTCTCTAGAGGTGGACCATCACTACGTCTGTGTATAGAAAGCCAACTTGTACGGTAGTTTTCACTTCCTGCAACCCCTTCCATTTCAGATCAAATGAAATGAGCTTTTTTCGTACTTTCTTTGTCCGCTCACTACGAATATGTCATTCTGATTCTCATCCTGACGAAGAGTGAAAGCTTGTCCAGGCGACCAATGGTTATCCATAGTGCTTCATCATCAAACACTCATGTTCGAACTGCAGATGTCAGAATTAGATTGTTTAAGCGCATCACTTTGCTAGAAATGAATTCCTTCAAAATGCTCCAATCGCCACAATTCCTTCAGATTCAAAGAATTAAGATCATTGCACAAAAGTTTTCTCGATAATGTTGGAGCCTCAGATCATTACTAAAAAGTTAGCAGGCGCACAAAAAAACGTTCACAAACTTCTCTGTAGAACTTGACATCGACTGTGTCGACCATAGAAATTGACAACAATAAAACCTCTAGAATGGAAATTAAGCTTCATGCAATGCACAATAACGGCACATAAATCGCACGCATTTTCACTTAGATGCACCTGCCAACGTCTGCATCATTGGGTCAGAATCAGTCACATGTGTAAATCGAAGCTTTTCATTGGTGGTTCATGCCCCAACTTAGTTCCCCCGGATGTGCCGCGATCTTGAGTCAATTTCCATTCTAGTCAACTTCAGATAAACAGTTTATCTCTATGGTGTCGACTGTGTTTCTATGGATCCGACTGATAACAGTCACTGAAACTTCGCACAATTTGGTGTGTTAACTGTTGAACTGGCTGGCTGCTCATTGTTCGATTGCTATGGTATTATGTCAGCGGATTGTGTCATTTTATTAACTCTACATGTTCCAATGTTTCCTTTCTAGTCAAACAGAAGAAGAGAAGACCTGTCTAATTCTGTGGTAGATGAGGTTCATTCGACAGAAAAGAGATCCCTATTTTTCGACTTCTATTTAATGGACGCAGCAGCGAGGAGGAAATCGATAAAATACTAGTGAGGGCCTTAGACCCGCAAATAATTTCAAAACCTGCATGCGCTCATGCAGACATGGTCTTGTCTTGATTGTGTGATTGCTTTCTATTGTCGTAGCTACCATCCAAACCCAAGCTTCCCAAATGACCCGCCACGGATCGCGGCCCGGTCTGTGCCGGTTCCAACTCCGTCCGGAGCATTATCAAAGCAGCGTGACAATCCGCTGTCACTTCATTTTCTGAAGATTGAGTCAATTCGATTCACTAGTTAATTGACAATTATTAAACACTCCAATATCTGCATAATTATCGAGTTGAAGTTGAGTTCTTTACATTTTTCTCCGATTCCATTTTAATGTTATCAGAGAGCGTTGAACTACACCGATTACGTGTGTTTATCATGCTGTTTTACGAAATTAGTTTTGACGGAGCTCGGTAGCCAACTATCTTTTTTCAAAGCATTGCCAGACGATATGTCTTATATTTATTTTTTGTGCATGATTTTCCTATTCTCTAACCAAATACTTAAATCTAAAAAATTCAGTAACCCATCTTCGGGGTTTTCAATGGTAAATTTTATGTTGTCATCAATCGAATTGAATGTCTCTAATATGAAGTCACAGTATTCTTTGTTTCTTTCCAACTGACCGATGATGCAGTCATCAATGTATCTTTTATAAAGCAAGTTATTTAACTGTAGGCGTGAGTTTATAATAGACATTGCCTTTTCTTCTATGGGTTATCACCCATGAATATGATCGAAAATGGGGTTGCATAATGAGAGTCCATCGGACACCCTTTAATTTGTAAATAATTTTTATTGTTGTATTCAATCTCAAGGAGACGAATTTGATCATGCTGATGAACTGATTTGGAGTAATTCCGAAATTATCAATATCAGTCCAATGATTTTTAGCGAAGTCAGAAATCACGCAAATAGCTCTATCAATTGGAAGGCTGGGGTAAAAGTTCACAACATCTAAAGAAATAAATGTGGAATTTTCGGCTATGTCATTAGGGTTTAATTTCTCGAAGTCATTCATCAGTTGCAGAGCTTCATCGATGTGCTGGTACGTAAATAGTCAATTTATTTAATGTTCTACCGCAAAACCAATCGATTTTGTTTCCTGGTGCATTCACAACCGAAGGTATAGGCCTCAGGGGAAAAGAATTTTTATGAGTTTTCTCTTTGTGATCTTTAATTAATGTATAGAAAGAAGCTAGTGAAGTGCCTGATACCAACATACGCTGCATGTTAGAACTGCTCATTTTGCTTTTTAAGACGTTATCAACTAATTGGTTCGCTTGTTTTTCTAGAGATTTGTGCTTACTTTTATCAATATGTTTATAGATAGCTTCATCCATGAGGATACTCTCGGTTCTATTGACAATATCATTGTCATGGACAACACAAAGCTGGTTACTTTTCTCTGTGGCGACTACAGATAGTACGTTTTGTTTTAAAAAGTGCTTACTATTTTTCATTTGTTTGTTAATTTTCATAAATGATTTACTTTGCTTACAAAATTCGGCCTCCTGACTAGCGGCATTAATAACCTCCTTTTTGAAAACGGCAAGATTTAACTCCTCGTCGTTAGGCATCGTTTTTGGCATTTTAATTCTATTTTTATGGAATGGAATATTGATATTAGCAGTGCTACTGTGTGTATTTGAGGCGTTAGACAAAAACTGTCATTGATCTGGCTACGCCAGCAAAGATTAAAAGTTAGTTTTTCTAATTCAAGCTCCATCAACATCATCCATGAAGTTGTCATTTAAGAGAGGTGGAATGCAAAAATTTGGACCTTTAGCAATGAGATCACTTAAGTAGCTAGGTAGAAAAATATCAGTCTCATTGCTGTATTCTTTGCAATTAGAATTACACAACTACTGCATCAAAATTATTTTTAACAAATTTTTAGCAATGTTGATCAATTTTTGCTTCACCTGCTCGCTACTGTCTGCTGCCATCATTCTTGCAAGTTAACAATATTTCAGTTGCTTTAGAATTAACAAATCAACACAGAACGTATTTACTTCACCAATCAACTATACACGTAATTGCAAACTATCTACTACCACTTTCAACTGCCAATTAATTGCAATTGATTTCTGATAAACCTCCTATCAAGAAGTGATGGAAAAGTGGCTTAAATACAAAATCAATGGACTGTATTTACACACAATTACAAAATACTAAAAATTGATATTCACAAATTCACGTCGAACTATTCACATGTTCACTCCTAACAATTCACATTTTCTAGCCAATTGGTAGTTACACATTTCGCGTATGACAACATAAGACGCACGACATGCAAAGCTGACATAATTGATTTCAATTTGCAATTTGTGGGAACCTAAACGCGTTGTTGGTCAGCTCAAAAGTTTTGGTTGACAAATCTGAAGCAGCTTCACGATAACGATTTACAACAATGTTTAAGATTTGCTAATTAAAACGTTTGAGCTGACTGTCAGCCCTCTTCGGCTCCAAGAAACTTCAAATTGAAATGATGTCCGTCCCATTTGCACTATTTCAATGTCATAGCTCATCTCAAAGTTATTGCACGGCTTCACACCAATGGATAACTTGCCATCGAGGCAATGCCGCATAGGTTCCCGTGATTCCTGGCCATCTTGATGTATCCATTCAAGCCCCATTTGGGTCCCCAACTGTTTTTCACCAGCCAGTAGTCTTTCCCATTTTCAGTGCCGTATCCAACAACAAGAACACCATGATTGAGATAATTGGGGTTGCACTCGTAGGGATCATAGATGCCCCTCTCATAGGCTTGAAAGTTGTAGCCAGCGGCATTGATAGCCACAGAAACAGGACCTGAAAACAAATGAAATAAGACTTCAATCAATTGAAACTATTCACTTTTAGAAAATGTATTGTATGTATATCAAAAAATGCAAATATTATGGAAAAATGTGTTCTACATAATGTAATAATGTTCATCCATGTTTGCAATCAATCAATGAGGTACGGTGCTGTCCCAAACATCGACTGTGGCGGTTCTTTAAAGAGACGGATGGAAGGCGAACACGGAACATGTCGACCATGTCCAGGATTCCATCAAAAACGAGGCGCTTTTCTGCCACTATCATTAAATGCTATGCTTAGTCATTACTTTTATCTTTACCTTAATGTGTCTATTTCTCGCTATTATTTTACTGATTATCTCTTTATCTTATTGTACGTGCATGTATATGACGTGATCGGTGGTATGTGAAAATGTGTGATAAATTATTTTATGTGCTCACCGTCTGTGAGGCAAATATAGATTCTTCTGATTCTGATTCTGAACAACTGATTGCAGCAGAATGATAGATGGTCTCATACTCACATGTTTTCAAGACTTCAGCTTATACCTTCCTATGTCTATTGTAGACCAAATTGTTCTTTACAAGGACTACTTATCACACTATCTTTGATTATCAGTCTCTTGCACCTACTGCACGTGGCTTACTAAAGTATGAGCTCTAGCTAAAAGCAGGCTTGAAGTGAAAGCAAATCTCGAACCCTACTCAATAAAGACAGTCAAGTTTTATGTACAAGTTTGACATCATTTTTTATTACCATCTGATCTCTTGACATGATTCGGACTTTTGCAATGAGACTACTCTTCAAAAGCTAAACCCGACCATGGACTCGCAATCTTTCACATTCACAGGCTTGTTACACTTTTCTCATAACTTTTGAACCAGGCGACCGATCCGATTGACTTCACCTGTGAGAATCCGGTGCAGGGTAAAGGAAGCATTTCGTCTTGATAAAACCGATTGACCGAATCTCAACAGGAAAGCATCTGATCCTCGTGCCAGATTTCGTTCACCGCTTGAAACATAGTGACATTATTCAATTTTAAGTGATTGACTTATTTTGCTATGCTGACTAGATTCTACCCTACTGAGACTCGGATCACCTTCATTGCCCTTACGAATGTTATGCATATAGCAGTTGAATAATGCATCCGATGACTTTTTGAAGATCAAAAAGCTATGACATGTGACTAATAAAGCATGAAATGTCGACTAACCCATGCTCTCCTCACACTGTATCACAGTGACCATCAGTAAGTCATAACATCGACAATACAACATAAATAAGTTGTTAACCATCACTGCGCGTATTTTCTGTGTGAATCTACACGGTTCTTTATCTACAAATATTCTACATCTTTTCTCCATTGTACGACGAACATTCTATTTGAAGTACAAGTGATAAAGTCTGAGAACATTTTATCAAGCAGTTAAAATTCAGTCTGTGTTCTAAATCCCTACATTTGATTAATGCAATGAGTCATCTAAAGTACATAAGATATATTTGAGATATTTCCACACAAAGTAAATCGATTTGACCAAATCATTCAATGTCTTTAAATCTGAGATGTTCCAAATAAAGTAGCAAATGATCGAGGGGTTCAACAGGCAGAATAAGATAATGAATTCAATAGTCTTGAATGAAATAGACTTTGAATCAAATGAGGAGCAAAACGAATTAAGAGATAATTACAGAATTTATTAGTTTAATGTATTGAAGTCATTAAGAGTGCTAGATGTGATCATTTTTAAATTAAAAAGAGACTTAGAAGGACCAGTTGCTAATTTCAATGACATCTATGCATCAAGTTCATGTAATTGACCATTCATCAATGACCCGGACAGTAGGCACAATAATTCATTTGCTAGTCATAGGCAGAGATGGAAACGAGTCTGCGGGTCACCCATCTGACGTTTTCCTGGCTGGTCAGCCGGGTCACGGGTCTGTAGTCAGACCGCGTGACCCGTGCGGGTCAGTCATTTTCCGGCGAATCATTGCATCTATCGTCTTTAGATAGTGGAAACATAAACTGTACTTATTAAATATTGCAGGCTAGTTTTGGAAACATTATAATAATGTTTATAATATAATGAATATGACCTACTATATGGGTTATATTTCCACTGTTCACTTTTTCTCAAACATGATCTAAAAGCTGTGTTATTCAATCGGACGCTAAAATACATATAAGTTACTTTGTATATGCGTGCATTTTTTATTCAAATTCGCCTTTGCCCTTGTAAATATATATATATATATATATATATATATATAACGTAAACCTAATAAAAATCATTAGAAATATAAATCATTCAGAAGTTAATCATGCGGACGTTATGGGTCACGGCAGTCACACATTTATAGATCATTAAAATTACTCTACAAACGATTTGTATGCGTCTCAATATCGACTTATTACGAGAAGATAGCGATTTCCCTGATTATATCGCACAGTAAGCAATAATTCATTTACTAGTCATATGTACGTAATTTGCCTTCTAATCGCTTTCACTTTGTGTTTTTGTATATTCAAGAGCTGAGCATCATAAATCATCAAATTGTGATTTGCGTAGTCATTCAAAAATTGGAACACACTTAAATAGCCATTTAAACTGCGCGAATGTAATTCGTGTACGGCACTACAACTGACGTGTACTCGACACACTAAATGTGTTCTGTAATTTTCATCACGATAAGATTATTTCCACACTTTGTTATTCAATAATTTCATGCAGCCTTGACGATCCCTTACTGATCGCCCAGTACCCCTAGATATTGGAGCAACATAGTAGTCAATGTAATGTGTTTACTTGTAATCAAAAAGTGTACAGTTGTGGCACTTCGCATTTACACGTAATTTCATCATTCATTCTTGTAATGCTTGTTACATAATATATAAATGACATTTTAATTATTTCTGAAAGTTTTCTATTTTGAACTCTAAATACTCTTCATAGGCGGAATTCTGAGGTTCTATTAGATAAAATAGACTTTCCAAGGATTTGATAGCTGACGTTTATACAATACTACTTACTAACTCCGTGCACGTAGTAAGTGGAGCGCTATTTTGGACTGATAAAAATTTGGGCAGCAGGTTTAATGCCAAAAACCTGTCCCTTTCGCATGCCATGCTTTTCTGAAAGTTACGACTTTTCGCGGTTGATTAAAGTAACTCAATTATTTTTTGTGTTTTGTCAAGTTCTAAGTCCGGTGCAACTACAGAAGAACAAATGTGACTAAATTATTTCTTCATTTGCTCGCAAATTGAAATTATGTTGAACTGTCCTCTTTTAAAATCAATTTTCCTGATCATTGTATTTAGTCAAAAAGGATGTTCACTATATGAGATCATTTAACGTAAATTTTTGGAATATGCTGCATGCATGCATGTGACAAACCGGAGATAATAAGCCATCTTTGTGACAGACTAAGTCAATACTTACCAACTGTAGCTACAGCTATCTTCAGCTGTTCTTCATCGCCTTTTGCAATGTCAGCGTAACCAGTATAGTAGAAGGAATGTGATAAACTGCGCACAGTTTCGATTCAACCATGAGTCATACTTTCAGTTTCGATTCATCATACAATATGATGACTCATACTTTCACTTTCGATTCATCATACATCTGCTCACATCACTAATCTGAATAAGCATGTTTTGAATAATTAAAATTTTTAATGTAAAAGCCGAGGATTTGAACCCGTCCTTGGAGCTTATAGGCAGATCACTTAGTTACTTGAGCAGCATCACCTCTGTTACTGGCTGTCCACCATTAAGATGTCTTTCAATCCTGTTTATCTTTCGCTAACAGATTAGATTTAAATTATACGACCCACATCAGATTCGATGCCAAAATAAAATTAAGTCTTAATACTACAAGTTGTTTTTCTAAATAGTTTACTCTGACACGTGTCTCTCTAATTCAATGAACAATTACAATGTTGTAGCCATGTGTATATTATTTTCGAAATTATAATCATTGTTCCACCAACAAGCTGCAATGTTTGATTTTTAGGTAATTATCTTCTTAGATTCCGAGGGAGCCCCAATCCAAGAACTCAGTGCTATCGCCATAAGTGATAAAACTCGAAACATTTTGGATGTTTATCATCACTTCTCAGCTTGTGAACCTTATGCCGATCTTTGGGCAAGAAGAAATATTCACGGACTCAATTGAGATTATATCCTAACCTATTATATCTACACTGTATTTCAGCTATTATAAATGAACTATTAGGAGTTCAGTCAGAAGAATTACAAGTAGAGGAAATCGACAAGGTTCTTCACAGCAACCTGCCATCAGAATATTGTAAGTATGGATAAAATTAAATATATATAATATATATATATATTGAATTATCGAACTCTTCATAATTTGCAGCATCTGACTTTGAACTGAATTTACCTCAATTGCCGAACGCCCCCGATGATCACAATGTTGACCGCAAGTTATATTTATCTACTTCATGGCTGAAATATCATCGTTAATTCTAATTCTAGTTGATGCAAGCGACGAGAAATGAAAATTAATATTCAATATATTTATTTTAGATAATCAATTATCTGAAGAAAAGGAAAACCCCGTGAATGGTAAGTTCGAAAACTAAATGTATATCTGATAAAGTGAAATTATTTTATTTATCAAAATACTCACAGTAATATGCTTTCATCTTCAGAAAAATAGAATACATTATTCACGACATAGTGTGAGAAATATTTAGTTCTTAATGGCAATTTGTGGCAATTCGCTATCATGTTGATGAATAAAGCAACTTTGATTCGATATTTCTGTGAATAACAAGATTTTATTTTTGTAAACACCTTTAGCTATCAAAATAATTAGCAAACATCTCAACTTCAGAAAAGTGAAGCGTTGGGAAAATTTAACAATGTTTATCTTTGTCGTCGGTTGTTGAGCTTGTGAGGAAATTAGATAAAATTAGTTAGTCAAATCAATTAGATTAAATTCGATGAAATCTCAGCCGCTGCATTGTTAAAGCTAACCGATACATCTTTGATCATTTCTTATCATATTTAATGGATACTTATAAAAATAGAAGAAATTTCAATCATTTGATAATATAGCACAATTTAGCTTCCCTGAAAAAAAGAGCTTATATGAAATCGGCTTACATTTGAGCCAGACATGATAACAATGTACTTATAAATTCTGAAATGGAATATTTTCTCAATTGGAATATGATCATAAATAATCCGACTTTGACTTCTACCCGACATTTCATACACTCTAAATTCATCAATACAAGTTCCACAGTGCATATAAATTTGCTATATCTGTTAATCAATTTACAAATTTCATCAAATTTTGGACCCACTCTGACTTAAAATGAAATCTTGAGGAAGTTTCTACCCGAGATTTTACTCACAGCAAAGTTTTACTATCCAACCTTCAATTTAATGTTTTCGAGAATGAGTGATTTGACGTATAGGCTTAGTGGTAGCAGAGATTTTTCGTATAAAGAGTTTTTAGCCCATATGTATACAAACGAGACTATACTGGCTCATATACATCAATTGAAGTAACGTGCAAAGCAAATGCTCAAGGAAGCGTCGTTGTAAAGAAAAGGATCAATGAAATTAAAGTCCTTAGTAATTTCAAAAGATGTTCAAAATATAAGTAAATATTTTGTTATAACTTGTGGGACTATAGAAATTTCTCATTTTATTTGTAATGATGATTTGGAAATTCTATTATCACAGAACTCTAATAATGACCAAGTTGTTCTTCACCTATAAATCAGAAGAAGTTTACAATATAAGTAAATATTTTTTACGATACTTCAATTGCACCATACAGTTTGCTTCATATTATACTCAAACATTTCCAAGAAATTATACGCGTCTCTTTTCATTTTAAACTGATTCGAAGGAAATGTTATCAGTAAATTACGAAGCAAGTATTGTTTTTATAGTTGACTATGAACAATTACAAGGTGGTAGACATGCGTGAAACTATTATCATCATTATTCAGCCATGAGAGTATTAAGTAACGAAGATCTTCAATAACTATAATAAGATATATGTAAAAATAGCACAAATTGTCTATTAGACCTTTCACTGCGGCAAATGTAACCGAATAAAATCCCTCCAGTTGCTGATTTCTCGCTCTGAGATGCATGTGAAAAATAATCCCGTAAAAGTCCAGGACCGCTGTACGGATCATAAACTTTCGTAAAATGCCTTAAATTTCCTACACGATTTGATATTAAGAGAAAAATCTCATCCGCAACTGAAGACAAATTCTCATGGCTCGCAGCGCGAGCCATGCCGCAGTGAAGGGGTTAGATAAAAAACACTACATTTAATCAGAAATTAGAGTGAGGAAAATAATTATTTTGACTCATTTTCAGTCAGATATAAAATGCCACCGCGGTGTAAGGGTTAAAAGTTTGAATTTTGCGGAAGAATAGAAAGATGTAATGGACCAGATAAAATGTCTCCAGTTTTCATGATATAATTTTCTATTTCTATTTCTGATTCACGATTATTCGGGATATATGCACCTCCGCCAACATTTGGTAACATCATTTTTTTTGAACAATAAAAGATATGTCATGAAAATAAAAGTTGTTTTCTCATGAAAATGAAAATAAATTTTTCTCACATAAAAATAAAAATGGAAATGACTCAAATTTGTCAAGTTTGTAAAACGCATATTACAAATCAAGCGTTCTTATATTCACATATGAAATATACAACATGTGGTCAAAATATGCAACCTATGACAAATGATCAACCTGTACAAGAAATTCAACCTGTTCAAGAAATTCAAAAAGATAAGATCAACTTTCATACATGCAACACATTCTTTTATCACCCTTCGTCGGGAACGACCCATGAGCCCTCTTAAGGGCTACCTTCTGATGCAGCTAAAGCGGTCCCAAGCCCGCCACATAACCTCGGATATGGAATGCAGAGGAGAAGAATAAGTGATGAAATGGAATGAAATGGGAGGACACCCTTGCACCATATGCAACACACCAGACTTCTATCTTTAGTAGTGAACAAGCTCTTGTGAACGTAGTCAGAAAGTGTATCAAGTTGTACAAAAGTTTTTACTGCAACACAGGTTGATAAAGTGATAATGTAGTCTTCATCTAAATTAAAATCATTCTGATTGGTTGTTGAGGAATTCATTGTTGAAAAACATATAAAAGTCAGAAAATTGAAACACTTCTCATTCTCATCTATCTCATGATGGAAGGTACATCTCCCGCCTTAGAGATCTTTAACAAAATATTTGAAGTCATTGACGAGTGGGATCAAGACAAGTGTGAACAGGAGGAGGAGTCCCGCAAGAAAGTCGTCGTCATTGAAAAAATTGTGTGGACTGATGGTGAATTCACACCAAAAACGACGCGTGTGAGAAAAGTGCCCGACGCTCCAAAACGACCAAGGTGCTATAAAGTGTACAGTGACTTAGAGGTTATTCCGCTTGACTTCTCCTCGCTATAAAGTATATGTGATTCAATTATAAATAAACCTACATACTACATGTCTTTGTTTTGCAATGCATTGATTTAGAATTGGAAATAAATGGAGGAATCTTGATATGGGATTAGTTAACGCATTTATTATCGGTCTACTTTTCTATCAAAAGGGATCACACCATTAGAGAAGATAGAAAATGATTTTGTATACGTGTGGTGTAAGAGTGACAAGCAGAACTCATGGCTCATACAGAGAATTTGGGTTCATCAAAATTTAGTGCGACGTTAAAAATTATAACAACTACTTCATCACACACTTGTAATTTAGAACCCATTCTACATTTGGAACAAAATAAAAATTATCAAATTGCATTAACTAGTTTTTCCACATTTAACACTATTCAAAGCGTTATCAAAGATGTAAATGACCAATTTAGATATTCTACTGATAAAGGTAAAACGTGGAAAATACTAACTTTTCTTCCTGGTTCTTACGAAGTTGAATCAATATCAAATGAAATTAAGAGACATTTAGGTATACCATTTAAAGATAAGAAACAATTACATTTTGCAGTTGAACCGGCAGTTAATAAATTTTCTCTTACTTTAGACGAAAATCATCAAGTTGATTTTAATCATGATAGATCATTGTCAAAACAATTAGGATTTAATAGACAAACCTATAGTCAAGGTTACCATTTAGGTGAGAAGATTCCAAAAATAATTGAAATAAATTCAATTGTTGTACATTGTGACATTATTGAAGGAGGATATATAAATGGTAAACTGTCAAATTTAATTTTCAGTTTTCTAGCTTTTACTGTACTCATTGGTTATAGATTAAATGTATTTCCACAAACATTAATATATTTCCCTATTACAAGAAAAACTATTTATTAACAGTATTAACATTAGAATTACTGATGAGAAAGGACAAGAAATAAATTTTGGAGGTGAAGAGATTATGATATATCTTTTGGTTAGAGAAGTTTAATTTTCTTCTTCTTCTTTAAAAATAAAATAAAAATAAATTTTTTTATTAAAAATGAGTGAACTACCCCCATTAATAAAAAAAAAACTTAAATTTAATCATCATCCAAATTTATCTAATAAAGTTTTGTCAGTTATTTGTGGAAGATCAGGATGTGGAAAAACATATTTATTATTTAAAATTTTAACGACTCCAAATTTTTTCGATTATAACAATCCTATAATTTGTACAACAACAGCAGAACAACCCGTCTATCAATTTTTAAAGTGTGGATTTGAAAATAATCTTAAAAAAACAGCAATTGCTTCATTATTCAAAGAATATGAAAAATCTGAATATGAAGAAGAAATAAGTTCGTGGTGTGAAGAAGCAGCAAAAAATAATCAGTTAGTAGAATCCAATAAAAATAACCATATAAAGATACAATTAATAGATGATAGTGGATTAACAATGAAATTGTTAACCCAATGAAATTGTTAACAATGATAGTGGATTAACAATTAACAATGAAAAATTGTGTAATTTTTGATGATTGTGTTAATGATACAAATCAGTCAGTTCAGAGATATTATTTCGCAAGAGGTAGACATAATAACTGTAGTCTTTTTTATTTAACACAAAGTATGTATTCATTAGACGGAAGTGTTATTAGAAAGAATGCAAATATATTTATACTATTTGAAATAAATGCAAGAAACTTAAGTGATTTGTTAAGAGATTTATGCGTAAGAAATAAAGATGAATTTAAACAATCGTGTAACAATGCTTGGTCAAAAGATTATGGCTTCATTACAATTAATATTGATAAAAAAATACATGATAGAGTTATCGAACAATTGTTCTCTGACTAGGCTTCGCCTCGAGGGGCTTTGCCCCGACTGAAAGTCGATAGAAAATATTTTCGCGTAGTGATCGAATAATTTTTTCTTATAATTGTTTTATTAATAAAAATAAAAAAAATATGTTGAACGCGTACAAGATAGAACATGTATCATCATAAATACGTAGTGCTCGTTACAGATTATAAAACAAAACATGGTATTAAACCGTGTGTTAAAACAAATGATTTTCCACTTTGTTTAAGTAGTTTCCGAGTATTTTTGGCATACAATAATTTATGGTGATTGCTTAAGAAAGAAAATTTAACAACACATGAATTAGAAACATTACATCAATTAAATATTCCTGTGTACATGTGGAAATACATTTTTTCTTTTAAAAAATATGAATGGTGAAATGTCTCTTGGACTAAAGTCTAGGATTGATGAATTAATCAAGAAATAAATTGCTGAGTTTGATGCACAAATTAAACGTAGTAAACGTATTAAAAAACAGAAACGTAGTATTAAACGTAGTATTAAAAAACAGAAACGTGGAACAAAAGAAATATTAGAAACTCCTATTACTGAAATTTTTTTTTTGATGATAGAATTTAGGATGAACTTGATGATGATTTATGTAATTTATTTCATCCAAATGAAATTAAATATGAAAATGTATCTTTTATTAATATAGTAAATGATATGCGGAAACTTTTAGCAAATGGTACAATTATTAATTTACTTGGAAAAGTTATTAAAGATCAGGAAAATATAATTCAAAATTTTTACGTAACCTTCTATAATAAAAAATCATTTGAAACATGGTTTTCCAATCTGGATGAGAAATCAGATAGTCAGGAATGGATTTTTACAGGTAATATTAAATATGAAGATTTTGGAATGAAGCTAGTACAAAGATCACATAGAGGTGCAGGTATTAAGATGAAATATAGAATCAAAGAATATTTCGGCGAATATTGTTATATCCTTCTGAAGATTTTTGTTTTATTCAATGTTATAATGTTTTACGAGGTTTTAATGAAGAACAAGGAGAAATGATGAAAGAAATGTTTAATAATTTTTTATATAAAGAGAAAGCCACATCGAGAACAGGAGTAATGTCAACCTGCAAATTTTCTCAGTTCAATAAATTTTTTGGAGAAAGTGTTCAGTATTACAGTCCTTCGAATCGTCATTTAAATCCTAGAGGAATTGAGACGTTTCATAATTATATTTATTACAATTATTTTCACGAAGGTACAACAATTGGACATTATTGTTTAATTAATAAATCTCATAAATTAAAAGCTATTAGAGAAATTGAAAATAATTTCAAACCAATATATAAAAAAGTTACTGATGAAAATCTAACAACGCGTCCATATAAAATCATAACAAAAAAAAATTGGCTATAGTTCAACATATATTTGGGATCTCGAAACTTTTCTTGATCCTAACTGTTCAACAGCACATCCTGTTCCTTATGCTGTAGGAGCTATTAATTTTAATAAATTTATATGTTGATTACCGAAACAAAGATTGAAAGAATTAGAAACACGTTTGTTAAGTGATATGATTAAAATTAAACGATCAAAAGATGAAGATGAAATTAAAAAACTTAAAAAACAAATTAATGAGTATTCAACTGAATTAGAATTTAATAAACTTCAAAATTGTGTGAAAATATTTACGAGAACTGAGGATGATGAATGTCCAATCGGGGGAAACCCAGAGGACGCATGTCCGATCCATCAATTTTTTAAAACTCTTGGAAAATTTAATTATTCGAAAGTAACTTTAATAGCTCACAATTCATCAGGTTTTGATTCTTATTTTCCGATAAAAGCTAATTCTAAATTATCTAAACCGCCTCTTAAAACTTCAGGAGGAATATTGACTGCTTCATTACAAAATCCTTATACAACTGAATGTGTTAGTAGATATATTCAAAGATCTTTTAGATTTAAAAACAATAATGATGATAATAATATGAAAAAAAATTCACCACCAGGTAAATTAGCACTTCAAACTATTATAATGAAATGTAGTTATCAACATGTAAAAACAAGTCTTTCTAAATGGTGTGAGAATTTTAAAATTCCTACGAATGTGTGTAAATTAAATTATGAAATTGGAGACATAACACATGAAAATTATAAAGAAAAAGAAAATGAATGGAGACCATATTTAATTAACGATATTCTTTCATTAGCTTTTTGTATCTACAAATATAATAATGTTATGCGAGATTAAGTTGGTGAAGATATAACTACTTATTTAACATCCTCCGCTTTAACATTTACCGGTTGGATGAAAAGCGTACAAAATGACAATATAAATATTCATTCTCATATAGATTTATGGGCTAGAAATTATATTAGAAAATCTGTTAAAGGTGGAAGAGTTTCAGCAAATATAAGAAAATACATATCGCAATTTTGTAATATCTTGTTACCAATATTAAAACAGTATTTACCCGGAAGAAATTTAATAGATTTAATGAAACAGTATCGAGATTTAGGAGATAAAACTGAAATTTGTAAGAAAATTTCAAATCAACTACTTGAACAAAAAAAAATGAATTTCGAATGGCTTTTGATGCAACATCTTTATATCCATCAGCTATGTCTGATGAAAATTCAGAATACCCTAAATCTGAATCAGCTAGAAAATTTCGTCAAGAAGAAGAACGAGAAATAGTATCTAAATTTAATACTCAAACATTTAGACCTAAAACTGGAATATTTACAATTGTGTTTCAATATCCGAATGATATGTGTTTTCAACCAGTTCCTATAAAAGATAAAGTTTAAAATCAAAAATAAGATATATGTAAAAATAGCACAAATTGTCTATTAGCCCTTTCACCGCGGCAAATGTAACCGAATAAAATCCCTCCAGTTGCTGATTTCTCGCTCTGAGATGCATGTGAAAAATAATCCCGTAAAAGTCCAGGACCGCTGTACGGATCATAAACTTTCGTAAAATGCCTTAAATTTCCTACACGATTTGATATTAAGAGAAAAATCTCATCCGCAACTGAAGACAAATTCTCATGGCTCGCAGCGCGAGCCATGCCGCAGTGAAGGGGTTAGTTAAAAAACACTACATTTAATCAGAAATTAGAGTGAGGAAAATAATTATTTTGACTCATTTTCAGTCAGATATAAAATGCCACCACGGTGTAAGGGTTAAAATTTTGAATTTTGTGTTGAAGATGCATCAATAAACGTAATAGGCCTATTATTTAGTAGTTCTACATTGAATCAATTTTTCTAATTATGTTCATTTTTTATTCCTTTAGCCCAACCTTCAAATGAGTATGACGTCGAGACCTCAGAAGACGAGGATTATGATATCGAATTAACCCGTCCACCCACAACCTCTCGCGTTCCACCTCTACACCCAACCGAGGCCACGTCATATACTGTCATTTATCCTGACCCGAGACCTCAAGACCAATGGAATCCCGGCCCATCCGACTGTGTCAGTGTCGTACGTAGATCGCAAAAGAAATACCGTTGCGATAGATGTTTGAGGACGTATTTAACATTGCGATATCTCAAAGTTCATCAGGAAACCATCTGCAGTAAATCAAAAAGATCCACTGAAGAGGGTAAGTCCACTTCTACAATCAATACTGCTTCTACTCATGATCTGTCTGCGCATGATACTTTAGCCTTCGCGTGTCATATATGCGCTCAGCGATTTAGATCTGAAGTACGTTTAACTTCTCATTTATTACACCACAGCCCTCACCAACAATTTGTTGGTAATAATACTAATGTAGATTTGAGTAATGTATCGCACAATGGTTTAGCTAGAGATTATCAGTGTACGCCAGTGTCTAAAGTTTTGGATTTAGGGAATTGGGTTGAAAGTGAGACTGATTTATTTAGTTGCATTTTTGAACCTTTACTTGTAGATTTTCTGGTTAGGGCTAGGATTTTATGTAAAGTTTTTTTGTAAAGATTGACCCACATACTGGCCGAGTAGTAGAAAGGAAAGCATTTTACATTTCTGGATTACCGACTGAATTAGTTGGAGATGTTAGGGACTGGGTTGTACGAAATGCAGTTGTGCTCAGAACGAATTTAGATAATTTTTCAAAAAATTCAAGTGGACTTATCTTTGAACGGGTTGATTATGATTTTCTAAAATTGTCCTTAACCGAAACTTTTAAAGGTCATGGCTCTTTTGTTCTCCCCCCCAACACTAAAAAATAAAAATGCCGTAATCAATGTAGACGTCGATAGAAATTGTTTTAAGTATGCATTATTATCCATTCTCCATTATAATGAAGTTAATTCAAACAGATTTAGAGTAAGTAAGTATAGGCAATGGGAGAACGAGTTAGATTTTACAGGTATTGACGATATAAATAATATAGATATTTCTCGTGATGTTCTCATAGTTGAGCGCAATAATAACCTCAAAATTAATATTCATGTATAGCATAAAGGCTTGCAAGGCCCTAGATATAATAATCGCAATGTCATAGCACCTCGTACTGTCAATTTGTTATTAGTAATAAAAGGGGAGGGTGAAGCGCAGCAGCGACATTACTGCAGTATACCTAAATTGAGTAGATTGTATAAAGATCAGACATCACATGTAGGAACATTGTATTGTGAACGTTGCTGCCGTGCATTTAACTACAAGCATTTATTAGAAGAACATTATCAATCCTGTTCACAGGGTCGCTTACAAGTAGAAGTAATGCCGAAATATAGGAGTCATAAATATGAAGCATTAGGACATGAACTGGCACCACTTAAAGTTATTTACGCCGATATTGAATGTTTCATAGATCCCACTACGAAATCCCATCACCCAGCCGCTATTGCCGGCTTAGAAGTATGGCATCCTAAAGCTAAACTTAGTCAAAAACGTGGAATCATGACTTGCGTGGGTGACGACTGCATTCCCCAATTCTTAGGTAAAATAGATGAATTAGTGAAGGAGCAGTATAGCCATCTTAATGAGTTAACACGTAATCACATGGAAATGACACAATTACAGAAATATGAGTATGAGTCCATAACTTCTTGTCCAAGATGTAAATGTACATTTGAAGAAGATAATGAAAATAGTAATAAAAATAAGCGAAAATGTAGGGATCATGATCACATTAGTGGAGAATATCGTGGGGCATTATGCCAGAAATGTAATATAAAACTTAGATTGAGACGACGCGTCTTACCTATAGTATTTCATAATTTTAAGTCATACGATGCCCATGTACTTATCAAACATGGTATAAGTCACATGAAGGACTGGGAGTTTTCAGTCATTGCACAGTCGTCGGAAAAGTTTATGTCTCTACGAGCAAAGATTCCTGTGGGAAAGACAAAGGAGGATAGGACCATCTATTTTGACGTTGTCTTTATTGACTCATTCCAATTTCTCTCCTCTGCCTTGTCCACGTTAGTTGATAACTTGGAATCATTACCCATCACTCAGCGGATGAAATTACGGTTTCCTCGGTTGACTGATGAGGTCTTAAAACGAAAAGGCGTCTTTCCCTACGCTTACTTTGACGGATTCTCTCGGTTGTCTGAATCCTCTCTCCCTACTCCAGAAGCCTTTAAGAATGATCTGACGGGTGAAGAATGTAGTAAGGAGGATTATAGACATGCCCAAGGAGCATGGCAGAAGTTTGAATGTACGACGTTTGGCGAGTACATGGTGCGATATTTAGAATTAGATGTATATTTATTAGCTGATGTGTTTGAAGAGTTTAGGAAGATAGTTAGAGAAGATGACCGGTTGGATCCTCTTCATTTCATAAGTCTCCCAGGCCTTAGTTATATGTCTGCATTTAAGTATACAGAAGAAGAAATAGATTTACTGCAGGACATAGACATGTACCGATCTTTTGAGAGGGGGATCAGAGGTGGATTAGCTTTTACTAATGTACATAAGAAGACTATGAAAGTAGGAAATGTAGATCATGGTACACCTAACATACATCTAGGGTACATAGACCAGAATAGCCTCTACGGCTCCTCTATGTGCGGGTATCTTCCTCATTCACAATTTAGCTGGGTTGAAGGAGTCGAGCTAGCTCATTTCCAAGATCCAGCTAATATACTTGCCCTTGATGAGGAAGGGGAAGTAGGATATATATTTGAAATAGATTTAAATTACCCAGAACATTTACATGATAAGACTAAGGATTTTCCGTTAGCGCCAGAAAGTAATGAAGTCACTAGTGAGATGTTAAGTACATATATGCAGGAGTTATGGAATAGGATGGCAGACGATAGGGGTAGTTCGCACACATTTAAGCCATGTCCGAAGTTATTAATGACACAACATAATAAAGAAAAGTATATTTGTCATTTCGCAATATTGAAATTTTATCTTAAAATGGGAATGCAGTTAGTGAGAGTGCGAAATGCTATAAAATTCAAGCAAAAGAAATTTCTAGAGCCATACATCAGTAAAAATAGTAAAAAACGAAGTGAAGCCAAGAATGCATTTTCTTTCAAAACTTATTTCAAAATTTGCGTTTAGCCTTTTAAGAGAACATGTGCTTCACGTATTCTACACGAACGGTTAACGCATGTGATATAAAACCCTAATTCCAACCGTAGAAGAGTCTACCCTTAGATTATGGACTTTTGCGACCCACGCAATTCAATATCATGGAGGTAGCTCTCACACAAACTCAACGCTTGTGACAAGACTTTACCTGGTTTTATAAAACATTCAACGCTTACTATAAGACCTTTTAGCGCTGTGAAACAATCTACACAGTGCAGTAAAACTTTCTAGCGCTGTGGTGAACACTGTTTTCATATAACATTCTAAACTCTCAGTCTCACTGCAGTAGAAAACTGCTTTTAGGAAACCTGATGAAGCTAATCTAATAGTCATGGAGTTTGAATTTCTAAAAGGGAACATTTGGCAACTGTCTCCAATAAAACTTTCTAACACTGAAAGTAAGTTACAAGACAATCTACACTGTGCAGTAAAACCTTTTCGATAAAACTTTCTAGTGCTGTGATGAGTTCGGTCAGTCATAAAACTTCAATGATCAAACTTTATTTTCACAAACGTGCGTCGCGGTAAAACTATTTGACTACACGAACTTTGCAAACCATGATACACTTTCTGATGACACTCACGAATAAAACTTCAATGATCAAACTATATTTTCACAAACGTGTGTCACAGTAAGACTAGTTGCCTACACTAGCGCTTACATTTTATGACGTGTGTTTCATAAAACGCCATGATCAAACTTTCTAACTATACATCAACCTGTGTTGCAGTAAATCTTTTGTACGACATAATAGAGTTTCTGACTACACTGACAAGAGCTTGTTCACTAGCGAAGAGAGAAGTCTCTGCTGTGTTGCATGTGGTGCAAGGGTGACCTCCCGTTTCATCCCTTCATCATTTCGTCTCCGTGATAGAGTCAGTTCTTAAAAGAACTTATGGTTCATTCTCCTATGGTTGTTCAACTGTCGGGAGACAAGTGCAATGGAAATTTTATGAGGTAACCCGTGGCAGATAGCTAAATGTCGCCCTGGCAGTCAGAGTACAACGTTGAGTTGAAAGGCAACCACTTGGAATCATGACGCAGAGAGGTTTAACAAGGATTACAATTTTTGAATATCCCATGCGGTACTCTTAGCTGCGGATTCCATCGCCACCCAAAATGGACGCCCGTTGATAGGAAGTATTACACCGAACATCTCTTTACCATGCACACTTTGAGTGTAGGCAAGACTTGAGAATGACTTGATAGCAAGCCACTTCTGTTAGCAGAGAATGGATAAAGTGATTTGATAGCAGACCCTCTGATATCAGAGGGTGGAAGCTCAGCCAAGATTTCACCTATTAGCAGAGACATAAAACTTAGAGTGATTTGATAGCAAAGTATCTCTTAGCAGAGGATGAATAAAGTAACACCACCCCTGATAGCAGAGGGAATAAGAGGCCTGATAGCAGGAGCCACAGGTTGTAGAGGGTTTTGATAGGAAATATCCCGAGACACCAACCTTTAGTGCAATGGAGATTTTATAAAGTAGCCTGTGGCAGATGGCTGAAGTACTCTGACCTGGCGAGAGAAAAGCAGCAATTTCATCCTCTTATTTTCACTATCATCAGATTGCAGCATGGAAAATCCCATTAATCTTTGAACTAAAGCCCCAGCTTTAATATTTTTATTTACAATTGTAATACTTTCTAAAGCTTTCAACGAATAGTCAAGGTCTATTTCTGCAAACCATGAAGTTGGTAAACGAATGCAACTTTTCATCTTCAAATAATTTCAAATGATGATGGGTGTCAAGAATGGACACACAGTTGAATATGCTTGATATGACTTGTACACCTTTACAAGTGTTGATGACTCAGTGAAATCTAACTTCGGTTTTATAACTCTTGTTCATTCATATATTTTGTCAGTAGGGAAATATACTTTATCTTTCATTTCAATGACTGGTAAGACTTGATAATTCGTCTCATATGTACATTATGACCAACGTGATAGACTTCATGTTTCATCTGACGGTTAACATTCACTTGTGTCATATAAAACCCCAAATCCTTAAATCCGATCGTAGAGAACCCTATCCTTCAGATGATCAACTTTAGGACTTGTGATGTGTGGTATGACCAATGTAATGGACTTAGGAATGTCATGGAACATATTGCTAGCCCTAGATTCTCTCACACACTCAAAGTTTGTGACAAGACTTTACCTGGTTTTATAAAGCATTCAACACTGTAGTACTCAATACAAAACCATTTAATACTGTGAAACAAAACAATCTACACAGTGCAGTAAAATCTTCTAAAACTTTCTAGTGCTGTCCAGATGGATGTACATTGACAACATTGACTGCAGAAACATTTTACTCATAGTGATCTCATATAACTGTTTTCAACGTTCGTTACGTCTTTACTTTCACACAATCATGTCAATGTTTTTAACTTCTTACAAAACTTATTTCAACGTTTGCGTTTAGACTTTTACAAAAATCTTTCACTTGACATCTACTCTTATAAAAATCATTTAGACTGATGGCAACACTCTCACTTCAGTTTTAAGTCTCCACTTTTACAAAAATCATTTAAACTGATGACAACACTTCATACTTTATAAAACACATTGAGACTCATGACAACACTTTAACCTTTCTGGTCCACCAAAAATTATTTAAACGGATAACTATACGTTTAAGATTTATGAAAGTCAACGTTGCGTTTCACAAACATCATCTGTCAATGGATGTTCTTGCACTACACAACTGATTTTTACTTTTCAATACTGAACTTTTATTCTATACACTGAATGAGTCTTTCATGTTGACTCTATCATGCTTGTTAGTTTTCTCCATCCTTTATTTGATTTTATAAAACATTCCTACCCTGTTGAAGTGTGAATGACATAGCGATTCCTATCAACAACGTTTCATGATAAGAGATTGCTTGCTACAGAAGAGAACAGCATGTGTTGCATGTGGTGGTCCCCCGTTTGATCATCCCTCCGTGAGACAGAACTTAAAAGAACGGATTCTCAACTCAGTGCAATAGAGATAGATTACCTTCGACAGATGGTAGCCCTGACGGTCACATTGAGACATAAGAATTAGAAACCTTCGACTTGAGAAACCTTAGACTTAGTCAGTCCCTTCTTTTGGAACACGTCATACCTTGACTCGATAACAAGTCAGATGTTTGAGTTAGGACTCACTCGGTGCAATGGAGAATTTGTAAGAAAACCTGTGACAGATACTTAAGTGCCGCCCTGAAGTTCAAAGCGCTACGTAGAGGAATAGAAGCCACAACGACCGTTGGAAAGTCGGATTAAGGAAGTTTCAACCCCATGAGGCACTTATCACTGCGGGCCTCACCGCCGTCTCGAAAGATCGCCCATCGACAGGACATTATTATACCAAAGCTCTCCTTGCCATGCACCTTTTGAGTGGTTTGGAATTGGCCTGACAGCAGAGCCACCGACACTTGCTAAAGGCAAATTTGACCATGAAAGTTAACTCTCTTCTTTATAGTGGATGTTTGATGAGGTAGGAATCCTCGCTCGTCCAATCAGAACTGTCATACACACTTACAAATGCCTTGGTTGACTTCAGCAGGCTCAAAAACCCCAGAAAACCTCCAAAAATAACGAATTAAAATTGTTTTCGGTAGTTTTGCACTACTTATAAAAAGTTTAAAAGTAATCTAAGACTTGACCTGAATCATGACCTCTCGAACAAACGTTGAACGAAGTCTATCCGATTCCTACAAGCAGAGAACCATGCCTTTAAAGTTTAGGCCTACTACGATTGCCTGATATTCAGGCCATCTCCTGGCTCTCCACTCACTCTGACAACTTAGGTGAGTGCTGCAATCGAAAAATCTGCCTTGGTGTCCTACGGAAACCCGGTTTTTGGAGTCATCTGATGAGAGAGAGAGAGAGGCGAATGACCTTTTCTCGATCTTCTCACCACATGCATCTAATGACATAGTGTCCCATCACATCCTACAGTCAGAGATCAGTGATAACGGTGGACAAAAGACATCCACTTCTGCACAACATGACACAAAACATGCTCCATCCTGGACAAAATCCCTTCTCTGCTTGCAGTCTCCCCCTCTCTCCCGGAGAGGTCAGGTCAAGGTCACTCCTCCTGCCTCTGCTTGTAGTCTCATCACAATACACTCAGTAATACATCACGCCTTCACATTTTTCCATTTTTAGCACTACTTATAAAAAGCAGTAGTCACATCACGTATTTCACGACGCGGAACGGTAACTAAGGTCACGCAAGGTCACGGGGCTGAGTCAGCATGATGACTCATCGTTGCGCATTTTGCGCTTGAATTTGGGATGAAATTACTACTAATGAGTTAAAATAAATATTTTCCTAAATCTAATTACTGATTAAATGTAGCGTTTTTTTGTCTAACTTCACTGCGGCATGGCTCGCAGAGAGAGCCATGAGAATTTTTCTTCAGTTGCGGATGAGATTTTTCTCTCAATATCAAATCGTGTAGGAAATTTAAGGCATTTTACGAAAGTTTATGATCCGTACAGCGGTCCTGGACTTTTACGGGATTATTTTTCACATGCATCTCAGAGCGAGAAATCAGCAACTGGAGGGATTTTATTCGGTTACATTTGCCGCAGTGAAAGGTCTAATAGACAATTTGTGCTATTTTTACATATATCTTATTATAGTTATTGAAGATCTTCGTTACTTAATACTCTCATGGCTGAATAATGATGATAATAATTTCACGCATGTCTACCACCTTGTAATTGTTCATAGTCAACTATAAAAACAATACTTGCTTCGTAATTTACTTATGACATTTCCTTCGAATCAGTTTAAGATGAAAAGAGACGCGTATAATTTCTTGGAAATGTTTGAATATAATATGAAGCAAACTGCATGGTGCAATTTGAAGTATCGTAAAAATATTTACTTATATTGTAAACTTCTTCTAATTTATAGGTGAAGAACAACTTGGTCATTATTAGAGTTCTGTGATAATAGAATTTCCAAATCATCATTACAAATAAAATGAGAAATTTCTATAGTCCCACAAGTTATAACAAAATATTTACTTATATTTTAAACATCTTTTGAAATTACTAAGGACTTTAATTTCATTGATCCTTTTCTTTACAACGACGCTTCCTTGAGCATTTGCTTTGCACGTTACTTCAATTGATGTATATGAGCCAGTATAGTCTCGTGTGTATACATATGGGCTAAAAACTCTTTATACGAAAAATCTCTGCTACCACTAAGCCTATACGTCAAATCACTCATTCTCGAAAACATTAAATTGAAGGTTGGATAGTAAAACTTTGCTGTGAGTAAAATCTCGGGTAGAAACTTCCTCAAGATTTCATTTTAAGTCAGAGTAGGTCTAAAATTTGATGAAATTTGTAAATTGATTAACAGATATAGCAAATTTATATGCACTGTGGAACTTGTATTGATGAATTTAGAGTGTATGAAATGTCGGGTAGAAGTCAAAGTCGGATTATTTATGATCATATTCCAATTGAGAAAATATTCCATTTCAGAATTTATAAGTACATTGCTATCATGTCTGGCTCAAATGTAAGCCGATTTCATATAAGCTCCTTTTTTCAGGGAAGCTAAATTGTGCTATATTATCAAATGATTGAAATTTCTTCTATTTTTATAAGTGTCCATTAAATATGATAAGAAATGATCAAAGATGTATCGGTTAGCTTTAACAATGCAGCGGCTGAGATTTCATCGAATTCAATCTAATTGATTTGACTAACTAATTTTATCTAATTTCCTCACAAGCTCAACAACCGACGACAAAGATAAACATTGTTAAATTTTCCCAACGCTTCACTTTTCTGAAGTTGAGATGTTTGCTAATTATTTTGATAGCTAAAGGTGTTTACAAAAATAAAATCTTGTTATTCACAGAAATATCGAATCAAAGTTGCTTTATTCATTAACATGATAGCGAATTGCCACAAATTGCCATTAAGAATTAAATATTTCTCACACTATGTCGTGAATAATGTATTCTATTTTTCTGAAGATGAAAGCATATTACTGTGAGTATTTTGATAACTAAAATAATTTCACTTTATCAGCTATACATTTAGTTTTTGAACTTACCATTCACGGGGTTTTCCTTTTCTTCAGATAATTGATTATCTAAAATAAATATATTGAATATTAATTTTCATTCCTCGTCGCTTGCATCAACTGGAATTAGAATTAACGATGATAGATTTTCAGCTATGAAATAGATAAATATAACTTACGGTCAACATTGTGATCATCGTGGGCGTTCGGCAATTGAGGTAAATTGAGTTCAAAGTCGGATGCTGCAAATAATGAAGAGTTCGATAATTCAATATATATATATATTATATATATTTAATTTTATCCATACTTACAATATTCTGATGGTAGGTTGCTGTGAAGAATCTTGTCGATTTCCTCTACTTGTAAGTCTTCTGACTGAATTCCTAATAGTTCATTTATAATAGCTGAAATAGATATAATAGTTTAGGATATAATCTCAAAATGTATGTTATATGGACTTACAATCCCAACCGCAAGGGCTCTGCCCTTCAAATATCGTATTACTCGTATTGCAGCCGGCCAGTGTTGAGTCCGGTGTATTTTCAACGATCAGTTCATTCCAGTCGATCAGTTCAGATTCTAATTTAGCAAGTTGGACTTCTACTGTAAAAGAAAATATTAGATATGAAATTATGTTACTTTTTTTTCTATATTTTTTCAAAACTTACATTCATTCCGGAAGGATTGGTTCTCGCGTGGAGTGTTCCTTATCCTCGACCTTAAATAAGTACATTCCCGTTGGACAATCTCCATTATACATGGCGGGAGGTTTAGAACATTCTGTAACACATAAAAGGAAATTCAGTAAATATTGTATTATAGGTTTGCTATCAGATGAGAAGATTGATTTTGTTTTTACTCAGCTTTACATTACAACTAGGTCAGACCCGAAAGAAAAAAGTTAAAATTACAAAACTTCTGGTTGAAATATACAAAGTGTTTCTAATGTTAAAGATATAAAATATAGCTTTTACTGAACTGCAATATACTTGTATATTAGATCAATATTCTGGAATGGTTATGCAATTTTTTTTTAGTCAAACTTTACATTAATTTACATTTAAATAAGTATGAGCAATTCTCATCTATGAGTTACAACTATAAGAATACATAACCAATATACTAACACTGTAATGGTATAAATATTTGATCACTTACCGAATTTTCCATAATAAAGGTATATCGTAGACAACGAACTCAGGAAATGCATAGACTTGAGATGATAATGTGGAAAATACCAGAACGCATCGGTATATATTATGATGTTAAATTGCTTATTATCCAATGAGGATTGCTGTCATGGTCTTATGACAGATAAAGGGAAGGCGTGTGTACTTGTTGTGAAGGGCGTTAGTCTTATGAATGAAAACTAGAGAAATGTGGGATCATTCATTGAATTAGAGAGACACGTGTCAGAGTAAACTATTTAGAAAAACAACTTGTAGTATTAAGACTTAATTTTATTTTGGCATCGAATCTGATGTGGGTCGTATAATTGAAATCTAATCTGTTAGCGAAAGATAAACAGGATTGAAAGACATCTTAATGGTGGACAGCTAGTAACAGAGGTGATGCTGCTCAAGTAACTAAGTGATCTGCCTATAAGCTCCAAGGATTCGGATTCAAATCCTCAGCTTTTACATTAAAAATTTTAATTATTCAAAACATGCTTATTCAGATTAGTGATGGATGCGGGTTCAAATCCTCGGCTTTTACATTAAAAATTTTAATTATTCAAAACATGCTTATTCAGATTAGTGATGTGAGCAGTTGTATGATGAATCGAAACTGAAAGTATGAGTCATCATATTGTATGATGAATCGAAACTGAAAGTATGACTCATGTTTGAATCAAAACTGTGCGCAGTTTATCACATTCCTTCTACTCAGTATCCTCGGCACCACTATTGATCATTTTGTATCGGCATTTGTCATCCTGAAAACGAATGAGTCTACTTGTAATCGTTATGAAAGTAAAAATATGCAAATACAAAATTGTCTCATTACTAATTAAATAAGTTACTAGTTAAATAAGTAGCGACAGCTATGTCAAGTTATGTCTAAAATTAGTAGCGTCATGCTAGAAAACCGCTATTGGCTAGATGCCTTGTTGCCCGCAAACTGTACACCGTAAATTGTATAGCGCGCAACAAGTTTAATGTTATAGTTCTCAGCCAATAACGACAATACCTAAAGCCGCCGTCTATTTATCAAACGAAAACAGCCTCATGAATAACTATGCCACTCTTCTGAACAATGTTCACCATGTCGTCAAACATTCAGTCAAGCGCTCTTTAATGCATTCGATCGTAAATGTTGGCACTTCAAAGGACATGCAAATATCAAGACATTCAATACTGCTTATCTGTTACTTTCAATTAACAATGTAGGCTGACAGACGTACCTTTGCTTCATATGGATAAGACTTCTCCGTATCAATCCCTCCATTGGCTTTGATGTACCGAAATGCATTATCCATAACACCTCCATCGCAGCCGTTGTTACCGAAGTTTCCACTGCAGTCGATTAAGTTTTGCTCTGACAGAGACACCAATCTGCCGGTTTTTCGAAAATGCTGACCTTCAAGGGAGCCAGTTGCGCTGAACGCCCAACACGATCCACACTTTGCCTGAAAACACAAGAAGAAATTAAGGCAATCACATTCATTCCAACCATTCATCTAAATCATCTCTAGTTTGCTATTTATTCAAGTGTCTGTCTCATTTAAAAAAGTCAATTTGGATTCTTATCTTGAATTCTCCAAAATTGAAGCAATCACAACGGAATTGTAAGAAGTGGCATTGAGATAAGTTGATTTTTGTAACTTATTGCAAATTTACCTGCATACTTCAATAAATTATATTTACGTAATATTGCTTATGCATGCATACGAGTAAATTCTCGTAATTCTGATGACGTTGCACATAGGAGACACTTTCCATTTATTAAATTATGTACAGAACAAACAGTATGCTCACTTGATTTTTGACTGGAGTGACATAGCCATGTCCACGCCAATCAACTGACTGAGGCAAGTTTGTGTTATGTGGCGCCAAGAACGTCGTAGCGCCACGTCTGGTTGCGTTTTTCATGTTGAAGCCAAATCTAGTTCTTCGAAATTCTTGATGTTCTTGGTCGGAAAATTCATTAATTCCAAGAATGTAACTTCCAATGCCTCTGAAATTCTGGTAGTTAGTGAGATAGTTCCTCTCCAAATTATTCATCCATATTTCCTTTCTGAAAGACAATGGGTGTTTGCAGAATGTGCTGTAAATCGAAAATTATTGATACGGAAACTGTACACAAAATGAAACTATCAATTGATTCGAGATTCTCGCATATTCACAAAGATTTAGTATTTCTTCATGCGAATGATGACTTTCTCTCGAATATATTCGTATGTTTGGTATTGATGCAGTGATTTTCCGATTTGGGGTGACATACCATAAATATTTTCGGCATTCATCCATCGTAAATGTATATGCCTGTCTTGCATTTACTGATTGTACAATGTCATGCACATGGTTTGATAATTTGTGAGAATATGTCAAAGCATACTGCTGTCCTGTTTACCCAGTATTTCAGGTAGTCTTGGGCGGTTTTTCTAAACCCTCAACTATTTCGACTTAAGAAAGTAACAACAGTTTAACCAAAAAGTAACAACAGATGAGTACATCGCACCCTAGAGCAACTGTTGTGTTCGATCAGAATTGGAATGATCAAGAACCATTTTCAAGATTGCAATTTCTGTGAGGTGTGTTTACATTGTAGACTCATTTTGAAGCATCGCAAAAAAAACGAATCGTTTTGATTTTCTAGTAGAATATGCAAACAGACAGCAGTTTAGTCTAATTAGCAAGCTCAAATCTCCATTATTGTCACCAAGAAAATGTCTTGCGAAATGAGAAGCTTTGTCAAAAGAAATGTTAAACTTGATGACTCTTGAATATATAAAGAAATTGACAATTGATTAAATCAATAAAAGACACCAGGAACCTTGATTACCCGTCTATACTCGCCTGACTCAGGAATTTTTCCGAAGTACGATGTGGAACGGAAGTCCGTTTCGATTCCTGGGTCAGGCGAGTGTAGTCGAGGATTCAAGGGTCTTGGTTTCTTGTATTGACTTAATCGTTGAAATTCTCGCTAGATATTCAACGTACTGTGACAGACCTCTGTTGTCACTTTGATAACTCTTATGTAAAGATATGCAAACATATGAAGATGATTTTTTGTAATAAAGTCCTACTTCGGAATCATCAACTAATCAAGATAGGATGGTTATACCATGATGAGAATGATGATGTCTCTTTTAAAGTGCTACATGGGATCATTTCACTACTACTCATTTTTGGAAATTCACCCTGGGCATTCAAATATAAATAATGCTTCTGAGAAGACCTTAAATATAGCATCTTTATGTTTAAGAAAAGGGCTTAGAAATTTTTACCAGAAATATAGGGATGAATAATTCATTCAAAATCTCGAGGCTTCGGGATTTTTTGTTTGCATTCTGCACCATGAAATTTCTATTTTACAAGAATTGGAAGTAGATGTCAAAGTCTTGACATTTGAACAGCACCACAGATGAATTCCTAATTCAAAATTTCAATAATTTATGTGAGTCAATGCGAAACCAAAAAATCATAAAATGTAGAAATTGAAATTAGCATGTTCTTCGCCTACTCGGTATGTTACCCCTGTGTAATAAAAAGGGAAATGTCAAACCAGAACAATAAAAGCACCAAAGTCCTTAACACCAGGAGACGCTGCAATTCGTGTAAAATGGTTGAACAAACAGATCACACATATGTCCGGGAATCGCTTTTTCATTTTCTTCAAATCATCTACATTGGTCTCTTAAGTGAATGACATTTAGAGCAGTTTAAATCTAGATTGAGACTAGAATATAGAATATAGAGATCAACTAGAATATTATGCTACCGACCAAACTTGCACCGCATCGAATCATTGTTTCAGGATGCTGTGTGGGATCCTACTATTGATCTAATCAGCATATGTGTTCTCTTTGCTTGCATGTGTCTAAGGAAGAGTGCAGCCCTTCATCCAGCGGGTTGCACGAAAGTGTCGTGAAAGAACAAGTCTCAAGAAGAAAATGCTCTCAGTTGTGATGGTGTTTGTAAATAGAAAAGGTCATGAATACATATGAGCTCGCGCTTTAGAAAATGAGTAAAAAATTTTGTATGAGGTCTTTTTTGAACGGAGCACATTGGTTCAGCAGTCATAGGCAAAGATGGGTTAGATCTTGGGTGGTCATCTTTTTCGTGAAGGATACATTTCTTATAAGATTTACGTGTCATTACGAGTAAGCTTTTGCTGTGAACTTTAATATACGCGTGTGAATCTTTTGCTTATTCCTTTATTACAAATAAATGCATTTATTCTAAGACTTATAGTTCAACAATCCTTTGATAATGATCATAATGAAGCACGTTATAATATGCTTGTAGACCTTTGCAACCTGCACTTGTAACATGGATATACCCTTAAATATGTAAATAGAATTTGAAGGATTTCAATGTAGATCTATAAGGCTTAACTCCATTCCACAATGTTTTATAGCTATATTAGTGAGGTAAAACTGATTCATATTTAAAAGTCTAAATGACGGTTTGGTCTGAATTTTCTAGGAAGCGATTGTTACTAGATTGTCTAAGACGCGATATATGCGTGTGACAATATATGCTTTCAATCGCATGGAATAAAGGCCTCATAAAGGCCTCTCTGTCCGAAAGTGGCTTGATAATCATTCTTTATGCAGATGGGTAGACCACCGCGGTGTCGTGGAGTGGGCTGCAAGGTCCTCGGATCTCAATTATTATGCCTTCATTCTGTGGGGAATATTCCAGTAGGCCTACTCTAGCTAGAATCAAGTGCACGTACATAAACTAAAATCTGAATTACAGCACTATAATCGCATAAATTATAGCTCTAGTGATGAGAAAAAGTAAATGATTCGATAATTTAAGGGTTGTATTGATGAACTGCAAATAACTGCTTGCATTTTAAAAATGTTCTGTAATTGGTGAAATATAATTATTCTGTTTTTCTTTAGGCTTTGATCATGATCATTAGGGTTCGGTTACTTCTGGGCCATTCTGTTTTTGAAATTGTTATGTGTTTTTAGGTGCATGATTTTGTAAGTTTCTATTTCAATTTATTATGTATGCTTTGTCGCCAAATCTTAACGACTCTGGTTTTTTTAAAACAATGAGGGTTATAAACGTGTCTCACTGACGAATAAATTTTCGTACGTGAGAATCAGGGAATATATAACGAATAAATTCCCTAACATACAATCAATACCGCTTAATTGGGTCAAAATTGTTGCCCCAATAAAGCGAGATTGATTGTATGTATGCAAACGTACATTTTACGAAGCACATTAGCATTGACTGACTCACCGAATTTTTTCATCCAATTCCGATTTGTATGTTTTGTTGTATTTGTTCTTGAAAGCTGCCCATTCTTCATTCCCCGACTTGTGGTCAGGCATGAACCGAAACCCATACGAAATGTTAATGGCGACCAGAGCGATAACGATTAATTGATTCATGATCTGAAAAACACCGCAAAATGTCCAGAAACACACAAACTCACAATTTACAGATTCAGACTAAATTTCTAAACTCGGCAGTAGGTAGTGTTATAAGATTTCAGTGATATAAAATAAATGACATAAATATTTGCGCTGCAATGATGATCATGTTGAGATACTTTAGGTTTGCAATTAGCAAATTAGTGAAAGTTCGACGAGCATTCATTAAATATCACTTTAAAGTGACAGCAATTATCAATTATTTCATGCACACTAACTTAGGCGATTTGCCAGTAGTGTGTTTAAAGTGATATTTAATGAATGCTCGTCGAACTTTCACTAACTTGCTAATTGCGAATCTCAAATTAACCCGGGCATTGTCGATGTTGACAGATGTAAACTACATATAGGTCTGCTGATGATTCCTAATATTGGATGAAATAGCAGCTATTCAGGTCTGTGTCCATTTTTCTACTGAGGATGCAACTCAATATTTAATTATTCTGTTTACATTGATTAAAACGTTATACGCCAACCAATTGGTCAAAATACATGCACATTAAATTAAAAAAGATTTTACTCTATATGAAGTATATCCTCTAAGCAATACAATGCAATCAATGCATATTATTGTATTAACATGCGGAAATGCGCTAGGAAATACAAATTAGTAGTCACAAATCAATATGTGCGAAAAGAATTATTTGGCTTACTCAGCGAGTTAATTCCATCCAACTGAGGATGTCAGAATTGTCGCTTCAATTTATCCTAGTATTTAACGGTATTTGCTATCCTAACGCTCGTTCACCTTCTTTTCCTTATCAATGGATAAAGACGATCAGGTCTGCTAGTCTTAGTTCAGAGAGATGCTTCAGTTCAGAAATCTCAATGACAGGTCTACAATAGATTTCTAGACAGAAACCGTGCAATACTCACGCGACTAGAGACGATGCGGATCAGACTGGAGTCCATGGCATTACAGCTTCATTTTATTGCCTCTAATTTGAATTACGCCACAAGAAAAATTAGGACATTACGAGCGCCAACGAATGAGACGAGATACATTGAAGGTTCCATTGTTATGAGGATTATCGCGAAGAGCTTTTATTTCCTTGTATTCGTTCAATTGAAATAACAAGCTCGTGTAAATTGGTCATTCACTCGCAACACAAAGGTCCTTATCCAGTTTCCGAGACAAGTCAGCTTCCATGTATACAATGAAATAATGGAGAGGGAATTGATTTCTTTGTGTCCTAAACCGTTGTGCAACTACTTGTTGAAAGCGATCATGCAGATGTCATAATTTTGTTCCAATTCTTCGCTAAGTTAATCAACATAATTTTCTATTCATGACGTTTTGAAGTAGCAACAGTGTCAAACAATACAGATCCTTCGCCAAATTCTCGCAATACTTCGCTATCAAAGTGAAATAGATAGATTTATCATATGCAATATTTATGCCTGATTGGCGTTTCTTCAATTAACAATAGTTGCCAAGTCTTCAAAAAACTATGTATCTTGCTTGGAAATTGAGAAAGTATAAATTCCACATTCAACCGAATCCTGTCTTGTCAAAAATGCATTCGGAAGATATTCGCAACATATTTTTTGCAAGAATCGTCTTAATAATCTTATAGCAACAACATGAAGAGTATCTTCACAAACTTATTAATCAAATTGGTCGGTTTCATCTTGTCAAAGCGCGTTAGAACTTGCGCCTTGATTTTGTCTTCATTGCAGTGTAAATCATTGGCTACTGCTGTAAGAAATGTATTGTGCATTACATGTGCATACAGGCCATCGTTTGGAAATCGTGCATAGAAGGCAGCAAAAAAATGTATGCAAAACAAAAAATTGCTATTGTGAAAAATGAAATTGTGCTTTCGGCACCCTAAATATTTGCAAAGTTTGTACGTACATTGTACATGTGTTTCCCCACTATTTTCGATTAATTGTTGAGTAACCACAACGACTATTTTGAAAAATGTATCATTTGTCCTAATTACTGAACTCTCCATGTACCTATTATCTTCGAGGTAAATGTGCGTGTAAGAATGAGAATGTATATATGTAGATGAGAATGCAATGTAAGTATGTAAGAATGTATGCAAGCACAAGAAGAATAAAAGAAGGATAAATGACAACTCGGTCACATGGAAGAAAGCCTTCTTGTCTAATGTGCTTCAAACGAGTATAAACGCCGTTTATACATTTTCCCTTTATTTACGTGTTTTTGACCTCTTTGTATTGGCACCTCATCTCAAATCAAAAGATTTGTTTTGAATTCTCCGCATTGCACCGAGAGCATTAATCAAATGCATAGTTTTCAATCTCCCGATGAACTTCCCACGAAATCAAGACTTCGAACATATCGAACCAGACTTTATACGGATCCACTGTTTCGGTTTCCCGCTGTCAGAGAATTTCTCGGTTTCGTAGCACGCGGTTTGCAGTTGAGAGTTGACCAGAAACAACAGTTTTGGAATTTCCTGAAAAACTTCTCTAAATTTTCTCAATGCGAGAGATGAAAAACTTCGCGATGCGGTATGAAAATCAGCGGCTTACGAATGATTGAGGACGGGATATCAGTATAAGAGCTAGTGCATACATGGGTGGGGCACATTGAACCACCTTTATTCATTACTCTCTTGCTCAACTTTGTTAGACTTCATGCATCAGATCTATAACTTCACTTCATGAATTGCCAAAACCAAATAACAAAATTCATTGTTTGAGATTTTTATTGGAAAAAATGATAGCATATGTTTGAAATGAAAAAGTCCATGCTAATTTCTGAAAGAAACAATAGTTCGAATTCTCAGGTTAGTGACATTATTCATGACAGAAGAGACTTGGTGAGAGCATTAATGCTAAGGCCTAAGAATTAGGCCTAAGAAATCACCAAACACCAAAGCAGGTAGCATTAACAATTTAATTTCTTTGACCAGCAATGGATGTTCCTGTGTATTCAAAACCACATCATTTCGATTGATATCACTGATTTATATCAATTTATCAATTCATTTATTTTTCAATTCTTCGTCATCGTGACCTGATGTTTTGTTCTCGAAAAGAATTGCAGCGCACAAAAACGAATGCCATATCTGCTCAAATATTTCTAAACAGTCAATTTGATAGTGTTATTGACCAATTTGTAGCATGATCACATGTCAAGACAAATAAATCACTTCGTTGACTCAATGAAAAAGAATATGAGCATCGAACTGGGGCACTATGAACTGTGTTCAAAGTATCCTATCTTGGGTGGGTCAGTGTGTCCCACATCGTTAAGTTTTCAAAAACATGCTTGTGTGCAAATGAGTCTGTACTCAAGTAGTTTTTAACAAATAAATAAATGAAATTGATGAAGAATAGTTGAGAAAAATGCTGTCTTATGAAAATGTACTTAAGTTGTTGGTTGTATGAAAAGCAAAAGTTCTGATTCTCTAAAAATTAATTTTTTCTTTGAAATTTTAGGAAATCCTGTGAAAATAATGATGGAGAGAATAAGCATTTGAAATTCTCAGACGACTCATGTTTATTTGTTACAAAAAGCAATATCTTGGACCATAAAGATTCCACTATTTATGGTTTGGAGAAAAGACTGGCGGTTCAATGTGCCGCACCCTAAACTAACTAGTTATTGGAGTTGAGGTATTAATGAGTGTTTGGTAGTAATTTTGCCACTGTATATTTTTTGTGCATTATTGAAAATGAATCGTGTTGATATCAGAAGATGTGTTTGCCTCAATGCTTGAGACACTAGCCACCAGGGACGCCGGCAAAGGTGTTGCACCTGTTGAAGATGCAACACCTGCCTAAAACCAAGTGTTGAAGCTGCTGCATGCGTGTACTCTTTATAAATTGCGGTAATTTTCCTTAGACTTCATTTATCAGATTGATTTGACCAAATCACATTGCCTATTATTTCTCGGATTGTAGATTCTTCGAAAGCGTTCTGAAATGCATTGAAACAGCTGACATGAATGCTATTACATGTCAGCAACAAATGCCTTCTTTGGGTCCAATAACGATAGAAGAATTCCTCCACGTTTTGATCCACTTGATCGATGCCCTAAGTCAAAATTGTAGTCTAAAACGAGTGAAGGCTTATTGCCAGCTTCCGACTTATGGTACCGGAATGCGCACTGATACACGTAAGTTTATGCGCATACACGAAGAGAAAATGGAACATCCATAGAACCACTGAGTTCGGGTCTTCAAAAATGTACTGCAATTCATAATTGGACATATCAATCAATTTTAGTTCCAACAAGATTGCAAGCAGCTAATTACAATAATTCGGAGTCAGCGACATTTTTTAAATTGTGGTAAATGGTGATTAGTAAAACTGCAATTATTATGTCAATCAAATCAAAGTAATAACTGCACAAATACATCAATTGATTCCTTATTTTGTATCTACCATGAGCATTCGTATCAACAATTCAGCATGCAGATTGAACTTCACAAAGCAGATCACTGTAGACATGAATTAGCCTTATCAACTTCTTTTTATATCTCTTTAAATAAGTCAGATAGAAGTTTCATTTTTTGTGACTTTTAGCAGTACGTTGAAGTTTCAGTAAAAATTTTTGGGCAAAATTGACTTACTGTAGGGTCAGTTTTAAAGTTCATTTTAAAAGTAGTTTTTAGAAAATTGATGGTTTTCTTTTAGAGTAGCATTGATTATTGATATAATGTTTCTGTGTCATATTTACATAATATTTGTGCATGTGCAATTCAAGATTGTTAACAGACACATTCATCTTATCTCCCAAAATGAGAACATGTACATGCAGATGTGAAAGTTTTTACAAAGTTTTGCTGTGAACTTTTAGATATGAAAACCACAGAATGATGCAAAATACATATCACCATTCGAAAGATTGCATTCGGAATGTATCATAACCTGGTCTTTATAACAAATAATTCATTAGAACGAGACATTTGTAAAGACAGAAAAATGCAATAATACATGAAAAGACATTTTTGACGCTCAAATTTCAAATTGCTATTTGTAGCACTAAAATAAACATAGAATGCTATTTTTATAACACCATATAGAAATGCTTGAGTAGAAATTGCCCAGTCCTGATAGGGTTAATGCAAAATCATGTGTCTATCGCAAATGTGGTTAAATTCTGAATCAATATCAATTGCCATAGAATCCAAACAATCGGCTTTCTAGAACATCTATTGATTTCACTTTCTATGATTTCATTTTCGTCAAACATGATTGGATCGCATTCACAAATTCTCTATGATATACTTATCATATTATAAGCATTTATTACACAACGAATCAATAATTTGAAAAATATCAGTTTTCTCTCCCGAGTAATTTAATGCCACTAAATAATTACGAATAAAAAATATGTACGCAGCCGACGTTTCGGGTACAGACCCCTTCTCAAGGCAAGGCAGCAATAAAATGACACTGTCTAAACTGGCTCGTCAGATACTCAGTATAGCTCCGGTTGTCTCATGACGTCTGTTCATTTTAGGATGGCACTTATTGATTAATCGCGATTCCACCACGCTTGTTTCAACAGGATCATTTAAGCAGCGAAGAAATTCAACATCAAAATCATCAATCGAACCGTTAACAAGACAGGTCTTACTGTGTTCAGACAAAGCACTCAGATCATTTTTATTACGAATACTGAGACTGTGTTCGTTGTATCTAATGTAGACTGGTCTAGCAGTTTTACCTATATATTTATCACCACACTTTCTACAAGATAATTGATAAACAACACACGATGTCTCACAGTTATGATTTTGGGATAGCTTGTTGCATATTCTACAATCATTGTGTTTACTTTTTTTGCATTTTTTCTTCAAAACATAACGCAGTTTTTTGTTGCTCGTACTGACGAAACGGACTTTCAACCTATGTTTTCTTATTTGGTAATTACTTTTCCGATTAAGACTGTCGCTTATACATATAAACGGTAACTTCAAAATGCTTTTTTTATCATCGTTGATTTCACTAGTTTTATTTTTTTGGGTATTTCTATCAGACACACTCAAATCCTTATTAGTGTATCCATTAAATTTTAAATTTTCTTTACATTTTTCTCCGATTACATTTTAATGTTATCAGAGAGCGTTGAACTACACCGATTACGTGTGTTTATCATGCTGTTTTACGAAATTAGTTTTGACGGAGCTCGGTAGCCAACTATCTTTTTTCAAAGCATTGCCAGACGATAAGTCTTTTACATATTTTTTGTGCATGATTTTCCTATTCTCTAACCAAATACTTAAATCTAAAAAATTCAGTAACCCATCTTCGGGGTTTTCAATGGTAAACTTTATGTTGTCATCAATCGAATTGAATGTCTCTAATATGAAGTCACAGTATTCTTTGTTTCGTTCCAACGGACCGATGATGCAGTCATCAATGTATCTTTTATAAAGCAAGTTATTTAACTGTAGGCGTGAATTTATAATAGACATTGCCTTTTCTTCTATGGGTTATAACCCATGAATATGATCGAAAATGGGGTTGCATAATGAGAGCCTATCGGACACCCTTTAATTTGCAAATAATTTTTATTGTTGTATTCAATCTCAAGGGGACGAATTTGATCATGCTGATGAACTGATCTGGAGTAATTCCGAAATTATCAATATCAGTCGAATGATTTTTAGCGAAGTCAGAAATCACGCAAATAGCTCTATCAATTGGAACGCTGGGATAAAATTTCACAACATCTAAAGAAATAAATGTGGAATTTTCGGCTATGTCATTAGGGTTTAATTTCTCGAAGTCATTCATCAGTTGCAGAGCTTCATCGATGTGCTGGTACGTAAAAAGTCAATTTATTTAATGTTCTACCGCAAAACCAATCGATTTTGTGTAAATCGACCGCACAACCGAAGCTATAGGCCTCAGGGGAAAAGAATTTTTATCAGTTTTCTCTTTGTGATCTTTAATTAATGTATAGAAAGAAGCTGCTGAAGTGCCTGATACCAACATACGCTGCATGTTAGAACTGCTCATTTCGCTTTTTAAGACGTTATCAACTAATTGGTTCGCTTGTTTGTCTAGAGATTTGTGCTTACTTTTATCAATACGTTTATAGATAGCTTCATCCATGAGGATTCTATTGACAATATCATTGTCATGGACAACACAAAGCTGGTTACTTTTCTCTGTGGCGACTACAGATAGTACGTTTTGTTTTAAAAAGTGCTTACTATTTTTCATCTGTTTGTAAAATTTTCATAAATGATTTATTTTGCTTACAAAATTCGGCCTCCTGACTAGTGGCATTAATAACCTCTTTTTTGAAAACGGCAAGATTTAACTCCTCGTCGTTAGGCATCGTTTTTGGCATTTTAATTCTATTTTTATGGAATGGAATATTGATACTAGCAGTGCTACTGTGTGTATTTGAAGCGTTAGACAAAAACTGTCATTGATCTGGCTACGCCAGCGAAGATTAAAACTTAGTTTTTCTAATGCAAGCTCCATCAACATCATCCATGAAGTTGTCATTTAAGAGAGGTGGAATGCAAAAATTTGGACCTTTAGCAATGAGATCACTTAAGTAGCTAGGTAGAAAAATATCAGTCTCATTGCTGTATTCTTTGCAATTAGAATTACACAATTACTGCATCAAAATTATTTTTAACAAATTTTTAGAAATGTTGATCAATTGTTACTTCACCTGCTCGCTACTGTCTGCTGCCATCATTCTTGCAAGTTAACAATATTTCAGTTGCTTTAGAATTAACAAATCAACACAGAACGTATTTACTTCAACAATCAACTATACACGTAATTGCAAACTATCTACTACCACTTTCAACTGCCAATTAATTGCAATTGATTTCTGATAAACCTCCTATCAAGAAGTGATGGAAAAGTGGCTTAAATACAAAATCAATGGACTGTATTTACACACAATTACAAAATACTAAAAATTGATATTCACAAATTCACGTCTAACAATTCACATTTTCTAGCCAATTGGAAGTTACACATTTCACGTATGACAACATAATACACACAACATGCAAAGCTGACATAATTGATTTCAGCTTGCAATTTGTGGGAACCTAAACGCGTTGTTGGTCAGCTCAAAAGTTTTGGTTGACAAATCTCAAGCAGCTTCAAGGATTTCCAACAATGCTTGAGATTTGCTAATTAAAACGTTTCAGCTCACTATCAGCGCTCTTCGGCTTCAAGAAACTTCAAATTGAAATGATGTCCGTCCCATCTGCACTATTTCAATGTCATAGCTCATCTCAAAGTTATTGCACGGCTTCACACCAATGGATAACTTGCCATCGAGGCAATGCCGCATAGGTTCCCGTGATTCCTGGCCATCTTGATGTATCCATTCAAGCCCCATTTGGCTCCCCAACTGTTTTTCACCAGCCAGTAGTCTTTCCCATTTTCAGTGCCGTATCCAACAACAAGAACACCATGATTGAGATAATTGGGGTTGCACTCGTAGGGATCATAGATGCCCCTCTCATAGGCTTGAAAGTTGTAGCCAGCGGCATTGATAGCCACAGAAACAGGACCTGAAAACAAATGAAATAAGACTTCAATCAATTGAAACTATTCACTTTTAGAAAATGTACTGTATGTATATCAAAAAATGCAAATATTATGGAAAAATGTGTTCTACATAATGTAATAATGTTCATAAAATGCAATGGCTTGATGCTTGAAGATCAGGCAGCTTAATTAACACTGCAAGTCAAAGTAATGTGATGGATTGATGTGGACAGTGATGATCGCAGTAGCCAAGGCGTAGGCCCGTCCAAGTTTGCAATCAATCAATGAGGTACGGTGCTATCCCAAACATCCACTGTGGCGGTTCATTAAAGAGACGGATGGAAGGCGAACACGGAACATGTCGACCATGTCCAGGATTCCATCAAAAACGAGGCGCTTTTCTGCCACTATCATTAAATACTGTGCTTAGTCATTACTTTTATCTTTACCTTAATGTGTCTATTTCTCGCTATTATTTTGCTGATTATCTCTTTGTCTTATTGTACGTGCATCGGTGGTATGTGAAAATGTGTGATAAATTATGTAATGTGCTCACCGTCTGTGAGGCAAATATAGATTCTTCTGATTCTAATTCTGAACAACTAATTGCAGCAGAATGCAGAATATTATTGCTTGATACTTGAAGATCATGCAGCTTAATTAACACTACAAGTCAAAGTAATGTGATGGATTGATTTGGACAGTGATGATCGCAGTAGCCAAGGCGATGGCCCTGTCCAAGTTTAGCAGAATGATGGATTGCCTCATAGTCACATGCTTTCATGAATTCAGCTTATAGCTTCTTAGGTCTATTTTAGACCACATTGTTTTTTGCAAGGACTACTTATCACACTATCTTTGATTATCAGTCTCTTGCACCTACTGCACGTGGCTTACTAAAGTATGAGCTCTAGCTAAAAGCAGGCTTGAAGTGAAAGCAAATCTCGAACCCTACTCAATAAAGACAGTCAAGTTTTATGTACAAGTTTGACATCATTTTTTATTACCATCTGATTGACATGATTCGGACTTTTGCAATGAGACTACTCTTCAAAAGCTAAACCCGATCATGGACTCGCAATCTTTCACATTCACAGGCTTGTTACACTTTTCTCATAACTTTTGAACCGGATGCCCGATCCGATTGACTTCATCTGTGAGAAACCGGTGCAGGGTAAAGGAATCATTTCGTCTTGATAAAACATTGACCGAATCTCAACAGGAAAGCATCTCATCCTCGTACCAGATTTCGTTCACCACTTGAAACATAGTGACATTATTCAATTTTAAGTGATTGACTTATTTTGCTATGCTGATTAGATTCCACCGTGCTGAGCTTCGGATCGCCTTCATTGCCCTTACGAATGTTATGCATATAGCAGTTGAATAATGCATCCGATTACTTTTTGAAGATCAAAAAACTAAGATATTAGATCAATAAAGCATAAAATGTCAACTAACCCATGCTCACACTGTATCACAAGTCATAACATCGACAATATAAATAAGTTGTTAACCAGCACTGAACGTATTTTCTGTGTGAATCTACACGGTTCTTTATCTACAAATACTCTACATCTTTTCTCCATTGTACGACGTACATTCTATTTGAAGTAGAAGTGACAAAGTCTCAGAACATTTTATCAAGCAGTAAAAGTACAGTATGTGTTCTAAATCCCTACATTTTATTAATGCAATGAGTCATCTAAAGTACATGTGCATAAGATTTCTTATAGGTACTTCCACACAAAGTAACTCGGTTTGACCAAATCATTCAATGTCTTTAAATCTGAGAGGCTCCAAATAAAGTAGCAAATGATCGAGGGCTTCAACAGGCGGAAGAGGATAATGAATTCAATAGTCTTGAGTGAAATAGACTTGGAATCGGATCAGGAACAAAACGAATTAAGAGATAAATACAGAATTGGTTAGTTTAATACATTGAAGTTATGAGTGGTAGATGTGATCATTTTTAAATATACAAGAGACGTAGAAGGACCAGTTGCTAATTTCAATGACATCTTTACGTCAAGTTCATGTAAGTGGCCATTCATCAATGACCCGGGAAGTAAGCAGTAATTCATTTACTAGTCATATGTAAGCTGCTAAGCATCATAAATCATCAAAATTTCACACTTAAATAGCCATTTTAACTGCGCGACTGTAATTCGTGTACGGTACAACAACTGACGTGTACTCGACACACTAAATGTGTTCTGTAATTTTCATCACGATAAGATTATTTCCACACTTTGTTATTCAATAATTTCATGCAGCTTTGGCAATCTCTTGCTGATCGCCCTGTATCCCTAGATATTGGAGCAGCATAATGGTCAATGTAATGTGTTTACTTGTAATCAAAAAGTGTACAGTAGGGGCACTTCGCATTTACACGTACTTTCAACAATCATTCTTGTAATGCTTGTCACATAATATATCAATGACATTTTTAATTATTTCTGAAAGTTTTCTGTCTTGAACTTTAAAATACTCTTCATAGGCGGATTTCTGAGGTTCTATTACATAAAAAAGACATCCTATGGCTTTTGATGGCTGACGTTTATACAATACTACTTACTAACTCCGTGCACGTAGTAAGTGGAACGCTATTTTGAACTGAAAAATTTGGGCAGCAGGTTTAATGCCAACGTTTTTTTGATTGCCTAAAGCTGCACCGCCACGAACATTGCACTTCATAAACATAACTTCATAGGATATTTTACTTTGTCCTTTTCTTCAACGCTAATATCATGCCATGCTTTTATGAAAGTTACAACTTTTCGCGGTTGATAAAAAGTAATTCAATTATTTTTTGTGTTTTTGTCAAGTTCTAAGTCCGTTGTAATTACAGAAGAGCAAATGTGACTAAATTTGCTCGCAAATTTAAGTTAAGTTGAACTGTCCATTTTAAAATCAATTTCCTGATCACAGTATTTTCTAAAAAAAGCATGTTCACTATATGAGATCATTTAACGTAAATTTTTGGAATATGCTGCATGCATGCATGTGACAAACCGGAGATAATAAGCCATCTTTGTGACAGACTAAGTCAATACTTACCAACTGTAGCTACAGCTATCTTTAGCTGTTCTTCATCGCCTTTTGCAATGTCAACGTAACCAGTATCCTCGGCACCACTATTGATCATTTTGTATCGGCATTTGTCATCCTGAAAAGGAATGAGCGTACTTGTAATCGTTATGAATGCAAAAATATGCAAATACAAAACTGTCTTATAACTTAATAGTTAAATAAGTTGCGACAGCTATGTCAAGTTATGTCTAAAATAAGTAGCGTCATGCTAGAAAACCGCTATTGGTTAGATACCTTGTTGCCCGTAAACTGTACACCGTAAATTGTATAGCGCACAACAAGTTTAATGTTTCAGTTCTCAGCCAATACCGACAATACCTGAAGCCGCCGTTTATTTATTAAACGAAAACAGCCTCATGAATAACTATGCCACTCTTCTGAACAATGTTCACCATGTCGTCAGACATTCAGTCATGCGCTCTTTAATGCATTCGATCGTAAATGTTGGCACTTCAAAGGTTACTTTCAATTACCAATGTGGGCTGACAGACGTACCTTTGCTTCATATGGATATGACTTCTCCGTATCAATCCCTCCATTGGCTTTGATGTACCGGAATGCATTATCCATAACACCTCCATCACAGCCGTTGTTGCCAAAGTTTCCACTGCAGTCCATTAAGTTTTGTTCTGACAGAGACACCAATCTGCCGGTCTTGCGAAAATGCTGACCTTCAAGAGAGCCAGTTGCGCTGAACGCCCAACACGATCCACACTGTGCCTGAAAACACAAGAAGAAACTTGCGCAATCGCATTCATTTCAATCAATCATCTAAATCATCTCCAGGTTACTATTTGTTCAAATGTCATTTAAAAAAGTCAATTTGGATTCTTATCTTGAATTCTCCAAAATTGAAGCATTCACAATGGAATTGTAAGAAGTGGCATTCAGACATTTTTGTAACCTATGGCAAATTTAGCTGCATACTTAAATTTATTAAATTTACGTAATATTGCTTGTGCATGTACAATTCTGATGACGTTCCAAATGTATACATAGGAGACACTTTTCATTTATTATATCATGTACAGAACAAACACTATGCTTACTTGATTTTTGACTGGAGTGACATAGCCATGTCTACGCCAATCAACTGACTGAGGCAAGTTTGTGTTATGTGGCGCCAAAAACGTAGCACCACGTCTGGTTGCGTTTTTCATGTTGAAGCCAAATCTAGTTCTTCGAAATTCTTGGTGTTCTTGGTCGGAAAATTCATTAATTCCAAGAATGTAACTTCCAATGCCTCTGAAATTCTGGTAGTTAGTGAGATAGTTCCTCTCCAAATTATTCATCCATATTTCCTTTCTGAAAGACAATGGGTGTTTGCAGAATGTACTGTAAATCGAAAATTATTGATACGGAAATTGTACACAAAATGAAACAAGCAATTGATACGAGATTCTCGCATATTTACAAAGATTTAGTATTTATTCATGCGAATGATGACTTTCTCTCGAATATATTCGTATGTTTTGTATTAATGCAGTGATTTGCCGATTTGAGGTGATACATCATAAACATTTTCGGCATTCATCCATCGTACGTATATGCGCATCTTACATGCATTGATTGTACAATGTCATGCACATGGTTTGATAATTTGTGAGAACATGTCAAAGCATACTGATGTCCTGTTTACCCAGTATATCAGGTAGTCTTGGGCGGTTTTTCTAAACCCTCAAATTAGTTTGACCTACGAAAGTCACAACAGTTTAAGCAAAAAGTAACAACAGATGAGTACATCGCACCCTAGAGCAACTGCTGTGTTCGATCAGAATTAGAATGATCAAGAACCATTTTCAAGATTGCAATTTCTGTGAGGTGTGTTTACATTGTAGACTCATTTTGAAACATTGAAATAAAAATAAAGCGTTTTGATTTTCTAGCAGAATAAGCAAACAGAATGGCTTAGTGTGATTAGCAAGTTCAAATTTCCATTATTGTTGCCAAGAAAATGTCTTGCAAAATGTGAAGCTTTGTCAAAAGAAATGTTAAGCTTTGATGACTCTTGAATACATAAAGAAATTGACAATTGATTAAATCAATAAAAGACACCAAGAACCTTGATTCCCCGACTGCACTCGCCTGACCGAGGAATTGAACCGAACTTCCTTTCCACAGCGAACTTCGGTTCGATTCCTGCGTCAGGCGAGTGCAGTCAAAGATTCAAGGGTCTGGGTTTCTTATATTGACTTAATCGTTGTCATTCTCGTTAGATATTCAATATACTGTGACAGACCTCTTGTCACTTTGATAACTCTTATGTGAAGATATGAAAACATATGAAGATGATTTTTTGTTAGTGATATGTCCCTGAGGCCGAGCATGATTAAGCCTTTGGGGTGAAACGTCGCACACGCAATAATAATCGCTTGGAAGTACCCGAAGAATCTTTTCTTTTGAACCCTTGATATGATTTTTTGTAATTAAGTCGGAATATCAACTAATCAAGATAGGATGGTTATACCATGATGAGAATGATGATGTCTCTTTTACAGTGCTACATGGAATCATTTCACGACTATTCATTTTTGGAAATTCACCCTGGGCATTTGGGCATTCAAATATAAATAATGCTTATGAAAAGACCTTAAATATAACGTCTTTATGTTTAAGCAAAGGGCTTAGAAATTTTAACCAGAAAAATAGGGATAAATAATTCATTCAAAATCTCGAGGCCTCGGGACTTTTTTGTTTGCATTCTGTACTGTGAAATTTCTGAGTTGCAGCTTCTACAACATCCTTTAACCGTGTCAAAGAATAGCTAATTGATAATTCTGCAAGAATTGAAAGTAGATTTCAAAATCTTGACATTTGAACAGCACCATAGAAGAATTCCTTATTCAATATTTCAACAAGTAATGTCAGTCAATGCGAAACCAAAATAATCATAAAATGTAGAAATTGAAATTAGCATGTTTTTCCGCCTGCTCGGCATGCAACTGCTGTGTAATAAAAGGCCTGAACAATAAAAGCACCAAAGTCCTTAACAGCAGTAGACGCTGCAATTCGCGTAAAATGGTTGAACTAACAGATCACACAGATGTCCAGGAATCGCTTTTTCATTTTCTTCAAATCATCTACATTGGTCTCTTAAGTGAATTGACATTTAATACAGTTTAAATCAGGATTGAGACTAGAATATAGAATATAGAGATCAACTAGAATATTATGCTGCCGACCAAACTTGCACCGCATCGAATCATTGTTTCAGGATGCTGTGTGGGATCCTACTACTGAACTGATCAGAATGCAGCCCTTGATCCAGCGGTTTGCAAGAAAGTGTCATGAAAAAACAAGTCTCAAGGAGAAAATGCTCTCAATTGTGATGTTGATTCTAAATAGAAAAGGTCATGAATTTGTATATAAGCTCGCGACTATCTTGAATCATACTGTTAAAAAAAAGTCCTCGTACAATTCTTTTACTCTTTTTCTGAAGCGGTCTTTCACTGGTTGTAGACATAGGTTGACGTACAATTGTACGAAAAACAGCCGTCAACATTTGTTATAGCCTATCAAAAATCCTTTAGAAAATGAGTAAAAAATTTTGTATGAGGTCTTTTTTGAACGGAGCACATTGGTTCAGCAGTCATAGGCAAAGATGGGTTAGATCTTGGGTGGTCATCTTTTTCGTGAAGGATACATTTCTTATAAGATTTACGTGTCATTACGAGTAAGCTTTTGCTGTGAACCTTAATATACGCGTGTGAATCTTTTGCTTATTCCTTTATTACAAATAAATGCATTTATTCTAAGACTTATAGTTCAACAATCCTTTGATAATTATCATAATGAAGCACGTTATAACATGCTTGTAGACCTTTGCAACCTGCACTTATAACATGGATATACCCTTAAATATGTAAATAGAATTTGAAGGACTTCAATATAGATATATAATGCTTAACTCCATTCCACAATGTTCTATAGCTATTTTAGTGAGACAAAGCCGATTCATATTTAAAAGTCTGAATGAAGGTTCGGTCTGATTTGTCTAAGACGTGATTGCGAAGATATAGGCCTATGCTTTCAATCGGATGGAATCCCTACTCATAAAGGCCTCTCTGTCCGAAAGTGGCCTGATAATCATTCTTTATGTAGATGGGTAGACCACCGCGGTGCCGTGGAGTAAGCTGCAAAGTCCTCGGATCTCAATCATTATGACTTTTTAATGGGGAATATTCCAGTAGGCCTACTCTAGCTAGAATCAAGTGCACGGACATAAACTAAAATCTGAATTACAGCACTACAATCGCATAAATCATAGCTCCAGTGATGAGAAAAAGTAAATGATTCGACCATTTGAGGGTTGGATGGCTGTATTGCAAATAACTGTTTGCATTTTGAAAATTTTCTGTAATTGGTGAAATATAATTAATTATTCTGCTTTTCTTTAAGCTTTGATCATGATCATTAGGGTTCGGTTACTTCTATGCCATTCTGTATTTGAAAATACACCATAGATAAGCTTCTGTTATGTGTTTTCATGTGCATGATTTTGTAAGTTTGTATTTCAGCTTATTATGTATCCTTTGTCTCACTGACGAATAAATTATCGGCTATATATTTGAATAGCACATGTATAGCAATATCATATTCATATATTCCTATCGTTTAGTACATGAGCCAACAGATAGACGATGTCAAATTTTTTTGCAATGTAACACAAAAAGTACATTGTCTATCAGAATCTCTGAATCGCATGAATCAACACAATATTTTCGTCTGTTAAAGCCATTAAGTTTTCTTCGCCTTCTCTTTCGATAAATCATCAGGAATCTATTTCATTCACATGCATATTAGAATGTCTGTGAAATTTTGGATGTTTGGTTTTGAAAAGTTCGTCTACCTATCCAATGAAGATTGCTAAAAGTAAAATTATAGAACCTTTCGGAATAGAATACGAGATTCCCTGGCATATTATCAATACCGCTTCATTGGGTCAAAATTGTTGCCCCAATTTTGAGAAGCACATCAACATCGACTGACTCACCGAATTTTTTCATCCAATTCCGATTTGTATGTTTTGTTGTATTTGTTCTTGAAAGCTGCCCATTCTTCATTCCCCGACTTGTGGTCAGGCATGAACCGAAACCCATACGAGATGTTAATGGCGACCAGAGCGATAACAATTAATTGATTCATGATCTGAAAAACACCGGAAAATGTTCAGAAACACACAAACTCACAATTTACAGATTCAGACTAAATTTC